>CM051040.1:7600102-8200102 GCA_027627225.1 Congeria kusceri | reverse complement strand
CAATAGACATAATTATTACATATTCTCAATGACACCTTTTTTGGCCACATACATGCGAGTGTTTAATTCGTAAAATAAAACTATATATGAACGCATCAGCAAATCATCCAGCAAACGAATGTTTCTATGATTAGCCCATCAATTACTGTAAAGTAATTAGATTTCGCGGTGGTCTATTTTTGGCGTATTTCAAGGTAGGTCACTTACCATAGAAAATAAAAATTGCGCAAATTTAAGACGTTTTAAAACGTTTTTTGCGAAATTTAGAAACGGCAAAATAAAATGGTTTACAGTGTTCATACAAAAATGTTAATATATTTAGCACAGTCGTAATCGATACAAAGATTTTTTTACTATCATAAGCACAATAATGCATTTATGATCGTTATAATTAGCGTACGCTTTTGGCAAATATTTTGCTGACCATTGGTCAATTGGACGTAAGAATGGTCAAGACGACGACAGTTGATGTCGTCACTAGGAAAATGAAGATGTACATGAAGAACCTATCCAGAATCAGGGCCACTTCCTTCCACGAGTAGAACTTTTCTTCATCTACTTCCCCACCCACCGACTTTTCATCGTTGAAAGATACCTTGCCGTTCATTCGTCCGTTAACATTGGGATCTTTGTCCTTAACGTCTTTCAACGTCAAGATCTCGTTGTCTCCGCTTGGCCTTACCTTACGTTTATTGCAACACGTGTCTCCTGTTGAAAGAGCAAAAGTTAATGTTACTCATCTTATATTATCAGTAGAAAAAAGTCCTATTTTGAGAAAGCCCTAGTTTCGAAAGTCGCTTGTAGTACAATGTAGTAATGTACGCATCCAAACATGAAGCAGTCAACATACCGTAATTATTCTATGTTTTCAGACACTTAAATATAATTAATTTTTTTCGTGTCCGAGAATTTTCATGTTGTGACAGTGAAGTTTTTAAATTCAATGTTTTGAAATTGGAATAATACATGTTTCATACGCATGGTAATTTATAATGTGTGCATGGCTTTAAAACTTTAAATTAATTGCGTTTTTATGAAAGAACATTAAATGTAAAATTATAGTACAGCAAAAACAAACGACAACAAAATCAAAAAATTTTGATTTATAAAACCAACTTTAAAATATATTGTCATAAATTATGGGTTTTAAGCTGACTGTCCGAAATAAAGAGTTACAAAAAATATTGTTTTGGTTAAAAAAGAGGGTGTCCGAAAACTTAGAGTAATTACGGTAACTACCACTTGGATCATAGCTTTGAATCGGGCGTTGAAACCAAATAGGAGTTTAAACGGGTGTAAAGGCCCACCAAGCCTTACAATCGATAAAGAAATAATCACTATAAAAACAAATACAAATAAATATAAACCTCATAATAAAAACAAATCATTTTACTGAAAGAGAACCTTGATACTGCCGTTAGTGTATACTTAACCCTAAACAACGTTAACTATAAATTGAGAATTATATTTTGTTGCTTGTTGTTTGCAGTGAGTAATGGTTTATATAGAGAATACTAGGTTAGTGTTGAATAAAGATAAGTTTATTGAGCAAGGCTTAGAAAACCTGAACCACGAGCATTGGCGAGTGGTTCACGTTTTCGTGCCGAGCAAATAAACTTATCTTTATTCAATACTTACCTAGTATTTTATTTATCCCAGCATTTTCTGTCTTTATTTGAAATAAACGAAAGAAAACACTCTAAAAACACACTAAATATTGCGAAAAACATACCATGACGTCATCCAAATCAACAAGATGACGTCATTATGCTGCGCGTGTTTGCTTTATCACCACAGTGTTGAAATAAAGCAAAGTTTATTCCATGGGGGTTTATTTCGTCAATGTATGCATGATGATGGGATAAAATTAGATCATCAGCAGACTAAAGCCGCTAGCCTACTGAGGGTCAACACAACTGTAAATGAGCGATGTTAATAAGCTGTCCATATAGTCTGCTGATGACGTCGTATGTATTGGAACGAAAGCTAAGGGCTACCTTGCTGATACTTGTGTTGGTCATCAAAAAGTGTTATTAAATACAAAGGATTTGAGGCATTCTGAACTTTTTTTTACATGACACGTCTGGACACATGCTACACTCTATCTGAAGGCAAACTCTAAGAGCGAAGTACAGAACAGGCATCAAATGTCTCTCTTCCCATATTCAGTCTCTTTAAGGATAGCCATTTAATCACCCGATATACACAGACATGTAGAATTAGTGCGTACGGAAAAGAATCGCCAAACGTGTGTGTGTACGTTAGTTAATAGACAGTTAGAATGACGGCTGCAATACAACATGGTATGATTGGTCATGGTATGATTGGTCATCTAGAGATCAGGGTCAGTACTCATAAAGCATCTTAGTCGAAAAATATTCTGACATTTGCGATTGGATTTAGCATCTTAGTCGAACAATATTCTGACATTTGTGATTGGATTTAGCATCTTCGTCGAACAATATTCTGACATGTGTGATTGGATTTACCACTCAGTCGAACAATATTCTGACATTTGTGATTGGATTTAGCATCTTAGTCGAACAATATTCTGACATTTGTGATTGGATTTAGCATCTTAGTCGAACAATATTCTGACATTTGTGATTGGATTTAGCATCCTAGTCGAACAATATTCTGATATTTGTGATTGGATATAACATCTCAGTCGAAACATAGTCTGACATTTGTGATTGAATTTAGCATCTTAGTCAAAAATATTCTGACATCTGTGATTGGATTTAGCATCTTAGTCGCAAAATAGTCTGACATTTGTGATTGGATTTAGCATCTTAGTCGCAAATAGTCTGACATTTGTGATTGAATTTAGCACCTTAGTCGAAAAATAGTCTGACATTTGTGATTGGATTTAGCATCTTAGTCGAAAAATATTCTGACATTTGTGAATGGATTTAGCATCTTAGTCGAAAAATATTCTGACATTTGTGATTGGATTTAGCATCTTAGTCGAACAATATTCTGACATTTGTGAATGGATTTAGCATCTTAGTCGAACAATATTCTGACATTTGTGATTGGATTTAGCATCTTAGTCGAACAATATTCTGACATTTGTGAGTGGAATTTCTGAAAATGAAATGCAAGAATATTAAAAGAATATGCCAAAGAATTTGAAAATTATGTAAGTTTCAGACGTTCGTAACATATCTCCTCAGGCTGTCATTAAATAGTATACGTCCAATGTATACAAAACACTATCATTATATACGTATACTGTCATTAAATAGAATACGTCCAATTTGTACAAAACACTATCATAATAAACGTATACTCTTCAATGAAGTATGGATGGTTTGTTTTTGTCCAAACAGCTATCAGCTGATTTTTGGTAAAAGAATCTCGCTGTGTACAAAAACAGCTGTCTGACTAAAAGTTGACAAGAGGTAAGGTTATTTTCTGAACATTAGTAAATGCTTATCTCGGCACTGGCAATAATGCAATGGTTGGACTACAAAACCTTCTACAATGACCTGTGAAGAGCTTTTATGTGTCTGCCAACCAGAAATATATGTCGTTGTATTTGACTTGCTGCCAATCCACCACATTTCAGCAAAATTCTTTAAGGTCAACCCTACCGTTGGAATTGAACACTCGACGATATATGCTTGACTATGGGGTTAACCATTTAGAAAGCCAGATCTCCATTGTTTGATGTAGAGGTAGTGTAAAAACATTTGAGGCGTAGTGTGGAAAACCCGGACTTAATGTATGTGCGTAAAGTGTCGTCCCGGATCAGCCTGTGCAGTCCGCACAGGCTAATCCTGGACGGCACTTTCCGCGTACAGTGGATTAATGTTTAGAAGAGACTTCCCTGAAACAGAAAATACCATAAAATCGGAAAGTGTTTCCCGGTTTAGACTGTGCGGACTGCACAGGCTAATTCGGGACGACACTTTACGCACATGCATAAAGCCCGGTTTTCCTATTACACACGCCCCATTTGTATTGTTGACATTCTGTTTGTCGGCGATTGACATGAGTAGGCGTAGTAAAAATACAAAGGTGATAGGTAGGGGTGTCACGATATTAGAACTCCATATTGCAATATTTTGCGATATTTTTTTATTTATCACAATATTTATTGCGATATATTGCCACCATTGTTGTATGTAATTAATATGCTTAAGACTGATCACAGCACTATCAACATGACACTATTTCATAGGGCAGTTTTCATTGTCACTTTCTGATCAGTTTGGACCGTCACTTTCATAGGGCTTGCTCTTAAAATATGTGTATTGGCTGGCGCTTAGTTATTAAACAACACTAACTGATTGTGTTAGTTTTATAGCATATCTTTATAAAACTTGTAGTTTATATGTCATCAATTTCGACAAAGTTACATCTTAAAAATCAAAGCAAGTGGCCTTTCCCTTCGTCTTGCGAAGATGTCTACTACCATGTTAGAATGTATTTCTTTTTCGCGGTAAATGTTGAGAAGACCAATGCCGGCGAGACACTTAGTATTCAGTACGCAAATGGGGTTCATCACACAGCAAGCGAAAACAAACATTTAGTTTTCAGTACGCAAATCAAATTTTACGCAGTAAATTAGGCAGTATCCAGTTTGCAAAGGGGATGGGGGTGACACCCTCTGGTTTGCTGCCGAATTATGACAAAACTAACTAGTTTTAGTAGCGTAATTAATTAAGCAGCAAATAATTAAAAATGAAAATTTTAAAACTGACATTTATTTTGGACAGATCCATTGGGAAATACAAGTATGCATATTTAATGCATGTTTAAGGAGTGTATGATGTTTTGCTTTTTACCTCTTTTTTTATAATTACGTAGACCCAGTCTGTTATTGGATGGATATCATAAATCAGATGTATGTGAAAGACATTGATTTCAAATAAACACTATTCGTAGGGGTTTATTAGTTTCATGGTTTCATTATACCTATTGGGGAAGGAATACGCATGTGCCAGATCCCACTTAGATGTGATGATTTTCATTCTGAATATGCCGTCCCTGATTTGTGTACACAAGTCGAGGAAAACCTCCGGGTTAGGCGGATCGCTGGTAGACGATATTAACACGATGCAAAACAAGGGAAAGAATACATTACGCACAGAAAAGAATTAACTGTTCGCAAAAAAGTAAGAGGCGCAATATTGTTTAAAACTAAACGAACACTGACTGGCGAACATTAAAATAAAACGCCAGTTTCTGGATTTATGAGAGTATTGTTTACCCCTAACTCCCCTTTGGCACTGATTTTTATTCCTTTTTTCGAAGTTAATGTCATTTTAGTTTTTGAGATTTTAATTTCAATGTTTTACTCGAACGAGTAAACGAGTATGCGGCGCTACGCGCCTGCTGATGCTGATGACAGTCGCAACAACAGAAAAATATAATTAGCAAGAAGTAAAACAATACAAATATGCATGGCAGTCTCAAAGTCTGTCATCTCTATATACTGTATCTATAATAATATTATTATGTAAAGTGATATTTACACGTACTGGTACTTCAGTCATGGTGTTTAGTATAGCATATAAGTTGACACAGAGTACTTGTATATGTTTCGTGCTTAAACTAAGTTTAACTTTTTCATTTAAAACCTATTTTATTCTGAAAACAATTATCAGGTTAATGTTAACTGCATGTGAATGAACATTTTAAGGCAATACATGTTTACTAAACATACATGTACATTTGGTAGTTGTCAGTACATTCTTTTAAGGTCCGGCTTTTGATGTGAACCCTACGGTACTATCGACTGTTATATTGTTTCAATTGTCTATCATTGACAATAAGTGTGCTTCAATTAATTTTAAAATTCTGTAACCACTGAATGTCTAAAAATGAAAGGACACAACAGATCACATAAATTGTGCAATATACCAGTATGGACAATTATATTGAAATATTTTATTGCAGAATCAAATGCTGCAATATACCCATATATCGGTATATTGTGACACCCCTAGTGATAGGTCAACGCTGACAGAATGCATGATTATGTACCAGATACAATAGGGTGCAATGCTGTATATAAGTAACAATGGAACTTACCTGACCCATGCCCTTGAAAAATCAAAACAATACAACAGTAAAACCGTTAAGTAAATTTTTATACCTCATCACTAGACAACATATGAACGTGTTAAGTAATAATAAATACATGGCACATGTCTGCAGACGTTTGAATAGCCCCTTGTAGAATCAAGAAGTTTTAATATAAAATATAATTATGTTGTAAGAAAAGTTTATCCATCGTCGTATTCCAGAAACACCTCAAGTGAAATCTTATCCTTAGCCTTAAAATCGTCATTTTTCTTAAGCATTTAATTCCATGTATGCATGAATTTCTACCAAATGTATACTTATTATCAACTTATTTTTAACAACAAATATAAAACAATAATGTAAGGCAGAGCTGGGCCGGGCGTCTATAATCGGCCCGCTGCCGATATAAATGGCCGAGGGCCGTTATACGTCTAGGGCCGATTATTTACGCCCGGCCCAGCTCGGTCGTATATTATCGTTTATAACACATATTATGCTATCATATGAAAAGAATCAATCATGTTAATTCCTTTATTACAATTTTTTTTTAACAAAACAACCCAACCAGCCTTTCGTACTTTGATTTACATTCAACTAATTACGCAATACTGTGACGCAATTCTAACCAATGACGTAATTTATAAACAGAAAAACAGTGACGAAACAAACCAGTTTTCGCTGGACTCTCAGGATTGTTGTGACAAGGATTGTGTCGTGTTTGCCTTTATTTTCAGTAAAAACATATCAAATAGTTTACCAAATCATGCATGGACGAATTCAAAAATTATTCTAAATGTTGAGTTTGTCAGTTGGATATATATTTAGAGACTTTAAATATGAATAAAATCAAACCAGTCATTGCGATTTCGTAAATCGTGTTTCTGGTCAGAATGTTTCGCATACAATTAATATTATGATTGTTATAAATGGAGGCCTATGGATACAAGAAAAGTGAATTGAAGTGCTTATTGATGGATTTTTATTGTTAGCAGCAATGGATTGAAGTTGCCATTGAGGTAAAAGTTGCCGAGTTATGAGTATACTTTGGCCCGAGGGCCGTTATACGGCTACGGCCGATTATAGACGCCCGGCCCAGCTCTGCCGTATATTATCGTTTATAATACATATTATCCTGTCACAAGAAAATAATCATGTTACTTTCTTTAGTACACAAAATGTTAACAAAAACACCAAACAAACTTTCCGTACTTTTATTTAACGTCGTAATCGACGTCCATGTGTTACTATTTTGAGTAACAATATGTATTATTTAGACAATAATATACGGCAGAGCTGGGCCGGGCATCTATAATCGGCCCGCTGCCGATATAACGGCCCGAGGGCCGTTATACGGCTACGGCCGATTATAGACGCCCGGCACAGCTCTGCCGTATATTATCGTTTATAATACATATTATCCTGTCACAAGAAAATAATCATGTTACTTTCTTTAGTACACAAAATGTTAACAAAAACACCAAACAAACTTTCCGTACTTTAATTTAACATTCAACTAATTACGCAATACGTGACGCAATTCTAACGAATGACGTAATTTATAAACAGAAAAACAGTGACGAAACAAACCAGTTTTGTTGTGACAACGATTATGTCGTGTTTGCTTTTATTTTTAGTAAAATACATTACAATAAGTTTAATAAATCGTGCATGGACGAATTCTGAATGATGAATGTGTCAGTTGGATAAATATTTTGAGACTTTGAATCGGAATAAAATCAAACGTTCTGACCAGTCATTGCGATTTCGTAAATCGTGTTTCTGGTCAGAATGGTTCACATGCAATTAATATCATGATTGTTAAAAATTAAGGCTTATGGATACAAGAAAAGGGAATTGAAGTGCTTACAGTATTGTTGGATTTTTATTGTTGGAAGCAATGGATTGAAATTGAGGTACAGTAAATGTTTCCGATCAGTTCAATTTTGTTCAGTAATTCTTTTTCTCTAACTCAGAGATGCATAGGCTATAGATCCTATATATTTAATCAATTTAGCTACAGACTTTCGTTAATATTCAGTATTTGCATTTTCGGATATAACCGTTTAATTTTGACTAAATACGCAATTCGTTGTGGTTGACGTCGCGCGATCGGATTCTATATTATTAAAAAATCGGCCGCGGCCAATTATATTATATAGGATCAGCGGAGCCGAGTAACGGCCCGTAATCGACGTCAAATTGTTACTATTTTTAATAACAATATGTATTATTTAACTCTAATAGTTTTTTAACTATAATACATATTGTTACTAAAATGTGTGTGATCTCAAACCATGAAACATGTTCCACCTATATTGCTATCGGGAATAATATTTAAAACCAAAAAAAATCTGGTTTATTGAATATATTGAGAAAACATCGGTACAATAGTCTGTATGTGTTATGTTATTTGTATCTAATCTAGATACCGTCATTCTATGGATAAGTCGATAATAATATAACTTCACTTACATTTCAAATCTTGTGGAAGACCATGTATTTTTTTGGTTTATTGTACAAAACAATACATAATGTAATCTGAACTAACACCGACAGCAACAGTAATGCTATTTCTGATATGTTGCGAATGTGTGGAAAAACGCTTGTAAACATAAGTTAAAGGCCTAGTTTAATCCTTCTTTATTTGACCCCCCCCCCCCCCCCTCCAAATATGGGGTATTGTACCCCTGTGTATTGGCACCCTGCTGTGGTCACAGAGCGGACACAGTGTGCGACCCTTCTCATTTGATATCAATACACGGCTGCAGAGGAAACAGTGCACTTAGCCCTTGATCACTCAGCTGAGAGAAAAGATTGCAGATAATGATTAAAGACATTTTATGTTGGACCAATACACAGAGCGGAATATATCATGGAGATGCCAGACATTTCTTAAACTTGGCCTTTAATCGATAAATACGTTACATTGGAGTAGTGATTGGATAAAATACTATATTAATTTGCAACCCACCTTTCCAGCATGTGACCTTGACCAGGAAAAAGCGCGTGAAGTTCTGCAGCCACGTGGGCGGAGTTTCGTCGTCGTCGTGGTTGAAGTAGATGTCGAGGACAACGATGGTGAAGATAACCGACAGGGTGCTCAGCATCAGAATGATCGTCAAGTAAGAGGCTAGAAAACAGCGTGAATTTAGCGAATCAAACAGAACCTCGTGTCAAGCAAATAATTTTATCTTTCGTAAAAATTACTTGTTAGTCAATATCAGTTATCTTATCATTTGTTATCTCAATTTTTATACTAAATTACATTTTATACTAAATAACAAAAACATGAATGACGTCAGCAAATCAACAAAATGACCCCAATATATTTCGTGTTTTTGTTAATGTGACAATATTTATTTGTCACATATTTCCTCTTAATTCCATTAATAGTGTTTCTAAAAAAAGTTGATCACTTATGACAAATCATTTAGTTCAATTGTTAAATTTACTAATTCTTCAATTGTGTCATCTTAAAGATTTTCTTCCAAATGTTTGATTTGTTTAAATAAGTCACTTTCTTGAAGTTTGTTTTGCTTTTTTTTTATATAAGACCCATATGAAATAGACTTTCCTCTTAATTCCATTAATAGTGTTTCGATGTAATCATGTAATTATGAACGTTATCATATTCATCCTTACAAACTGAATGATACCCTGAGTACACAAATATGAATAAATAGCAAACAGTTTAACCTTAGTCACATCGACATATAGGCTTATTAAAAACAAATCCAGTAAAACTAGCATATGTAATGGTTTTGCCAATATTGTCACATTACGGAGATTTGAAAACATTGTCAATACATTAAAGTTGGATATTTTTTTTACACTGCTGCTTTAGTTACTGTAAGTGAATACAAATACAAATACAGACAAAAGCAACAAAAGAAAAGAAAAATGTATGTGTGCACGTGCAATGGGATCTCTGTAGTTAAAGCAACACATGATGCTAAATTTATGGCAATATTATCAAGACTTTATTTTCCTTTAAAAAAGCATAACAATTAGGTTAAGCTAGCCGCGAAAGAAAAAAAACAACAACAAAAAAACAAACAGTAACAACAAAAAAACAATCCACTACACATAGTTGCTTCAATCGAAAACGAAAGAAATGAAGCACAGTAGATTAAACAAATAAGACATATCTTATAACAGTATGAAAATAAGAGTGTAATGGAGTTTGTTGTTTTCAAAGAATTATAATTTATAAACAAATGATGAAAAAATATGCAAGGAATATTCATTAAAGCATAATGCAAGCATATAGAAACTAGTTTTGTACATAAATTAATTGTGAAAAAAAAACATGTGCATATTATTTAAAGGTGAACAGTATATGTCAAGTCATTCCCGCGGTAGCTTTAGTTATGATCCCCTTCCTATGTTACGTTTCGTTTTTGAAAAGGTAAAAGTATAACCTTAATTACTGCCAAATAATGTTATTAACCAGTAGACATGCCAACTTAATTGTTAACGCCTTGTATAACTATTTAAAAGATTTAGAATCTACCATTTATGTTTATAAAATACAACAAGCTATTTTTTCACTAAAAGAAAATATATCAAAAGCATGGCAAAATTGTAGATAAGGGAGATAGTTATCATATCGGTATTGAAATTATTACGAATAGCGCAGTATTGCAGTATTGGTTGTCTCCCTTGATATCAAGCTTATAAAACACCCGGTAGAATTAAGAGTTCATTCAAACAAAAAAAGTCGAAGAATACGTTTAAAATTGAATAAATATTTTGTTACTATAAATGTTGACAAAAAAAAAACGTTTTCTGTATCAAAAGCTACGACCAACGTAATCAATACCACAGTGAAAATAGCCGAACAACTAATTATAATAACAATTAAATGCTTATACAAGATTCATGAAGTACAAGTACATGTAACAGAAAAACAATGAAGAGTTAAATGTCTCGCACTGGATTATAATAGGATCTACTGGGCTGATCGTTGGACTGCTGCACGAACTGCACGTGTTTTATCCACGGTTTGCGAGTAGGACTTTTTAGGCCAGGGCATGTCAAGCCAATGTTTAAAGTCTTTTTACTCTAAGCGGTCTACATGTTGTTTGCCACGAAACAGTACATACAAGTTTCCTTCAAAAGACCACATTTTTTCAACACGTTCGGGGTCTTTTAGGCGTGAAGACGCCAACACCTCAGCGTTCAGCTTTGTCAGATCCTCGTTTGCGAATATATTGGATCCTTTGAATTTCTTGGCCAGGCGCATTACATCGACTGTCGTTTGTCGTCGTACAAATTTTACGATGATATTTCTGTTTTCATTTGTTTTGAATTTACCCAAACGATGAGCAATGTCTATATCGCCAGGCTGCAGGTTCATTTCTAACTTTTCGTTGATAATTTTAACTACCTGTGACGTCACCAACTCGGACGTTTGACGGTCATGGTTACCCGCAACGCCGGTCAGCCGGATGTTATTGCGGCGACTGTACTGTTCATGGTTGTTGGCGACTTCATCACCGAGTGCCGACTGCATTTGCTTTTCTGACGCCAGTTTATGACATTCTGATTTAAGATCTTCGATGCATTTGTCTTTTGCACAAATTTCTTTTTTTAATCTGTCTACTTCATTTTGTTGCTCGAAGAATTTCCCCTCCAGGATCTCGAGTCGATTTATTACGGAACCTAGTATTTTGTCCTTTATTTGTTCAACGGTATCTTTTATAACGTCTTTTATAAATGAAGAATCATCTTTTGTAAGCTCTTTCGTCAATTTTTGGTTTATTTCGTCTAGCCTTTTTTCTATCTTGACTATTTCTGGCGCGCACGTGGTTTCATTGCCGTTACTGTGTACAAAGCTTGATAAGGTCTTTTGCTTTTTGGAGTCAGGTTTGGTTTTTTTCTTTTTGCTGTCTTTTGCTGATGCATTGGCTAATTTTCTCATCGAAGACTGAACTCTCCAAGCAACTAGTATCATGAACTGTCGCTTCACTGGCCGTGGAGGAGTGTGCACGTTTTCCACTCATTTTCGCTAGCGGCTAAAAGCGCACACAATACTTATCAGATTGTATTTGCCACTAACAGCGTACTGGGAAGTACGTACAGTAACTGATTATAACTTGTTATAACTGGTTATATATAATAACGGTTGTAGCAAAATGAACGTTTATCTTTAGAGCTTGTCAACCATGACGAATGCAAGGTTGTGCGATATTTGTTGACAGCCTCGATTTGTGTCACGTTATAAGATTTTGGAGGGATAATCTCCACCCATTTGTCAAGCATCTGGTGTCGATCTAGTCAATTTCTATCATTTTAAACGCAAGTTCTCAATATAATATTATACATACGATTGCTCCTGTAAATTTTAGTCCGTATTAATGTCACATTTCACACTTGTATCACTAATCCGACGCGTTTTTCCACCAAAAACTGTAACAACTATTTTTTCATTGCGCCATGTATCAAACCGGAAACGACATTGTAGTGTTAATCATTCCATATAAAACACAAACCACATTCATGTCAATAATACTCAAGACAAAATTGGTCATGCATGTGGAGTCTTTTGGACAGATATGACTATTGTATCGTTAGACTCGGGAATATATTTATCATTGTAATATTTTTGTTTTATATTAGGTAATGCTTATCAAGCATTTCCTTATACAGGGATCTGAATTAATCCTCGAACAATTTCTTGAGACATGAGAGGCTCATTGTAGTTTACAAACAGGTCATGACTTTTTATTTTAGGAAAGTAGGAACATAAAATAACTAAGAAATGCTAATCACAATGGCATTCGTGAAATATTGGTAAAGGGGTATATTTCGCAATTTGAGACCAGGACTGGTTCATGTTTTTACAAAGAATGTAAGAACAATCTTATCGTTCTCAAATTGTTTAATTGAATTTTCTGACTTTGGAATGCAATGTTTGAAGATTGTGACAGAAAAATTAATGAAATTCAAAGTGTAAAAATATTTAATATAAAGCATGCTCATGGCCCATAGTAAAGGTGCTGCAGACATAAATTCTAATTTAGACCTAATTTTTTTAAGGCTTTAGTTAGAATCATACCATATTTTAGCTAGCAATGTGGGTATCTAATGCATTTACTTGCCCAATAATATAAAATAAAAGTCCTCTTACATATCACATATACCATTTCACGACATTGTAAATGACCTAGTTGCCAAATTGATAGCCGACCGCGTTTAATATTTATATAAGCATTGTGCATGAACAGTGAATACGTTTGAAGTTTTAGTTTATATATGAAGTATCTTGATTACTATGGCATACTGTGTGAAATGAAAACATCTATCCTGAAGTGGTGGAAACTACAAGACGACAACCACAAAAATGGCTTTAAAATCTTTATAAATATGGCCCTTAACCTTTGGTAAAATGACCTTCTTATATACGGAGGAATGATAGCTTACGAACACTTACACAAGATACTGGCACTCGTAGAAGTCTTAGGGATGTTGTCCGCAATCAGAGTTAGGTACACAGCATAGGCCAGAAGCACTGGAAAATGTATATGGAAATCCGAGTTATACACAGCATATGCCAGTATCACTGTAAAATGAACATGGAAATCAGAGTTAGGTACACAGCATAGGTCAGAAGCACTGGAAAATGAATATGGAAATCAGAGTTAGGTACACAGCATAGGTCAGAAGCACTGGAAAATGAATATGGAAATCAGAGTTAGGCATCACTGTAAAATGATTATGGAAATCAGAGTAAGTAACACAGCATAGGTCAGAAGCACTGGAAAATATATATGGAAATCAGAGTAATGTACACAGCATATGTCAGTAGCACTGGAAAATGAACATGGAAATCAGAGTTAGGTAAACAGCATAGGCCAGAAGCACTGGAAAATGAACACGGAAATCAGAGTAAGTTACACAGCATAGGTCAGAACACTGGAAAATGTATATGGAAATCATAGTTAGGTACACACCATATGCCAGAAGCACTAGAAAATGAACATAGAAATAAAGTTAGGTAAACAGCATAGGGCAGAAGCACTGGAAAATGAACATGGAAATCAGAGTTAGGTACACAGCATAGGTCAGAAGCACTGGAAAATGAATATGGAAATCTTAGGTAAACAGCATTGGTCAGAGGCACTAGCAAAATGAACATAGAAATCATAGTTAGGTAAACAGCATAGGTCAGAAGCACTAGAAAATGAACATAGAAATGAAGTAAGGTAAACAGCATAGTTAGATTCACTGGGAAATGAACATAGAAATCAGAGTTAGGTAAAAAGCATCATAGGTCGGAAGCACTGGGAAATTAACATGAAAATCAGATTTAGGTACACAGCATGAAATGCAAAAAGAGGAGTACTAGCCAAAATTATTCACACATGTTTAAATTTGACCTTGAAACGTGACCTTGACCTTTGACTGATAAGCATGTGCCATGTGCGTGACACATTGTTTAGTCGTGTGGAGTAACAATTTGAAACAATAGTAAATCCTTCCAGGCATTTAGAAGTTATAAAGACACTTGACACATTGTCTAGTCATGTGCAGCAACAATTTGAAGTTATATTAAATCCTTCAAGGCATTTATAAGTTATGAAGAGCTCAAAATACAAATATTAAACTTTCGACCATAAATTGTGACATTGCCCTTTTACCTACAAGCATGGGTCATGTACATAACACATCATCTGGCCATGGGGAATAATTCTCTTTAGTAATATTAAAATCCTTAAAGGAACTCAGAAGTTATAGAGCGGAAATGTAATACAACAAGGAATTTTATTTAGACGAAGAATATGGCCTTGACCTTTAAGGTAGCCATCTAGTTCTTGCGCTCGACACACCCTCTCACATAGGTGAGCATGGGTGCCAAGTTATTTCAAAATATGTCCATGCATTAGGAAGTTAGAGCTGGGACAAACGCTATTCTGACAATAAAGTACTCTATTTTGACCTTTGACCTAAAAGTATGACCTCAACCTTAAAGATAGCTATGCGATTCTTGCGCGCGACATACCGTCTTACATAGGTCATCATTTGTGCCAAGTAATTTAAAAATCATTCAGTGCATGGGGGAGTTAAAACTCGGACAAGCAATATTTTGACAATAAAGTACGACCTTGACCTTGACGGTAGACATCTGGTTCTTGCGCGCTACACACCGTCTCGTTGAGGTTAACATTTGTACCAAGTTATTCCAAAATCATTCCATGCATGGGGAAGTTAGATCTCGAACAAACCCTATTTTGATCATAAAGTGCTCTATTTTGACCCTTGACCGGTCGGTCCGTGTGTCGGTCCGTCTGTCTGTCTGTCCCCAAACGTGTCCGGACTCTAACTTCTCTATGCATTGAATTTCGATATAACTTGGCACAACTGTTAACCTCAATGAGACGGATAGTCAATTTCTTGCCATCAGACAGACACATACAAAATAGTGACATTGCAGTTTATGCTTTTCTAAAGGCACACAACTAGTTCGGTACCTGTGAGAGACATCCCTATTCTCTCCCCGGACTCTGGTGGAAGTTTGAAGACGAACACGATTAGAGAAGACATGAGGATCACGGGAAATATCGTGTTCAGGATGTGATACAGGGGCCGCCTCTTCAGTTTCAGGATGAAGTTTAATCTGAAAACAATATCCGTTTATACATATTAATGAACAAAATAACACGTTTTAAACATAGATAATTGTATATTAACGTTTGTTAACGTCACAATACATGTTATGTCACAATTTATGTAGTGTCACATAAAATACATACTTATATTAGATAACATACATACTAACATTAGATATTAGGTTATGAATATTTAGTTAGAGTGTCTGTAAGGTCACAATACAACATCGGACATCATGCATTAATCTGTCAATAGTGGTGAACGTGTGCACTGTCCCATTTTCTTTTAATTCTCACTACATGCACAGTCGTTTGTCATACAATGCTACATTGCATACATTGTCACGTTAAGTTTAAGGTCACATTACATACAAGGTCAAACTACATATACTGTAACATAATATAAAAGATCACATTATATAAAAGATCACAAAAGTATATAGTTAAAGGTCCCATTTCAAAAAAGGTGACGTCACCATGTATAAAATGTCATTATGTATACATGTCAACAGTTCATTCAGTGTCACCTTACATATAATGTTAAATATGTAAATACATTTAATTATAACTAGCTTTCACAACAAAAGACATATCGGATGAATTGTATTTACCAAACTTTCTTTTATCGTTTCTGAAACATTGCATAAATCATCATGGCAACTTATGTTGAATATACATATAATATTTGAATGAGTACTTCTGGTTGTTTGTAGATATGTTAACACAGAAATATAATATCACCCTGTAAACAATAACATCATTATATTACAATCCACGATAAAGTCGATTCAAAGATTAGTTCCTTATGAGCGGATATTTCATTTACAGAAAACAGTGGAGATCGTGATTTTCGATTTGAAAACACGCTGCAATGGTCTGTTATGAAATCGTCTGAATGGCCTACATGTACTTGTATATCGATTCTTTCATGTTGATAACGATTCTCGCATGCATGTTTACCGACTATACATGCAATGTAAGCATATATAAAGACGGGCAGTAATATATTAGGTATCCTCAGACGCTGATTCAGGATTTTAAGAGGGGGCGGAAATATTCAGTAACTGAAAAAGGCTGACGAAAAAAACAAACAGATTTTATGTATTTTAGACATGCTGGGATAAACTTAGAATGGTGCAATTTCTGCAAAGAGCTACAATTTAACGAAAGTACCGAAGAATTATGTTTCTTTATTATAATACATTGATTTAAAAATACTTCAAAGGAACGAAAGGCGTAGGTTTATGTTTTAACATTGTAATGTTTGAAATGTGATTATGGAACAATTTTAGAGGGAGCGTACGCCGCTTCAGCCTCATCTTAATCCGCAAATGATCCTATAGCTACCTGTCATAGCTGTATAAATCGTCCTTGCTTCTCTGCGCAGACTCTTTGGTGGTGTTCGTGCTCAACAACTCCCACTCGCCGTTCTCCTGCAAGCAGACGATAAAAACGATTGTTTTGGTTTTGTTTGTGTTTTACTTTCTTCCGTATTCAACAGTATTTCAGTCATATAACGGCGGTCAGTTAACCTACTCGCACTTTTCCTGGGCAAGCTTAGCCGGTGCGACGGGATCAAAAGAATACAATGCAATGACATCAGAAGCAGATGAAACAATGCGAGGCGAACAGATCCTGACGAGCAAATGCAAAGGCATAAGAAATAGATGACTAAGAAGAGAACCGAAGCAGATACCATGCAGTAGAAGCAGCAGCATATGTTTGACAGACGTTTAACCATCTATTAAATGGCAAAGTTGGTAAGATTGTGTGATTGCTTAAAGGCCTAGTTTAAGGAAAGTCTGAGTCTCTGTGGGGTATTCCACTATGTGTATTGGTCCACCATAAAAGCTCTGACCAGTATCTGCAATCTTTTCTCTCAGCTGACTGAGCAATGGCTGTATGCACTGTTTCTTCTGCAGCAGTGTATTGATATCAGGTGATAAGGATCACCACACTGTGTGCACACAGTGACCAAAGCAGGGTGCCAATACACAGGGGTACAATACCCCAGATTCTTTTTGGAGGGGGGGGGGGTCGAATAAAGAAGGATTAAACTAGTATGTTTCGCACTTACATTGAAGTTGTCCAACATGACGGGATTGCTAGTGAAACCCAGGGTTATCTCGTTGGAAGTGTACGCCCACGTTGTCAAGGTGATGCTGAAACAAGAGACACGTGACCAAAGTCATAAATCGCCCTACGACTACGAAATTTCTCAAACTCTAACTTAGTCTCAATCTAAATTATTGACCAATGAGAATGCTTGTTACATGTGAGCTTTGATTTAAATTGGTTATATATTTAAGATTAAGACTAAGATTGAGCTTAAAAGTTTATAGTCGTGGGGCAGAGTTATAATGGTTTAACTATTAAAAACATAACTTTCAGATGTATGGTTTGACTCATTATCGTGTTTCTGAAATTAAAAAAGCTCCTAATTTGTTTTCATCAAGCATACTTGTTTTAGAAGGTTTGTTACCATTATAGTTTAATAGTTGTACATGTAATTTAATAACAATAAACACCGAACAATGCCGATCACAACGGTAAATACGTATATATAGGATCTGACACGAGTTGTCATTTCATACCATAATTTATCAAGCGAGTTCAGGAATTGTGTTAGTAAGCGAGCCTTTGGCGAGCTTACTAACGAATTTCCTGGACGAGTTTAATAAAATATGGTATGAAATGACAACGAGTGTCAGATCTTTTTTATCACATGCTTTTAAACGAAATAAAACCATTCTAATTTTACGAAAATAAGTTGGTACATTCTGAAAGTTGTGTACTGACGTAACGTCATTTTATGTTGACGACGTCATTTCACCAAAATAACGTAATGCGATTGGTCAGTCAAAGAACACGTAGCCAATGAAAACACTCAAAATGTTATCTTACACATGTGTAAGATAGAAATATTCGTAATGGTTGTACTAGTATTACACGGAAAACAAGGTATAACATGTGATAAAATGACGTATTCTTAATATTGGGACACAATCAGACGAATGATTTTTTCTGCTTCTAAAAATTTGGACAGCAAACAAATTTATTATTTTTAAGCTTTCAAACAAATAGAGTATCCTACGGTAGGCATATTTCAATAGCCCGGCGAGTACCAGCCACAGGGCTTTCGAAAGGTCGTAAGTAGATATTGGCCAAAATACAGGCTCGTACTAACGACGATGCACCTATCAATATTTTCCCCCAGGGGTAGGAGCGGCGGGCTGACCCAGGGGAATTTGACTAATTATAATTTTGCCTCTTTTGGGGTCTAGTTCCCCACCCTAGAGCCAATCACTTTTGTCTAAATACTCTTAGTGGGAGATGCCATATGGGAATATGGGAACAATATTACGGGCATCTTAAATCCGACTAAGTCTAAATGTCTATTCTCCCCCCTTGATAGGTGCATGACGTTGCACGAACGTATAAAGCGGAAGTGAATAACAACAACAGTCAGAAAGCATTACGAAATGTCTCCCCCGTTGCAGGCAGCTGAGATCCTCTGAACATAAAAAATGTTTACTTTATGATTACCTAAAACAGCGAATATAAGAGGTATCGAATTAATTTATTTGGAAAACTAACGTCCCTGCATTGCAGATGGTAGTAAGTGGCGTCTGCTTACCCATATTCTTGGGTATCCAGAGGGGAGTAAGTGGCGTCTGCTTACCTACATTCTTGGGTATCCAGAGGGGAGTAAGTGACGTCTGCTTACCTACATTCTTGGGTATCCAGAGGGGAGTAAGTGACGTCTGCTTACCCATATTCTTGGGTATCCAGAGGGGAGTAAGTGACGTCTGCTTGCCTACATTCTTGGGTATCCTGGGGTCGTAAGTGGCGTCTGCTTACCTACATTCTTGGGTATCCATAGGCAGTAAGTGACGTCTGCTTACCTATATTCTTGGGTATCCATAGGCAGTAAGTGACGTCTGCTTACCTACATTCTTTGGTATCCAGAGGTAGTAAGTGGCGTCTGCCTACAGACATTCTTGGATATCCGGAAGTAGTAAATGGCGTCTGCTTACCGACATTATTGGGTATCCAGGGGTAGTAAGTGGCGTCTACTTACCTACATTCTTGGGTATCCAGAGGGTAGTAAGTGGCGTCTGCTTACCTACATTCTTGGGTATCCAGGGGGTAGTGAGTGGCGTCTGCTTACCGACATTATTGCGTATCCAGGGGTAGTAAGTGGCTTCTGCTTACAGACATTCTTGGATATCCGGCGGTAGTAAGTGGCATCTGCTTACCGACATTATTGGATATCCAGGGGTAGTAAGTGGCGTCTGCTTACCTACATTATTGGGTATCCTGAGGGTTGTAAGTGACGTCTGCTTACTTACATTCTTGGGTATCCAGAGGGTAGAAAGTGGCGTCTGCTTACCTACATTCTTGGGTATCGAGAGGGTAGTAAGTGGCGTCTGCTTACCTACATTATTGGGTATCCAGAGGGTTGTAAGTGATGTCTGCTTACCTACATTCTTGGGTATCCAGAGGGTAGTAAGTGGCGTCTGCATACCTGCATTCCTGAGTATCCAGAGGGTAGTAAGTGACGTCTGCTTCACAGCTGGTCTCGAACACGCCACCTGGCGTCCACAGCGCAGTTCCGGTGGATATCAACCGGATGAGGGTGTTGGTGTCGCTAAATACCTCCAAGTCGTTGACACTGTGCAAGGTATACCACCACAATGTATTGATACGGGAACGCACATTTTGTTAACTGACATAAAATAGTTATGTAATTGGCTTATGTTATGAAGATTTTATGTTGATATACTAAACTAAAATTTCTGAAAAAATTCTTCAAATTTATTTAAATTAAATTTAAATTCTTCGAATTTAATTATGATTAAATTTAAATCCTTCAAATTTAATTATAATTAAATTTAAATTTTTAAAATTCAATTATAATTAAATTCAAATTCCTCAAATTCAATTATAATTTAAATTATTCAAATTTTATTATAGTTTAAATTAATTGAAATTATAAAAAAAAAACGTAGTCAATGGGTAATTTAATTAATTCAGTGACTTCCAGAGATTGTCGAGTGGTCCAGAGGTTGTCGAGTGGAACATTGTATTAAGATATATATTTTCCTTTAAAATGCCTTACTTTAACAATACTTTAAGCATACGACACAAACACTAACGTTATATACTATTGAAATTCATTGTGTTACTGAAACGATAAATGCATTTTAACCTAAAGCTTACGACACATACACAACAAAGTACGATGTCAAAATTTAAAAAAAGTACTTTTTTTAAGTATATAAACATAAAAAAGACAATTAATTGTTTAACCAATCATATCTAAATATAAGGAAATAAAGTGTACATCAGTCTTTTACAGAAATAATCAATACAGCTTTCTCAAATAATAATATAAACGTATAATGATATTTGTTACTTAATTTTAGGACCACAATTGAACTATTTTATAAAATGAAAAAGGTAAATGCAAACAAAAATATACATTTAATGATTAGAATCAATATGCAAACTGTATTGAAGCAATTCTAAAGAATCGCCAATGGTAAGTAAATCGTGCAGGTAAGACGTTCGCTAGAACAATAGCCATTGTAAAAACAAGACGTTCGCTAGAACAATAGCCATTGTACAAACAAGACGTTCGCTAGAACAATAGCCATTGTAAAAACTAAAACTAGGAATGCTGTGCGTAGTAAAAAAGTACGTACACATCCAAAAGAAAGAATCTAACTGGTAGGTTCTACAAGAATTATTATACGACGATAAGAGCGAAACAGTAGACTGAGCGTTAGTAATCTGTATGAGGCGTGTCGTGGGAAACCCGGGCTTAATGCATGTGCGTAAATTTTCATCACGGATTGGCCTGTGCAGTCCGCACAGGGTAGTCCAGAACGGCACTTTCCGCCTACAGTGGATTTATGTTTAGAAGAGACTTCATTGAAACAGAAAATACCTTAACAGCGGAAAGTGTCGTCCTGGATTAGCCTGTGCGGACTGCACAGGCTGTTCCGGGACGACACCTTACGCACGTGCATAAAGCCCGGGTTTCCCTCGACACGCCCCATATTTAGTTTCTGGACTTCAACCAATCACGTTATTGAAATCATATCCGGTTTATTGAACGTTGATGACGAAGAATAATACAAGAATTAAAGAGTATAACTTTATATCAATGAGATAACAATAATGGAAACATTAACGGTATAATATCAATAGCAATGATAATAAGTCGCGGTGGCGTAGTGGATACGGTGGCGCCTAGCGATCGAGAGGTTGCAGGTTCGATCCCCTCTCTGGGAGGGTACTCAAGATCTCCCCCCAAAGACACCAAGTACTGATTCTACCCAGGAAACGGACTCGAGAGTGTCTCAATAAGCCTTGAGCTTTCGATGCAATTGAGCTCAAATAAATAGGTTTAAACTCAAAGCAATAATAGCAATACAAAGTTCATTGAAGCATGTCAGTATCCAACCGAAAGTATATGAAAGTAGGTAACCAGTGCCGTCTATTTACCACCACTTACATGCTACACTTTTACTATCCACTAACCTATTTTCGATAACGATTTTCGGGTTCCAGACATAGCTTTCTGAGGAAAATATAAATCGGACATTGCCGTACGTGGAATTCCATCCAAGGCGATTGTCCTGCCATTGCTGATGAAAAAAAAAGAGAACATATTAAGAACATATTTATAACTCGGTGTCCATTACCTCGTGCTTCTCTTTCTAGTTATAAGATTCACCAGATTGGGTAAATACACCAGGTTAAGACGCAATGTCACTAAAAGGTAAGCGTTCATTCGCAAGGACACCAATGTGAACGAAATGCGATACCTAATTAATATACATATATTAAGTTAACATGAAAATGTGTTCAGGGCTAATTCATAAACAAGAACGAACGTTGGACAAACAAATGCTGATATAACAATTATAAACGTGTGGAAAGGTTATTGGAAAAAATATAGAAATGACAAAAGATATATAATTGTAGAAATGATTAAAAGGATACGATTGTAGACTTGATAAAGGAACAAATGTACACTTGAAAAAGGATGCATATGTAGACCTGACAAACAATACAAATGTATACAAGACAATCTGTGCAACTGTAGACCTGACAATCGGTTCAAACAAGTAGGGATAGAAATGTAGAATTGACCAAGGATACACACGTGGACCTAACAACGGATTCAAATGTAGACCTGACAAAGGATTCAAATGTAGACTTGAAAAAGGATACATATGTAGAACTGACAAAGGATTCAAATGTAGACCTGACAAAGGATACACGTGAAGACTTGATAAATGGTACAAAATTTTATGTAAACATTGCAAAGGAAACAAAATATTATTAACAAATGACGATTGATTTAAATAAAAGAAAGTCAATGATACAGGTAGAGCTGAAACGTTATAAATGTAGAAATGTAAATTGCACAAGTTAACCGTTATGCCACTAATTCAAATATTGTGAATCCCATGCACGTGTTGGAAAATCGATATAATTTTATCACATGCTATACCTTGTTTCCCGTGTAATGCAACCATTACGAATATTTCTATCTTACACATGGGTAAGATGACATTTTAGGTGTTTTAATGGGTTACGTATTCTTTGACTGACCAAACGCATGACGTTATTTTGGTGAAAGTACACAACTTTCAGAATTTACCAACTTATTTTGGTAAAATTAAAAGGGTTTTATTTCCTTTAACAGCATGTGATCAACAAGAACTGACCCTCGTTGTCATTTCATACCATATTTTATTAAACTCGTCCAGGAAATTCGTTAGTAAGCTCGCCAAAGGCTCGCTCCCTAACAAAATTCCTGAACTCGTTTAATAAATTATGATATGAAATGACAACTCGTGTCAGATCCTATATATAATATAGGAATTATACTATGAATTAAAGGGAAACACGCCAATGAAATATTACATCCAATAATACAATCGTATACAATGAAAGAAAGGCATTTAGCGATTTCAAAAACAACAACATTTGTATAGTAACTAAAGCAAGATGACATCGACGATACAAATGCAAATGTCGAAAGTCAAATGATACACAGATGTGGAGTAAGATGTATATAGATCTTATATATATAGACGTATAAAGTAAGATTTCAGGAAATGTTCAATGATACACATAAAGGTAGGCCTTTGTCTTTCTCTAGTATATGAGAGGTCAAATTTGCAGAAATTCGGAGACATTTCCATAGAACTGGCGAGTATCAGACAAGCAGACAGGAAAACGCGTTAACATTGAATTCCAGGGTATATCTGTTTAACTTAACAGAGAGAGCAGGGATACGTATAATGTTAATACAAAGTGCACTTCGAACACACCAACACCGGAGAACGGCAGTGCACGTGATGACGTCAGTCCACGTACGCACGTGAGTCACGGACTCACCTATTCTCAATGACAATCGCGGGTCTCCAAGTGTACTCATCGTTGGAAAACAAGAAAGTAACCTTCGTGTAGTTCGACGACGACTCCCAACTTAATATGGGGTCCTCCCATATCTTAAATACAATGCATACACACAAGCGGCTACATTTCGTATAGTCCCTTAATTTCATTTCCTTTAGAAGAAGTACAATCTTGCGGCTGATGAATTATATGTACAAAGAATAATCTAGTAGAATAATTTGTATTTCGTTCCGAAATAGTCTGCATTTATCAACCAAAACGTCACTACGTCGCTAAACCGCACTGTGGACGTTTTACGTTACCACGCATTCTATGTTGAATACCAATGTTATTGTCAAAACCTTTTGTTTTTAGATATTATTACTTTCTAACTTGATACTGCAAGTTTATGCACGACATTTCACGAGAATATCAACAAATCTCTTAAATCGCAACATAAAAATTATACGTTGCAAGCCTTGGAAGCCATTCTCTATTTAATACAATTGTCAATATACTAGCATATCTATACATTCACGTACATATAATATTTTCTAATTTGAATATGCTTGTTTGTGCACGAGATTTCACGTGAATGTACTAAATTAGTGTATATACTGTACAAAGTACTCCGAGTACTGCATTAAATAAATCATAGCCATTGGTAAACGCGATTTGAGGGGTCCACGCATAATAATTTAGATGTCTCATGTTGATCAGACCAGAGCACATCCAAACTAAGTCTTTACCACGTCCTGATTGTTTGTAAGGACGTGGTGAGAACTTGGCAAAAAGGCGAAATATCTGTCAATACCTCGCATATATGAAGTCCCTTTTATACGTTCGTATTACGTCAAAGCGGTCCTCACTACGTCCCTACCAAGCATATAACCACGCTCGTACTACGTGTATAGGTCACTAGTGCGCAAATACAACGTATCTACCACGTCCACCAGGCACATGCCACGTAAGCATCACGATACTACTACATCCACTTTGTCATAGAAATTCCCCTAATCGCTCTGTCTTGTATTCGCCATGCAAGGAAAGTTGACATCTGCTGTCCTCATTCAGCCAGTCAAGGACCAAGCAATCCTCGGCCTCCGCCGCTTATGCCTCCTTCTGGTCAGTATAACAGAAGCAATTTAAAATTATATCTCGTTCTATCGGTCTACTGTCCTTCGGGAAAAAATATTTGAAACCTATCCTTATTGCCCATCATTTCAACATGGATGTATGAAGGTAATTCCGCCTAAAGCATTTATACTTTTCCTAAATACATTGGATTGACACAGTGCTGACGTAGTGCTTACGTAGTAAATCATGGGGCATACCTGGCGCTTACCTAGCACTAACACGGTACAAACGTCGATAGCATGTCAAGGACCTGCATGGACCTAGAGAGGACTTGAGACAGTCTTGGTAATGTCTTTGTGCGGACGCCACGTGGACGGCGTGAGCGTGATACGGACGCAGTACAAGCGTAGTGATAACGCGAGAACGCGGCCTGCAGTCGATACGTCAGAGACACGTCAGCGCCACGCTCAAGAATTCCTCACTGCGTCCCTATCAAGGCATCAGTACGCTAATGTGGTTCATACTACGCTTCCGATAGGTTCGCACTGCGTCCAAGTCCCTTCCACGTCATCACTACGTAAGTTTTGAGCATGCTCAAAACCTCTCCACGTCCTCCACGTCCATCAAGACCTACCAGGTCTCCACTAAGTATCTGTCGGTTAGCACCACGTCCTTGTAAGTCCTCGCCACGTCCTGTCAGGACGTGGAGGACGTAGTAAAAAGGACGTGCTCCGGTGTGATGGCACTATCAAATAACACACATGATTACAAACTCAGACGTTTCAATCTATGAGCCATTTAAATATGAATGTGTTAATGAAATAGGTGGTTAAGTTTATAAAAGTTTATGAACATCAATTTCTTTATTTCAAATGTAATTAGAACTTTAAAATGCTTTATCTGCGCGTGAAAAAAAATCCGGACAGAACGTGAAATAATAACTTACCATTTGGAAAAACCCGGCAGTGGACATAGTTTGGCTTTTGATGTCCTGAAATGATACACACATTATTTATTTGCGTAAATGAATATTACCGCTTTCGTTTTCATAGATGTTATTTCTTTTAAATTTCATTTTACGGTTGTAAAAGTCATATAATTATTATGTCTCTATTTATGTCGCCGGGCCCGGCTAGCTCAGTTGGTAGAGCGCTGGAATGTCAATCCGGGGATCGTGAGTTGGAATCCCATCCCGGCCACATAACTTGTGTGGGGATTGGTCATGAAATTATTTCTACGGCCATTCTCCCCCTACCTCTTTAGTATGGTTGGAAAAAAGTGCCCCATTTTGTAAGTCGTTTTCGCTAAATAATAATTTTTTTGAATATTATAGTGTTTTTTATTTTATGTAAACTCATGCATGTACATACTGTACATGTGTATAAATTTGCCAAAGGTTTTAAACCACTACTTGAAGATCGATGTTATTTATGAAAAATAGTCCGTGTTATATTATAAAAGTAAAAAGTAAAGTGTTTGTTTATTATAGTGTCACCCCTCGCGATTAAGGGTCAGCCAGTTTTGACTAATGAGACACCTTTACTGATGAACATCTTTACTCCCGATTCCTATCCTATATGCCGGGCGCTTGGCAGGAATGCAATCGGTACCCCATGATTTAACTAGCTGCTGGGTAGGCAACCGGTCATATCAGAACTCGCACTGTGTAGGACTCGAACCTTCGACCTCCCGCTCCGTAGGCGAACGCCCTAACCACCAGGCCACGGAGACGATTATATTTTCAATGCAGTAAACATATAAAATATTATATTTTCAATGCTTTGACCGTGAAAATATATAATTTTATTTCACCAATAAAAGTCGATAGTTCACTGAAAAGCATATAATAAAATTTAAAACTAAGCTTCTTTTTAAAACATATTTTTTAAAAACAACTTGTGCTTTCGTGGGAATAACTGTGATCAAAACAGGTATAGCGTTCCTGTATTTGAAACATGTAATGGCGTCATGTGGCATTCTGTCTACTTTCCTTTTGACCCCCACAAGGACTCTTCTTTTTGTGAGCGTTGGTGTGAATGTTCGTCTGTTATCCAGTTAGCATTTTTTCACAATGAGGGTATGAGTGAATTTGCATGAAATATTCAGGGGAGGTTGGAAATGGGAAATGAACAAGTCATTACATTTTCGTGGTGGTATAACTCATTCTTTGCACGACGCACGGGGGAAATAAGATGCCTTGCTGGAGGTTCGCTCTTTGATTTTGTTTTTAAAGCAACATATTTGTTTGTGTTACTTTTAAAGATAAGGCTATTATCATCTCAAACACTGAAATACGATTGAAAAAGAATCGAAAAAGCATAATAATTAAATACGTTATATTCTCAAAAATTGCTATTATAAATAAATCCCCGTACGCCATAGTAAAGCAACTAGGCGTTGCCTTGGCGCCCGGTTGCCATGCCTACCAGGTCGTTGATGGTGATGAGGTTCAAGGAGACGTTCACTTCGATAATCTCGGAGGGCCGCTGCAGCACCTCGTATCCTGTGAACAGCTTGGTCCTCAACTCCGTCTCGAGGTCCGTAGAGTAGTCCGGGGGCGTGGATCCACTGCCACCTGCACGGGAAAATGAGAAAATATTGTACATCATAGCATAAAAAGTCCGTTTTCAGTCCGTTAATGCGGTGTATTAACGAACAAAAAAACGATCGGTTATCGTCAGAAATGGTGTATTATCCAGTAAAGTCACGCGCCAATAACGCCCCGCGTTTTTGCCTAATCGACTAATGACGTCACGTACAGGTGCATGATTAACGTCGTAAACGTCCGCAGAGGTCCTAAAAATGTGTCAACCCATTTTTCGGGCGTCTGCGAACGTTAACGACCTCAAAAAGGTGTATTGTCGCTATAATATAGGCCTGGACCGTTGATCTACCTCCACCTGCACAAAGACACAAAAAAGTATTGTACAATTTAGACCTAGACCGAAGATTCATATCCACCTGCACGGAAACATGAGAAGATATTGTAAAATGTAGACCTCGACAATAGATCCTTATCCACCTGCACGGAAACATGAGTAAATATTGTAAAATGTAGACCTAGACCGTAGATCCATATCTACCTGCACGGAAACATGAGAAAATATTGCACAATGTAGGCCTAGACCGCAGATCCATCTCCATCTGCACGGAAACATGAGTAAATATTGTACAATCTAGACCTAGACCGTAGATCCACCCCCAACTGCACGGAAACATGAGTAAATATTGTACACTGTAGGCCTAGACCGTAGATCCATCTCCAAATGCACAGAAACATGAGAACATATTGTACAATCTATGCCTAGACCGTAGATCCACCTCCAACTGCACGGAAACATGAGTAAATATTGTACAACGTAGGCCTATACCGTAGATCCACCTCCAAAGGCACGGAAACATGAGTAAATATTGTACAATGAAGACCTAGACGGAAGATCCACATCCAAATTCACGAAAACATGAGAAAATATTGTACAGTGTAGACCTATACCGTAGATCTACCTCAACCTGCACGGAAACATATTGTACAATGAAGACATAGACAATAGATCCACGTTCAACTGCACGGAAACATGAGAACATATTGTACAATGTATGCCTAGACCGTAGATCGACCTCCAACTGCACGGACACATGAGTAAATATTGTACAATGTAGACCTATACCGTAGATCCACCGCCAACTGCACGAAAACATGAGTAAATATTGTACAATGTAGACCTATACCGTAGATCCACCTCCAACTGCACGGAAACATGAGTAAATATTGTACAATGTAGGCCTAGACCGTAGATCCATCTCCAACTGCACCGAAACATGAGTAAATATTGTACAATGTAGGCCTATACCATAGATCCATCTCCACCTGCACAAAAACATGAGTAAATATTGTACATTATAGACCTAGACCTTAGATCCATCTCCACCTGCACGGAAACATGAGTAAATATTGTACAATGTAGGCCTAGACTGTAGATCCATCTCTACCAGCATGGAAACATTAATAAATATTGTACAATGTAGGCCTAGACCGTAGTTCCATCTCCACCTGCACGGAAACATGAGTAAATATTGTACAATGTAGGCCTAGACCGTAGATCCACCTCCACCTGCACGGAAACATGAGTAAATATTCTACAATGAAAGCCTAGATCGTATATCAATATCCACCTGCACGGAAACATGAGTAATGATTGTACAATGTAGGCCTTAACCGTAGATCTACCGACACCTGCACGGAAACATTAGTAAATATTGTACAATGTAGGCCTAGACCGTAGATCCACCTCCACCTGCACGGAATCATGAGTAAATATTCTACAATGAAAGCCTAGATCGTATATCAATATCCATCTGCACGGAAACATGAGTAATGATAGTACAATGTAGGCCTTAACCGTAGATCTACCGCCACCTGCACGGAAACATGAGTAAATATTGTACAATGTAGGCCTAGACCGTAGATCCACCTCCACCTGCACGGAAACATGAGTAAATATTCTACAATGAAAGCCTAGATCGTATATCAATATCCACCTGCACGGAAACATGAGTAATGATTGTACAATGTAGGCCTTAACCGTAGATCTACCGCCACCTGCACGGAAACATGAGTAAATATTGTACAATATAGGCCTAGACCGTAGATCCACCTCCACCTGCATGGAAACATGAGTAAATATTATACAATGCAGGCCTAGACCGTATATCCACCTCCACCTGCACGGAAACATTAGTAAATATTGTACAATGTAGGCCTAGACCGTAGATCCATCTCCACCTGCACGGAAACATGAGTAAATATTGCACAATGCAGACCTAGACCGCACATCCACCTCCACCTGCACGGAAACATGAGTAAATATTGTACAATATAGGCCTAGACCGTAGATCCATCTCCACCTGCACGGAAACATGAGTAAATATTGTACAATGTTGGCCTAGACCGTAGATCCATCTCCAACTGCACGGAAACATGAGTAAATATTGTACAATGTAGGCCTAGACCGTATTTCCATCTCCAACTGCACTGAAACATGAGTACATATTGTACAACTTAGACCTAGACCGTAGATCCATCTCAACCTGCACGGAAACATGAGAATATATTATACAATGTATGCCTAGAACGTAGATCCATCTCCACCTGCACGGAAACATGAGAAAATATATAGTACAATTTAGACCAAGACCGTAGATCCATATCCACCTGCACGGAAACATGAAAAAAATATTGTAAAATGTAGACAGACCTAGATCGCAGATCCATATCCACCTGCATGGAAACATGAGAAAATATTTTTTGAAATGTAGACCTAGACCGTAGATTTATCTCAACCTGCACGGAAACATGAGAAAGTACGTGATATTATTGTACAGAATAGTTTGGTATTATTGCCTTTATTTACATACAAATAAATATGCATGGAAACATGAGAAAATAATGGATGTTGTTGAGAAATGTTTTGTCTCATTGTTCCCCTACCTCTGGGCATGGAAACATGGGGGAAAACTTGATAACATTGTCTAAATCCGGTCCACTTTTCCAGACACAGTTTAGATTTTAAACAATGGTGGCATACTTCTTCATCGGATGACCTGTTATTTTTTATTAAATATTAACATCATTATTTTCACGAAAAATAAATAACGTTCGCGAAACATCTGGCCGTTTTCATGAATATATTGTCTGGTTAGCAAAAAATAAATCAAAATGAGTACCCATTTAAGCAATAGATAATCGGTATTTTGTCGAAATATTCTAGTTTATCGCGAAAAAGATTTTGATAAAAATCGCAAAGCTTGCCCGAGAAAATATTTAACCTTTGGCAACAAATATTGCGATCTTGGGTTGTCATCGTATGCAGTTCTTGGGACCTGTCTTATCAAAGATCTTACGACAACTTTAAGTTACGACTGAATTCTGTAGTTTAAACAAATAGACATTTATGATCAGTATGTTCCTGAAATAAAGGACATTTGAAAGATACCAAGGAAATGAATAGAATTGAAATAAAGTAATCATAGATGTTGGTGCATAGCATTTATACTTCTTCGAAAATTGTATCTTAATGTAAATTTGCCCCACGATGTTTAATAACCGTTTGATATGATTACCGTAAATGATGTGGAGAAAACTTTTAAAATGTGTAAAATTATAATCATGACAACTTTATTGAAAAATATGAAATTATGCGGCTTACACTGAAATAGTTGATATGTGGTGCGTCGTGAGGAAACCGGTCTTAATACATGTGCGAAAAGTGTCGTCCCGGATTAGCCTGTGCAGGACGGCACTTTCCGCCTACAGTGGAATTATGTTTAGAAGAGACTTTCTTGAAACAGAAAATACCATAAAGCGGAAAGTGCCGTCCCGGATTAGCCTGTGCGGACTGCACCGGCTAATCATGGACGACACTTTACGCACAAGCGGTTTTCTCATGACGCGCCACATATAACTTTGCTTGTAGAATATAAGAATCGAAACTTCCAGGAGGATTGATCAGCTTGCTTTTTTATCAAGTTTTTTGTATGTACTTTTCGACTATTTCTTTAAGAACAATTTTTAACCTACACTATATTTATTTGGGCTATATGTACGAGGGCTGTTTCATAAATTCACGGAAGTACTCTATTTCTCCTACCTTAGGTCATTTATCGAAAAACAACATACATCTTGAGGTAACTTATGGCTGACTTTCAGACCAATTATTATAGTGATACACAGAACAGTTAATTGTATATGGAACATTGAACAAAAGTAGTATGTATTACTTGAAGCCAGCCGGCGTCAATTTAACGTCACCTAAACGTCAGATGGAAGAGTGGGTTCACTTCCTCTACCACCTGTAGCCACACACGTTATACTGTCTATGTGCCCACTGGTCAAATGTAACCTTGAACCAATCCTTATTGAATGATGAAATAATGCATCTCGATTAGTTGCGTATAATAAGCGTTGTCCTCTCATTTTTAAGATCGGGAAATAAACGGAGCAAAGTCGATAGGGGCTAAGTCCAGATTATAGGGAGGGTCTCTACCGTCCATAAATCGGGCATGCCATTTGTACACTTATGTCTTTCCACACTTTGGTAATGTATCCGAGTTGTTGATTTGTTTAAATGTTTCCGCCGGAGATAGTTTGTGCCCAACGCAAAATTTGACAACAGAACGTAACTTAACATTGTCAGTTGACGTCAAGCGATTAAGCGAAGCCATGGCAATAAAACGCTGTTGGGAGTAACCGTTCAACACAATGTTTTCAAACTTACACGAAATGACCTTGAGATGTGACGCTAACATCAGGCGCTTTCGCGTCAAAAATAAGTAACGTTTGACTATTCAACAGTACTTTGAGTGCGTTTCAAATGTATAAAAACTGGCGTGCTTCAAGTCGCTAAATAGTGGTTGCTATAGAGACCACTAAATATTCCATATCTTAAAGAAAATAAAAACCCATTTTAAATATAACAGGATGTGTGTCAACCAACTTGTGCACGTGTTTTCATTGAAGTTGATTGAAAAAAACAACTTTTGAGAAGATCATTCCTCGAATTTATGCAACAGCCCTCGTACTTACTTGTTTAATTATTGAAATATTACATAGTCGAAAATATATTGGATTTTACATTATAATTGCAGAAAATGGAAGAAATTCCCAAAACTTAACCCTTTGAGCAAGTTAATGTTATGCTATGAGGGTTTATTGTGAATTCTAACGTACTCTCCCTAGATCCAAATCCATAAGTAGTGCAGTAAAAACCTACTATAATAGTGTAAGTTTTTACTTACTATATTATAGTAAGTATTCATCATACATAGAAAAACAAAAATAGGGAAGTGTGAAATGATACAAGTAAAAACTATAAATATTAGATGGAAGGAATTTCGTTAAGATGTTCTTCCACCGGACGTTTTTGTAAGATTTCAATTAATTAAAAATTCGTTGAAACGTTAATTTTAAACGGAGTGATCTCCCTTGCAGTAAAAGGCAAGTAAATACTTGCGTATCTTCTATTAAGAAGTCAGGGTTTTTTTTAACAGTTCGTGTTTTGTACGCTTTTTTTAGTTCTTTTTAAATATTTTTAGCAATTTTTCAGGATATTGATAGAGACCCGGTATTATACTTGTAACAAATCCACGTCCTGAGAATATTATAAATGCATCATCAATTGGCTATTCTTTTTCAGTAAAAGAATATAACATTATAGCATATTTGGAAGATGTCAGAACGATGCTTTCTTTAATGGAGACCGAAATATATATTTGTGGCGTGTCGTGGGAAAATCGGGCTTAATGCATGTGGGTAAAGTGTCGTCCCGGATGTGCGAACTACTCAGGCTAATCCGGGACGACGCTATACGCACGTGCACACGCCTCAATAATCTAAACAAAAGAAGAGACGAGATAGAAAGATATTGTGCTGTTTAACTACATCACTATATGTGAATTGGAGACACTGGCGTCTTAATACGTAATGGGATTGGATTTACTGGTTTCTGACCATAACCAAACCAGTCAGGGGCGATCACTCTTAATTAAACGTGCAAACCCACACCAGTGTATCTACGAAGTAAATATGGAACAAAATATACATACACTTAGCATAAGAATCTTTAAGAGGTACGTGGAGAGTTCTATACATGTTTTGATATTGGGGTATATCTAATAACCGGAACTTGGGGGGTGGGGGATTCGGTTTCTATGGTTACCCTACCCACCCGGAGGGGGTCCATCTCCACCCGGCGAACCTGGATCACACACAAAGTAGGTCAATATGTGATAAGATCAGTAAAATTACCACATAACATCATAGAACAAACATTTGTAAAGAGACTGGTCAGAAGGCTTGTACTTACCATATAACAACATATATGCATGTATTCAAGAAACACAGTTTATATGTTTGTATAGTGTACTAACCATTTAACAACACGGAAAATACATGCAATAACAAAAAAAAGAATGTTCGAAGTGATCTTACCATAAAACAGCATTGAACATGCATGCATGCATTCAAGGACCATTTATGCGGTAATATACAATTATTGACTGGATGGCCATTGGACATGGTACGATGCTCACTGGATGAAACTCATATTGACCGAGGCGATTCCCGTTGCTGTGTGTGAATTTCTGTGTGGAAGCAGGGTAAACATTTTGGGACATCCACAAATCTATTTTTAGCCCATAAGACATGAGTTTGGGCCGTACGACATCACTTTTATATTCAGTCATCGATGGCTGTTCGAACCTATGGGAGAGCGTCTATTTATACATTATATAACAAGAATGATTGTAGTGAAATTATCATATAACGACATGGAACATACATGCATGTACTCAAGGACATCTATGCGGTAAGAATGGTCGTAGTGAAAATACCATAGAACGACATGGAACATACATGCATGTACTCAAGGACATCTATGCGGTAAGAATGGTCGTAGTGAAAATACATATAACGCTATGGAATATACATATATGTATTCAAGGACCATTTATGCGGTAAGATTGGCCGAAGTGAAAATACCATATAACGACATGGAACATACATGCATGTACTCAAGGACATCTATGCGGTAAGAATGGCCGAAGTGAAAATACCATACAACGACATGGAACATACATGCATGTACTCAAGGACATCTATGCGGTAAGAATGGTCGTAGTGAACATACCATAGAACGACATGGAACATACATGCATGTACTCAAGGACATCTATGCGGTAAGAATGGCCGAAGTGAAAATACCATAGAACGACATGGAACATACATACATGTACTCTAGGACATCTATGCGGTAAGAATGGTCGTAGTGAAAATACCATATAACGGCATGGAACATACATGCATGTACTCAAGGACATCTATGCGGTAAGAATGGCCGAAGTGAAAATAACATATAACGGCATGGAACATACATGCATGTACTCAAGGACATCTATGCGGTAAGAATGGCCGAAGTGAAAATAACATATAACGACATGGAACATACATGCATGTACTCAAGGACATCTATGCGGTAAGAATGGTCGTAGTGAACATACCATATAACGACATGGAACTTACATATATGTATTCAAGGACCATTTATGCGGTAAGAATGGTCATAGTGAAAATAACATAGAACGACAGGGAACATACATGCATGTACTCAAGGACATCTATGCGGTAAGAATGGTCGTAGTGAAAATACCATATAACGACATGGAACTTACATATATGTATTCAAGGACCATTTATGCGGTAAGAATGGTCATAGTGAAAATAACATAGAACGACAGGGAACATACATGCATGTACTCAAGGACATCTATGCGGTAAGAATGGTCGTAGTGAACATACCATAGAACGACATGGAACATACATGCATGTACTCAAGGACATATATGCGGTAAGAATGGTCGTGGTGAAAATACCATATAACGACATGGAACATACATGCATGTACTCAAGGACATCTATGCGGTAAGAATGGTCGTAGTGAAAATACCATATAACGACATGGAACATACATGCATGTACTCAAGGACATATATGCGGTAAGAATGGCCGTAGTGAAAATAACATATAACGGCATGGAACATACATGCATGTACTCAAGGACATCTATGCGGTAAGAATGGTCGTAGTGAAAATACCATAGAACGACATGGAACATACATGCATGTACTCAAGGACATCTATGCGGTATGAATGGTCGTAGTGAAAATACCATATAACGGCATGGAACATACATGCATGTACTCAAGGACATCTATGCGGTAAGAATGGTCGTAGTGAAAATACCATATAACGGCATGGAACATACATATATGTACTCAAGGACATCTATGCGGTAAGAATGGTCGTAGTGAAAATACCATAGAACGACATGGAACATACATGCATGTACTCAAGGACATCTATGCGGTGAGAATGGCCGTAGTGAAAATAACATATAACGGCATGGAACATACATGCATGTACTCAAGGACATCTATGCGGTAAGAATGGTCGTGGTGAAAATACCATCGAGCGACAATTGAACATACATGCATGTACTCAAGGACATCTATGCGGTAAGAATGGCCGAAGTGAAAATAACATATAACGGCATGGAACATACATATATGTATTCAAGGACCATATATGTGAAAAAAATTACCATATAACAAAACAAAATATACATGCTTGTTTCCAAAACACATGCATTTGGGAATAATGATGGGATTAAATTTACCAGATACAAACACAAAACACAGGTGCGAAAATTAAGATCTTATTCTTCACACAGCACAGTCTTATTATTCACATTTATGTGAAATGTGTGATCGCATCCAGTTTTTGATATGCAATGACATCAGAATTCTTCTGTGATCCTTGCGCATACCATGTTTTGACCATGCAATCACATTCTTCACACTTCAACAGTATGTTTGAAGTATAAGACATGAGTCAACATATTTTATCTTATCTTCACAGCAGCATTGATGAAATAACACCCAGTGGGATAAACTTAGGTGTATTTCCACAGAGTGGAATATAGCAAACGCGCAGTATAATGACGTCATATTATTGATTTTTGTGAAGTCATTTTATTAATTTTTATGTGTTTTAGTACGTTTTCAAAAAAAAAGATAGAAAGTATGGGATTAATGGGATAATAAAATGCTAGGTAAGTGTTGATTAAAGATAAGTTTATTTGCTCGGCACGAAAACACGAACCACTCGCCAAGCCTCTTGGTTAAGGTTTTCTAAGCCTCGCCAACTAAACTTATCTTTATTCAACACTAACCTAGTATTCCTTGTGAACATAAAACTAACACATACTCTTATGAAAATACGTTCGTTAGTACGTGGAAAAATAAATTCATGAATGTCACTTCGGGAAGTGGGTATGTATACATCTCCCGGGAATGGCTAAGAAGGGTCGGGATTGGAGAAGGACCCTGTATCTCTTCGTTCATCAAGGGGGCGGGGTTAGTCAACCAAAAACACAGAGGGTTCGGTGGGGGCACTCTACATCCCATAGAAACATACAGGGTGGATCATTCTACATAAATTAAAAAGAAAGGGGTCTTGTGAGTTGGTTGTCGATATTATAATTTCAATAAATAAAAAACACGATCAAACAAAGTAAATTATTAAACTACGGCCATACATGTAAATAATACAATATTAATTAATATTAATAATGCTTCAACAGATTTTCAAAACGGTGATGTAGCATTGACAGTCAGATGTTGAATGCAGTATAATACATATTGAATTGTTGTTATTTTATGGGCATTCTTGAAAGATCTCGTTCAATGATAACAGATATTCACAGCACATTTATACTTTCATATGACTTAAATCATCATTAAATAATTTCCAAAGCTTTAAGGCCATGCTGCAATTAGTTTACATCCAATTAGTGTTCTAGTGTAATAAATACATGGGCGTTATGCACATATCAATATTTTTCCCCGCGGGGGGGGGGGGGGGGCAGCGGCGGGCTGACCCAGGGGAATTTGACATATTTTATGTTTGGGGGTCTAATTCCCCACTCTAGAGCCAAGCATATTTGTCTAAATCCCCTCAGTGGGAGATGCTATATGTCTATCAAATGGCCCGGGGGCTTATATTACCAGGATCCAAAATCCGACCAAAGTCTATTACCCCGAAACCCTTAATCATTTGGAATGTCAAATTCCCGCCTGTAGGGAATCGCTTTCAGTCTAAAGTCCCGTATATGCCCGCCGCTCACCCCTGGGGGAAAACATTGATAGGTGCATTACACCATTAAGCGCGGTATTCGCGCTGTGTAAACTGTAAATAGGGCATTCCGGTAATGGGTTACAAGGTTAGGACATCGACAGCAAATACTAAACGTGTATATCTATTTCAACTGCACATATTCACCGTATGAAAGAAGACCTGCACCATAAAATAATACACGATTTGTTTTAGCAACACTAACTAAGGGGACTCCATGCCATCTAAATATCAAACTAACTACCACACACAACTCACTTGATGTACCTGGGCCTGACGTCGCCGACGTGGTGGGGGGAAAAAATGCTGAAAAACAACGATTGTTGTAAATCACTGATGTCGTAAACCACGAATGCCATAAATCACAAATGTCATCACCCAATTATGACGTAAATCACGAATGTCATAAACCACTTATTTAATTATATAAATAAGTCAATAATTATGTAAATCACGATTGTCGTAAACTAGGAAGACCATAAACCACGAGTGTCGTAAAACACGAATGCCGTAGACCGGAATGCCGTTAACCTCGAATGTCGTCAGATGTAAATTACAGTTTGTGTGCATCATTATATATTTTGACGGACTTAAAATATACTAGTAGCTTTTCCTCAGGACCTTGTACTCTTGTTAAGTTTTAAGCATCGAAGTAAATAGTAGTTAACAGTTAAATAGTAACAGTATGATACGCAGTGGTTAACTACTTTATTTCAGTAAAATTTACCGTCCAGATCGTCTCTGTTAAATACGGCGTTTGCCTCTGGTTAATGATGTAGTCAGTCATTCTGATGACCGTTTGAGGCGTACCTTGGGAAAACCGGGCTTAATGCATGTGCGTAAAGTTCGTCACGGATCAACACAGGCTAATACAGGACGACACTTTCCGCCTACAGTGGATTTATGTTAAGAAGAGACTACCTTGAAACAGAAAATACCTTAAAAGCGGAAAGTGTCGTCCCGGGACGACAGTAACACAATTGCATTAAGCCCGGGTTTCCCACGACACGCCTTACTTCTTGATTGCAGTTATTGTTCCTTGATAATTGGCCATGTGTTGTTTGCTATAATAGTAATGTTTCCCTTATCAAACGCATTATTGAACACAAAATATCAACTAAATTGCAGAAATATTCTTAATAAAATCATTTTGAGTTTCAACATCTTATCATTGTATTCCGAAATTTTAACGGAAGATTATTAAACTACAACACATTATTTTGAATACATTTTGAAAACTAAAAACTACGAATAAGTCTCTTGGATATCTTTTAAATGTTTAAGTCTGTCAGAATTACTGTGGTTATAATGAGGAGTGCACCTTTGAATCGTGAACCCATCGACAATAAGAATACAATTTCGTGTAAAATTAGACGCTGGGGTTATAGAAGAAACTATATCGTAAATCACGCAAACAGTATTTGAAAGGGAGAAAACGGGTAATAATACGAGCTCTTGATGTCTTCAGAATGCCCATATAAAAGAAGTATTTAAGATTAATAAGGGATAATTACTTCACGAAAGCACGTAAAGCATTAAGTAAATATACATTTCCACTGTGTATTGTCCGCGGAAAAATATTTTAAGACATTAAATTAGAGACAGAGTCACGATTTTCTGTCGAAGTCACGATTTTCTTTCGAAATTACAATATATTGATAAGTATTTAGTTTACTCTATTGAACAGCGCTTGTTTCTTTCATGAGAATACAAGCGGGTATCGAACAATTATCGGCCGATGTTTATCCTACAACTTAGTTGAAAAAATATCCACCGGTACACTTAACACACAGAACTTTTTTAATTTAAAAGTAGACATTTATCCATTGAACTTTGCAGCGTTGTCTACATTTACATCTCGCTCTGCCCATACAAATAATTTTGCAAAAAGGAGACTTATGTCGAGAGTAAGATCATTAAGACAAAACGATGTATTCGTTTTAGGATGAATTGATTAATTAAAGTGTGTATATACGATCTTTCATATCAATTATTTTCAAAAATAAGCGGATGAAAGTGACTATATAACTTGAAATCAGACAAATAAACATAAACATGACCAATGAAACACTAAAATATCGAATTAATCAACAAATTTGTCGACATTTGCATCGTTTATTAGTGTTGTGTAACCTAAAACAACTGTCGAGTCATTGTATATACATGTATTGGAGTTTCCGTATGTGCAATCGAAAACTAGTTTGTGATTAAAAAGTAGCCATTTATGCGTTTTACAACAATAGTTCTTATTGCTTACCATCATAAAATAAATCTTGTTCACCGTGTACGACACCTTTTCTCTTCTTTCCGAATTAACATCAGAATATGAGTATTTTGTTTGTTTTTTTGATAAACACCTTAGTGGGGAATAACTCTAAAAACATAGGTGCAAGAGTTATGCAACTTGTGCATGACACGTCTTATTACCATACTCTTTCCACGTGTGAAGTTTCAATCCAATAGTATAAGTAAAAATGTAGCTATTATTTGGACCAAAATTGGATAAAGGGAGAATAACTCAAAACATTTATGCCAGAGTTATGGACCTAGTGCAACACACTTTCGCTGCATTTTTTTTTTTCTTTAAGTATGTGAAATTTCATTGCAATAACTCAATTAAAGAAGGATGTTTTACCAGGACAAGAATCCGAACATACTTTCGTACCAACGGACAGGGCCAACAGAATATGTCCCCTACCCATGATTAATGGTGAGGGGAATAAAGAATGAAGTTATATTAAAAAATGGCCAAGTAATTCAAAAATTGAATAAAAGAACGAATGAACGAATAAACGGGCGAACGAACGAACGGACGGACAAAACAACGAGCGAACGAAACAACAAAATTTAATGCGGGAGCGAATAAATCCATGTGCTAGTATTTGTATGTATAATAATTGTATTGAATAATTAACAAACAATTTTAAGCTCGTGAGCTAATAAAAAAAAACATAAATCATAAATTATTAATAAAAGATAAACAGGTGTTCAAAACGGATAGAAACATAAGCATGTGTTTCACTACGACAAACATAACACACATTAAATTAAGTCTAACTTGTTTACGTAGAATCAAACGTAATAAATTATTATTTATTTAGTACGATTCTATGTTCGTCTCAACTGAGTAAGCTTTGATGTGATGTTTATTAATAATCAATAAAAAGCAATTAAAGAATTGAAAAATTGAATTTATTGTTTGCGAAGTAAACTCAATTTCCACTGACTCTATTAATATTTAATATATGGTTAATTAAAGGTTATAAAGGAACGCCGAATGTACAATCATGTGGATGAATAAAAAAAAACAAGTTTGTTTTCATATGTTGTAATTAGATTTCCTGATTAAATGAGCGAATATTGATCACATTCATCTCATATTACAGTATCTATAGTATATATTGTATCAAGTATTCCCAGAAGCAACGTTTGTAATCACATGTTCTATAAAAATGGACTTCGAGAAAAATGTTATTTACGCGAAGCGGTAACGAACGGGTATTTTGTATTTAATTGACCTGAACTTTGGATGTTTACTCGCATACGGTACCACTATATACATTGTTATCCCCGAAGAAAATTAACTGTAAATGATTTATTCCCGAGGATCACCTGGAAATGCATTACTTTTAAAAACCGTGGCCAAACGTTGCTGTGCAACAAGCAATTTCATTGGGCGCAGCAGGGTTTACAATTTATTGTTCGGAAGGTCATTTGAACGTGACCTTTTATACGATGTCTTCAGATCCTAACAATGTTAGGATTTGATTTTTATGAGATTGCTGGAATCACAAACCCATAAATCTACTGTCAAAGAAATCATTAAAAAGACAAAAAATGCCTTCGGATCAAAAGTCTGACACTCTAACCAGTAGGCTTAATAGAGGCTCATATTTATATGAGTGTTTGTAATTATGTTATGTACGTGATGCATGCGTTTTGAAAATGACGACGAACAGTTACACACGGTTTATAATTTTTGCCATTTCAATCTATATGTATTTATAAACAACACATTATATTTCGCGTATATTTTTGTATCAAGTGTGTTTATTCGCTCCTTTGTATACAGTGTATTTTTCTGTTTGGAATTGGTGACATAAACATTGGAAATTGTCTATGTGTTAATCTGCTCACATGTGAATACGTCCCTTTAAATGTAAACAAAGCGAAACTCCAGTTGCGACAGCAGGAGAGAACTCTTATTAGCAGCCCGAGGTCCTTTATTTATGGCCAGTGACCAATTGCCAAGAACAATACACAGGACATCACAAAAACACATTACAAACACAAAACACACATGAATAAAACTGGGGTCACCGCCTTGGAACGGTCAATGCAAAGCATTGGGGGTTTAAACCGGTTTATGTGCGCACGAACCTCACAGGTGGCCCAGAATTATTCACAAAAGATGTAAGTGTAAATAAAAATTAACCTCGTAGCATCGCAATTCAAATCAAACAGCAATAAAAGAGAATATTATTTAATTTTATTACCATGTGATTACTCAATGGGTAGATGCAAACCAGAGCAGCAGAATTGCAACTTTCTGAAGCACGATGAAATGGAACAAAAAACTAGTATTAACTACATCATCTGCCTGCAAATGAGCGCATTAACATGCAAAAACATTGAATCCATAGACTCTTATTGAGGCGTGTCGTGGGAAACCCGGGCTTAATGCATGTGCCTAAAGTGTCGTTCCGGATTAGCCTGTGCAGTCCGCACAGTCTAATCCAGGACCACACTTTCCGCTTGTATGGTATTTTCTGTTTCAAGGATGTCTCTTCTAAACATAAATCAACTGTAGGCGGAAAGCGCCGTCCCGCATCAGCCTGTGCGGGCGACACTTTACGCACATGCATTTAGCCCGGGTTTCCCACGCCACGCCTCAATTATTTTTGAAATATCGCAATATGTGTTTATCCTTGATAGCCTTGCTTTACTCACTAACTCAACAAATAACTTTCTGTTTGCAATTTCATGAGCATTAATTGAATTCTAATTGCTCAATCTCCAGAGAGACAAAACGTCAATATTCATTAACTAACGAGTGATATAAACGAATAGTTTATACAGCCGTGAAATAAAAACTGAACGCACTGTGTATTGGACGCAATTAAGACGCAATTAAGACTACAACACTGTATGGAAACAGTCTAACTGACAACATACTTCCCTAAGTAATTCCATTGTTGGATTTGGGTAACTTAATAATATCTTTAATTACACTGAGGCAAAGCCAGCATTTGTATTGTCGCATAAATCAGAATCCGAGATAGAAAAAGAAACAAACAGTTCTGGGCCGAGTTACTCAAAATACTCTCATCCAATTCAGCTAACAGCCGTTAAATTTTGGAACGAGTTATTTATGTAAATTTAACATAACAATTTTTAATTGCGCGTTTATTCTATATAAATTGTTATGTTAAATAATTAAAACAATGTTTGATAAGAAGGTTGCTTGTCGTATTTATTTAATTTAAATCTTAAATTAACAGGCTGTTTGCCTAACTAGCCGTTAAAGTTTTCAGCAACGCACCCCTGACCTGGAAAGTTTAACTTCCGTAATTATCACAAAGATCCGTAGGGAAAACTGAAGTACAACCTAGAGAGGGGCTGTACGATTTTGTACGAAAATTATAATGGAAAACAATTCAATGACTCTGATGATGTCAGTATATTTTTAAAATAATTATAAATATTATAATAAATGTTTAAAATAACTTATGTTCAGTCATGCGTACTAAGAGAGACGCTTTAAACTAAGATAATACTTCGCTTCGCAGCGACCTATTGTATACATGTATATACAGCGTCTAAACGAGTCAGATCGATTGTTAGCGCATGCGCCGTTCTTACTTTCTCATTCAAAACCTAATGTAGCCGTTGCTGTAGGATAAACGGGTCTGTATCGACAGATAAAAGCTAATATATTATAATTTTTCGATAAAATAAATAGTTTGGCGATGTTGACGGTTTTTTATGTTATATAAAAGGGTGTTTTAATTGTAAATTAGTGGGTAACGAAAGAAACCTGAAATAAATACATAAAAATCACAGTCCCTCTTTAATACAAGTTGTTTCCTGTATGTGTCTTACTACAGTAAAATACTTTTAACTAGTTAATTCCATTTTGTATGTTGACATGTTTCATAGTTTCACCTTTTGTGAACATAAATCTTTGCATTTCGTGTACAAGATGTGAAAGTCTGAAATGTTCACTAAAATACAACTTAAATTAAGATCTACCTTAGTAGCGTTTGTGATTTCTGGTCCTCATCGATCTTCATAAATTGTGTTCACATTATTAATTTAAATCACAGTTTGTTAGTTTCCCAGCGCTTTCAACTTTATATACATATTGTGAAGAGATTTCGGCAAAGTTGTTTTATGATTTTATGACTTACATTGATCAGATCTTTACAAATCCAATCAGCAGCGATCAGTTATTAACCTAGTGATCGACGGTGCGTTCATCATAACTCGTTCGTTTTGATATTTTCAGAATGCGCTTCAATGAGTAGATTTTGGTTTTTTCTCCACAGTTCGTTTATTCCTCCCCCTAGCGCTTCATGTTTTCTACCGTTGATTGATCACGAACTATCGTTTGCTCAGTTATTATTCATAAAAAGCCATAAAACGTGCTTTACACGTGACAAGTAAAGGCTGTGCTGCAATCGTGCGGTGTTACAGTGTAATATTGTTCGTGCATTTGACAACAAGAGGTTTAGAAGATGTAATACGTCAATCTATTGCACACCGGCTATATTCCATTCACCTCTGTAGTTTGCTCGAAAAGAAGTCCCAACCCACGTGGTTTAGTCACTTGATAATAACATTCCAAAACGCAACGCAAATACCATCTACTCTATCCATTGTGTTTACATCTGCGAACTAATTCCATCTGCGTAAATGCGCATGTAAATAGTTCTAATAATAGGAATCAAATTTTGTAATGTTTTCCCATTTATGATAATTTAATAACCATTTATTCTTTATTTCTAGTCCTGTGGTCCTAACAATCAACTTTAATGCGCGTTAAATACATTTTTTTGCATTTTGACAAGATTCTTGACATTGACATTGAGCCCGTTGCAGAGGCGTATAGTGAGAGCAACGAACGACAACTCTGCAAGTAAATTGGAGGTTTATAAGATGTAATACGTACCTCCGAGCAGTAAACACAGAACAACGCCGAACAGCATTTCCGGTTGATTTAATTCCACGTGACCAGCACGTGGAGATCCGGGTAACTTGACTATACTAAGTGAGATGTTATCTCAATTATTTTTTTTCTCTGAAAGAAAACAAAAAAGCATTGTCAAGCCACATTACACATTTTCTTGGCATTTAGCAATATATAATATATCAATATAATATAAAATTTATATATAATATACATGTATTGAGATTCTGTTGCTTCCATCATGTCAAAGAATGCCGAATGTGAGACCCGGTTGTAGAATGCCCGAATTATCCTGCTGAAATGTCTTTGTTTTCGATATATTGTTTAGCCTATTTTATGAGGCAATTGTATTATTATTATTATTATTATTATTATTATTATGATTATGATTATTATTATTATTATTATTATTATCATTATTATTATTATTATTATTATTATTATTATTATTATTATCAGTAGTAGTAGTAGTAGTAGTAGTAGTAGTAGTAGTAGTATAGTAGTAGTAGTAGTAGTAGTAGTAGTAGTAGTAGTAGTAGTAGTAGTAGTTTTATAGTAGTAGTAGTAGTAGTAGTAGTAGTAGTAGTAGTAGTAGTAGCAGAAGTAGTAGTTTTAAACATCTTTTTTCTCAAAATAAACAGATGACAATATGACTTGAAATGGAACAGGACAACTTATATTGTGTAACATTCAACAACTGTCGAGTAAGCGTATTTACATTTATTGCAGTTTGCAATTGTACAGTAGAAAACTAGTTTGTTATTAAAAAATATCCAAGTATGTGTTTTGAAACAAGGGTTAGTCTTACTGTTCTTCCTTTTGAAATTGAAGTATAGTGTAATTAATTATTGGTTTGCTAAAACAGCAGTCCAGAAATATGTTATTCAAAATAAAACTTTGCAGAAATCGTTTCTTAGAGACATCTCACCGATCAAAATACAAAAAAGCGTTGAAATCGACGCAATAATAACGTTTTGTTAACTTTATATAGTTTTGTTAACTTTATATAGTCTATTTTGCTGAATGTGATAACTGGTGATGCCTCTGAAGTAAATCAGCTTGTACATTAGTGTATATTCCGTTCGTACCAATCGTTTTTAAACATAGAAATTATCAAATGTCTTTCGTAAATAAGAAACAGTTTTCAGACGAATAAACACCATGAACGTTCATAAGAACTATTCACAAATTACGTTGTATTGAATTAGATTTCATGCACTGCGGCTGCACAGTCTGCTGTATGATCGTACATACACACGTTTGGACGTGGCACAAAATAAATGTAAGGAGGTGTAGGCAGGCTAGTAATCGGTCATGTCTGCCCAACAATACTACCGCACTTGTAAGGAGGTGGAGGCAGGCTAGTAATCGGTCATGTCTGCCCAACAATACTACCGCACTTGTAAGGAGGTGGAGGCAGCCTAGTAATCGGTCATGTCTGCTCAACAATACTACCGCACTTGTAAGGAGGTGGAGGCAGGCTAGTAATCGGTCATGTCTGCCCAACAATACTACCGCACTTGTAAGGACGTGTAGGCAGGCTAGTAATCGGTCATGTCTGCCCAACAATACTACCGCACTTGTTTTTATCACTAAGTGCTTAGATACAGGTGCTTAAATATAGGAGAGTGTTGTTACTTTAATTCACGTTACTTAAAAAGCTCGTTTAAGTCCTTGTATAAATATTTTCCGATATTCAGGTACATGTTCGCGTGGCCGTTCAAGGGTTTATTGTTGAACAGTGACCTACCAATGACTGGAATAACAAGTTTTAAGACTGACCAATAAGCCGCTTAATATGCAAATATTAATAAGTATTTAGAGATATAATGTGTCCACAATTGGTAACAACGTATTAATAAATGGGCAAATAGAAAACGCTCCTCTTAAATTCCACTTATGAACATTTCTTATATTCATTTCAATGTAAAAGCAATAATGTGTTTTACATAAAATATTCTAACATGATACTCGGTAATTTTTCTATAACCAAAGAACAAAATAGGTGTTGTGAAACTACCCAATAAACAACGCAAACAGTAGTCCCGATTCTCAGCGGAGCATAGTAAAATATAGTTCTCGTTACAATTGCAAAAACATTTGTAAAATCATGTAAGAATCGAAATAACTTTCGCATTGTCGTTGTTTATCAGCCAATTTACAACTCTTTGTCGTTCTGATGCGTGGCTATTATTTCCTACGCATCAGAACTCCCAATCGTTGTTTATTAGCCGATGAACAACGATAAATAATAAATTATTTCTTAATTGAAAATATTCATTACGAGAAAAAACATCGTAAACCACAGGAGTTGTAAAACGCAAACCACAGGAGTTGTATGACGCAGACCACAGGAGTTGTATGACGTAAACCACAGGAGTTGTATGACGCAAACCACAGGAGTTGTATGACGTAAACCACAGGAGTTGTATGACGTAAACCACAGGAGTTGTATGACATAGACCACAGGAGTTGTATGACGCAAACCACAGGAGTTGTATGACGCAAACCACAGGAGTTGTATGACGTAAACCACAGGAGTTGAATGACTTAAACCACAGGAGTTGTATGACGCAAACCACAGGAGTTGTATGACGTACATTTTGCTATAAAGCTTTATTTCAAAAAGCTGCCCGGGATTTTTAACTCAATAAAACGTACAATATTTTAAAAAATTTAGAACAAATAAAATGTTGAATATGGAAAATAATTTGTTTTTTAATATCCGCAATATTCTATATACAAATGTGAGCCGTTGCATTTTTTGCCCATCCAAAGGACATAATTTTATTCAAATATTGCTAAGTTAATAATTGTCATAATATTTGTCCCGGATTCCACATATAAAAGAATAGAATAATACATGTTTTTATATAAAAACAACACTCCAGACAGTCTAGACCCGGTGAAGGCACTATGTTTTGTTTATGGCGTTCTTGATATAATATTTTAATTTTCTTGTCCAAATGCTTCAGCTTTCGCAGTTACGACGTTTACTGACATGTTTTAAAATACGAAAATATTGAACGATTTGCTTAAAGGTATTGATCAACTGTCCTTTAAAATTGTCAGGTCCAACAATTTTCATGTGCTGTTTTATTTGATAAATTTAATAGTTATATGGAGCGACTATTGTCAAGAATAGCAATTAATTGCTTGAGAGTCTCCGTATTGTGTTATAGCCATAATTAATGTAAATAAAGGTGGTCTGATATAAACCGGTGCTTCTACTGGTCAAATATCACCCCAGTATTGAAGATACATGTACATGTATTCAACTCTTTTCAAATCGTCTCCTGAAACCTCCTTTGTTGGGAAAAAGCATGGAACGTCCATTGAGGCCAATTCAAATTTGTATACATGTAAACTCGATCGAGTAGGTTCATTTGTTCTGTAATGTGAAACACGGATATCAACACTAATTGTACGACTACTACTACTACTACTCTTACTACTACTACTACTACTACTACTACTACTACTACTACTACTACTACTACTACTATTATTATTACTACAACTACTACTACCACTACTACTACTACTACTACTACTACTATTACTACTACTACTACTACTACTACTACTACTACCGCCACTACTGCTACTGCTACTACTAGTACTACTACTACTACTACTACCACTACTACTACTACTTCTACTATTACTACTACTACTATTACTACTACTACTAATACTACTACTACTACTATTACTACTACTGCTGCTACTACTACTACTACTACTACTACTACTGCTACTGCTACTACTAGTAGTAGTAGTACCACTACTACTACTACTACTTCTACTACTACTTCTGCTACTACTACTACTACTACTACGTCTACTACTTCTACTACTACTACTACTACTACTACTACTACTACTACTACTACTACTACTACTATTACTACTACTACTACTACTACTACTACTACTACTAGTACTACTACTACTACTACTACTACTACTGCTGCTGCTGCTGCTACTACTTCAAGTACTACTACTACTACTACTACTATTACTACTACTACTACTACTACTACTACTACTACTACTACTACTACTACTACTACTACTAGTACTACTACTACTACTACTACTACTACTGCTGCTGCTGCTGCTACTACTTCAAGTACTACTACTACTACTACTATTACTATGGTACACCACTCACTGCAATACATTTTTTAAGGGACTATTTCAACGAAAGAAGTGATCTCTCAGCAACTTTAATGTTATTATGTTCAAGAAAAGAGCAATACATAGACGTAGCAATAAATAACGTATGGATTTATGTGCTTCATTATGAGAATTTTGATAAAAACCAATTTTAAAAAAAGAAAAAAAGAAAACCCAGACTGCGTCTTGGACTCACGACAATGGACTCAAAAGGTCTAATGGCAGTAGACAGTGATGTAACCAACTTCTCTATTCCGACTTGTGCAAATGCATGTGCATACTATGGTTAAATTAAGATACCCACAAATATGACGTCAAAGTGTAAACAAGAAAAGGACCAAACATACACGACTTAAATCATAAAATGATTTGTTCTCATGATGAGTGAACTCTTTTCCCAAAGTATGCACATTATTTTAACCTTTATTACATGCCAACATTAAAATTTAAAGGCACTTACATTTAAAGTTCGATTTGTATATAACACAAACATCAAATAATGCCTTATGAGCTAAAAACGAATAATTATTTGTAAAAAATATATGGTATTTAAACAGTTTGAAGTTCATTTTATTGTTAACATTGCAACACTACGAAACATGCCGAAGATCCACATGATTCATTTACAAGATCGTGCAGCTCGCCGATTGTTAACGGTGATACTCGGATTTAATCCGCGTCGCAACAATTGTCGACAGTAAATCAAGCTAGTGTTTGTTAACAGGATTACTTGATGGATCAGTGTTATGCCATAAACAGTGTCTAGCAAACCGTACGTTTATGACGTATTATGTATATACCAACGTAAACACATTCTCTAACAGATATTAAATTGTAGAGTCCGAATTTGGCTTCTTTCACTGTTTGTGTGGCTTTAATGTTCAGATTTTGTATTTGCTTTGTTGCCCGTTTGGGGCGCTTTTAGCTGGCATAGTCCATTTAAGTGTTTGGCCATAAACAGTATTAACTAGGGATGGCATCGAATACCAAAATCGGTGTTCGAATATTCGCTTTTTCATTCAATCGAATATTCGCATATATTCATATTAACTACATTACGCTTGTAACTTATGCGGCACCATGTAAATATTGTGTACTGAGTTTTAGTACAATTATCGTCGTATCTTCATTCACAAACTACAATATCATATAAATGCTAAAATGGCGTTAAGCTTAAACTACTGAAGTCCCATGTTAAGTGTTGTTTTTTTAATTAAGAATATTTGCAATAATCTACAATGCACATTTCTTATCAAGTTGGAAACGTCGATAAGCATACATGTTTATCGGCAAATTGGAGCAGCATTTCTCAGCTATAATGACTGATACATGTGTGGTCGCACTTATTGTTTTATTAATCTTTTCACAGGTTCAATTTTCTGTTAAATGTTGTGGCTTCATATTGTCCGATATTACTGGCGACTAGGCGATGACCGTTGACACGGACCCGCATAGTCCATGACACTTGACACGGGGCTATAATCTGTTGAAAGATGGTGTTATGTATCTACTGGTGAAATATTGCTTTTACGTTGAAAGAAAACTACTTCCTCAAATCAATAAATTAATGTTTTAAAAAGCAATACAAATTAGCGAATATTTGAATAGCTTTTTAAGTATTCGAATAACGATCATTCAATTTTTGATGTAAATCTCAACACCTTCTCCAGTGGTAAATGGCAATCTGATGTACAGCTTGTTTCGAAACCGAGAACCTATAGGCTTTTTAAGAGCAATGTTTGTGTTGAACAATACGTCCGTGTTAATTTGTGCAAAAATGAACGTTCAATATTGTGCCAATTCAGATGTGGTATTCTACCCCAGCGCCTTGAAACAGGTCGGTTTATCGGTGAGCCAGTAAACGAAAGTTTGTGCAGGTTTTGCGAGACACCATCAATCGAAGACGAAAAACATTTTCTGTTTGACTGTAGTCTTTACAGTGGCCTGAGAAACTCAGCGTATTGCGATATGTTTAACCAGGACACTACCATTGATGTTAGCGAAAAGTTAACACACTGAATGTCAACCCATCCACGCAAGCTAGCCAAATTTCTCGTGCATGCATTGCGAAAACGTACTCTGTATAGGTTACTTATTCCATTACAAGTAAAACTCCGTTTGGTACACTCATTCATCAAATATTGTTACTTTAATCAAAGTAGACTTAGTTTAACTGCTTAAGTTTAATCCAACCTGTCCTACAATGCATCATTTATTTTATTTTTCCATTCTACTTTTGTATTTTCTCACGCATATTGCTTTGTTTTATGTACATGTATTTGATATTATATGTTCATTAATTGGTGACTTATAGGCCCATAGGGCCGGGTGTAACTTGTATTCCATAAATGTATTGTTTATATTGTATACGTATACACAAGTCACGATAATAAACACTTACTTACTGTAGATTATTGCAAATATATTTAAATTAAAAAACAACACTTAACATGGGACTTCAGTAGTTTATGCTTAACGCCATTTACGCATTTATATGTATATGACAGTGTACTAAAACTGGGTACACAATATTTACATGGTGCCGCATAAGTTACAAAGCGTAATGTAGTTAATATGAATATATGCGAATATTCGATTGAATGAAAAAGCGAATATTCGAATACCGATTTTGGTATTCGATGCCATCCCTACTTTTTTTTCAAAGTTAGCAAAGGGGCCAAGGTTCCCAGATAAGTAGACGATTAGTAAAAAAGGTCACGCCTTTGTTGCGTTTACCGAGGTAGCGATTGGCCAATCATGGCTAATATATAGATCTATTTATGTTTTATATTTCAGCTACTATCAAGCTACATACATGTGTATTATTCAATCCATGATCCATGATTGATGTAAACCTTTCAAAGTTTCATTTAAACATATATATCTAGTATTTGTTAGAACCGGACACCGTATTCAGCAACCGATTCTTACATTTAAATATAGGAATACTGAAACTCCAGAGACATCACCGGGACAGAAACCCTTATTACCATCTGCTGGTCCTTTATTTGAGGCAAGTGACCAATTGCCTAGACAATACACGACAATACATACAACACAACACAAGACATAATCAAACACTGGCAGCGTAGAAAGACTGTTAACGACAAAAGAAACTAAAAGCATGTGAATTATGAGTGCATTTTTGATAAAAGGAAACATGTGTTTGAATGAAGTTCAATTTCCCACCTTTAAACTTTATAATTTGGCTTCTTCTTCAACAGTATACGACATCATAATGAAAATTAATTTTATTTTGTTCGAGCTAATTATCTTATGCAAACGAAATTATATAGATGCCAGTTAACATGTCAATCTGCAAGAGCCAGAATAACTGATGAAGCGTAATAGTTAGGCTGACCGATATGGCTTCGTAGCCAAAGATCAATAAATAAACGTGTTTGTTTATATATCTTTGTTCGTAGCATACTGAGTCAAAATACATCAAACGATGCAAGGCTCTTGATTGTCCATAGTACAGCTAAACATTAATAAATTGCAGTAATTTGTTGTCAAAATATTCAGAATGAGAATTGGTAACAAGAAAAAAAAAACTTTCGCAACGAGTCAAAAATAACCGATGTAGCGCATTAATTTGTTGGCCTTATTCCAGGACACTCCGGTAAATATTTCGATTACATACAAGTAAATAGCAAAAGAGGGGTGTCATTAGTTTAAAGTTATATATTTATAAATTGACCTTTTTACGAACTGTAATGGTAATAAATCACATGATATACACATTATAATACATATTACATGCATTATCTTAAATAATTAAAATGTAAGAAAACGGTTGTGAAATTTCGCTGTTTTCAAGAAGGACCCTTTCTGGTTTCGATTTATTGACTAATAGCCTGCAAAGAAAATAAGTAGTTTTCCGCGATACCTGTTTTGAAAATTAACTTCTAAAAAGACCGTTGGCTTTCGCTAACAGTCTAAAAATGATTAAAACTGGGTACACCGCCTTGGAACGGTCAATTCAAAGCATTGGGGGTTTAAACGGGTTTAAAAGCATGCCGAACTTTACAATTAACCTATAATTAATCACAATACACGCACTTGTAAATTAAATTTGACCTCACAGCATTGCAATTCAAATTAAATAGCAATAAAATAGTATATTCATTCAATTGAATTACAATTAGGGCTTAAGAATATTATTGAAACTGTTCTGTTCTAAAAAGGCCGCTAATTTGAAATTTTTACTTTGTATTCACCAACCTAAATTTAGCAATATTTTTAAGAATGATTTATTAATGACATAAACAACATAGGTACCCGGCATATTTGCGAACGCATAAGTAGTATTTCTTGAGTCTAAGTCTATTCTTTATTCTTAATTCTAAGAACGCATTGGTGAACACGTGCCCTGGTTAACTTTTTCCCACGTGTTTTCTCAAGGCACAAATTAGTTACATCTCACTTCAAAATTATCATTAAATTGAATGCTCGGATTTAACAAAATTAACTTGTGATAATTAGTTACAATAATATTGAGAATTTTGATGTAAATAAAACACAGATTTAAATGTAAGTTTAGTTAAGTCAGTTTCTATACAATATATATGAATGATGTACACGAACGTTGAAAATGTCTTTTCAACCTCACTTTATTTGTATTTTGTATATATAATTAACGCAAGTTGTTTTTACTATTAAACAGTTTACATTTACCTACACAACCAGAATCCTTCTAAATCTCTTGCAAATACTTCTTATAATGGTACGCTTATTTTGTAACTTATTGTTACCTTGAAGAGTAATGCCCATTAAACTGTGACTGTTCCGACTTCAATATAAATAAGCGCAACGACACACAAACCAGTTAATCAAAATACAATTGAATGTAATTCAAGCAGAGTTAACAAAATTTAACAAACATAAACACGTTTAAATGTCCAACACAAATCATAGAAAGCTAACCTGGAGTTATCCTTCTTCGGCCATCCCAACCAATGTGATTCTATGTTTCCATACCAATGTGATTCTATGTTTCCATACCAATGTGATTCTATGTTTCCATACCAATGTGATTTTATGTGTCCATACCAATGTGATTCTATGTTTCCATACCAATGCGATTCTATGTTTCCATACCAATGCGATTCTATGTTTCCATACCAATGCGATTCTATGTTTCCATACCAATGCGATTCTATGTTTCCATACCAATGTGATTCTATGTTTCCATACCAATGTGATTCTATGTTTCCATACCAATGTGATTCTATGTGTCCATACCAATGTGATTCTATGTTTCCATACCAATGCGATTCTATGTTTCCATACCAATGCGATTCTATGTTTCCATACCAATGTGATTCTATGTTTCCATACCAATGTGATTCTATGTTTCCATACCAATGTGATTCTATGTTTAACGTGCCTATGATTTTTGGAAACCTACTAACCAGGTAGGAAAAAACAAACAATGGGTCGACAAAAAAAAAAAACATTTCTCTTTCACAACGTATTCATGGCAGTGGTACAAGCTAAGAAAATGTTTACCTGCAAAACTGTTATATATCATCTTCATATTGGGACCCTACCTTAACTTGATATTTTAACTGTGCAAATTGACTAGTTGCACACAGTTTTTACAAATATTGGTAAAACACTTAAAAGTCGGGTTTTTTGCAAATGTGTATATGCTTTCCTACTCATTTTTTCACAAAATTGTAGTTTTTTTCGTTCAGGCATCCCAAAACCTACCAGCCCGAGGATGCTAAACACAGAATCAAATTGGTATGGCCTTATTCTAAGGATTTCATCAGCAGACTAAAAGGATTTTATTTCCGGGGATTATCCTACCGGGGATTATCCTACCAGGGATTATCTTACTGGGAATTATCCTACCGGGTATTATCCTACCAGGGATTATCTTACCGGGAATTATTTTACCGGGGATTATCCTACCGGGGATTAACGCGGCTCTGACTCTAAGCTGTCTCACTGTATTCAAATACATTGTATAAATATGAATACCACGCTGTTTAACTTTCACAATGACTAAATAAATACAAAAATAATAACAGAATTGATAAGTAAAATTAATATTAAACATGCTAATAATAAACATACTACTACTACTAGTACTGTTACTACTACTTCTACTACTACTACTACTACAACTACTACTACTACTTACTACTACTACTACTACTACTACTACTACTACTACTACTACTACTACTACTACTACTACTACTACTACTACTACTACTACTACTACTACTACTACTAGTGATAATAATAATAATAATAATAATCATAATAATAATAATAATAATAATTATTATTATTATTATTATTATTATCATTATTATTATTATTATTATCATTATTATTATTATTATTATTATTATTATTATTATTATTATCATAACTATTATTATTATTACTATTATTATTATTATTATTATTATTATTATCATCATCACAGTCACAAAATATAAACATTAAAACGTCACTATTTATAAAAACGATTCTTACCCTGCAGTATATGCTTATACCATATAACATGTAAAAGGCAATCCAGTTTAACTATTTCACGTTGTTTTTCTAAACCAATTAACTGCAAAGACTACCGTTCAACTGAGGCTTAATCTGAAATGCGGATATTCTGACGGCTTTAGACTACTGTCTAAATATCTATTTCAATATACGATATTGCCACGATCGATTCCCGTTCAAAACGATCACGGTTCAATAGATCACCAAAATGTTTCATTCCAATGAGTCGCTGGTTGAATTGGTAGCATGTATGTATGTTGGAAAATAAGGCATTATTACGTGCGTGTAAGAATTGCATTGCAATATGTACGTATTATGGTAATTTGCATGGTAGATATTGCATTCAAATGTTCGTGTGTTGGAAAATGCATTTCTGACATGTGTGTATGTATTTTGAAAAATAGTGTATTGTAATATGTAGGTATTATTTTATTGTGCATACTATACAAGGGCTTATGATAAATACAAAATATACTAGTACCTACTATATTTCATTACAGTTTATTTAAATACATTTAAATAATAACAATCAATAGTTATTGTGGTTTTTTTTAAATCTTTATTAATAGGATATATTGTCTATTGCCACGTTATGCTGTGTGCCTTGCCGTAGGCCTGCCATCTCTAAGAGCTTTTTGACCACAGCCCGGCCACATGGCTTGTTTGGGGATTGGTCATGAAATTATTTTTACGGCCATTCTCTCCCTACCGCTGATTCAAGTAGGGCTGTTGTCAGTTACTTAGTACTTGTAAACCGCTTAGATCAGCTAAGCTTGCACAGGAAGCCGATTAACTGACGCCCGTGATATGACTGAAATACTTTTAAACGGCGAAAATTCATAAGAAACAAAACAAGTTAGACTGTTGGCGGAAACCAACGGTCTTTAGTAAGGCAATGTTGAGAGATTGAATCGCGCGACCTACTTTTTACTTTGCAGGCTACGAAGCACTAACAATCCATACCCACAAATGTATACGCGCCTTAGGCTATTTCGGCCTGTTCATGATTAGTTGACACTTTGACTGTTATGCTTATTATTGCGTTTGCATCAAGTAGTTTGCATACAAACCTATTTATCTATATCTACTAAGATTTTGAAAGAAGGGAGCATAACAATGAGTAGATCGATTTGTCTTGTGTAAAAATGGAATTGCCGAAATTTAATTTCTTTCAAACAAATGTTTCCTTTCTGTCAAAGAATTTTTCCACTCAATTTCCTTTGATTTTGGTTTCTATCCTTTTCTTCCTTTGGATTATCTTATGTCTAGGATTCCAACCAACGCTGCAATGATAACAGGCGTGTCCATAAATGTCGATAATATCCATGCTCATCTGCAATTTTTCTTCATTGTACTTGGATATCACACGTTGAGTAGTTATCCTAATTATACACAAAAGAGCACGTGGTAAAGCTTTTGATGTATTTTGATGTTCGATGAATGGAAATTAGTCCGTTAAAATTAGCAATACATGTAGCTAGGGCGGAGTTTAAACAGTCCGTGGTAGAACCTGGAAAGGTATATTAAATTGTTACATAACGGGTAGTAAAATATGTGCTACAAATCTGGTTTACCACAATAACGCATAAGATTATGATACTATTTTGGTTATGTTGCCGGGTTTATTACGTACCGTGACAGTTATCAAATGCTTGTCAACGTAATCCGTTATACATGGCCCCATGACTTTCAGTTTCAATCTCAAAATAACTTGGAATTGCAATGCAATGAGGTTAAAGTTTATTTCCAAGTGCGTGTCTTGTGATTAATTCTGGGCTAAGTGTGAGGTTTGGCATGCCTTAAAAACGGTTTAAACCCCGATGCTTTGTATTGACCGTTCGAAGGCGGTGACCCCAGTTTTAATCATATGTTTTGTGTTGTGTTGTATGTATTGTTCTGTATTGTACAGGCAATTGGTTACTTGCCTCAAATAAAGGACTAACGGATGGTAATAAGGGTTTCTCTCCTGATGATGTCTCTGGAGTTTCATTATTCCTATATTGGATATTTGATCTAACTGAACTGTTGTGAATGGACGGATCGATTACGAGAAATAAGTGTTAATAAAATCGCAGAGATGTAATTTTGACATGCTGATAAAGATAATTGTATCTGAAATATTTATTTTTTTGACAGTAATATGTATGTCTTATCATACCTCGTACAGAATACTCGTTTCATTGGTTTAGACGGATCACACGCTGACCGTGTATTGTTCCATACTAGGTCAACAGCAGTTAATATATTGTCAGTAAAAAATTACATCACGGAAATCAACAAGATGACGGCATTAAATACAGTAAAGCTAAGTTTAGGGGTTTTATTTTGCTAATGCTGGCGGGATGATGGGTAAAAGAATGGTACTCGGTAAGATACATTCGTTTCATGTCTTCTTACTGACCCTGCACGGTGTGATACAGGGTAGTAAATTTATTGCTACTGTAACTAATGATACTAATTTATTTAAACGTATCACCAGTATTGTACCATCGATCTGTTTTCATTAGACATCCAAATAAAACTTCAGTTTTATACTACATGTATTCTAGAGATTATTAGGTAATTTGTATTTGCTATGTACACGTTTCAAAGCATAGCGTTTTGAACGTAGAATTTAATATTTACTCAATTGCAACTTCAGTTTAGAGTAACTTAACGCTCATTACAAATATGGCCACACGAACTAAATCATTAGAAGTAAACGTCTTACTATAAAGACTTGTGCCAGTTGTAAAATTTCATGCACTGAACCTTATTTTGTTATCATTGACTAAAGAATTAATCTAAAAATGTCCATACGAGCATTAAAGGGACTATGCCATCGAAAAGCGCCTCAAGGGGGCAATTTCTTTTTTTTTTAAATCAGACATTCTGATATTAATACTGACATATAATAATGGTTAAAACAGGGTATATATAATAAATAAAACAACTGCACGCATTCCGAGATAACAATCCATTTATAATATGGGTCTTGTTTGTTTGGTCCTTTTTATGTTTACATTTTGACGTCAGAATTGTGAGTATTTTCTATAACCTTAGTTTACACTCTACTTCTTGCCAAGCATGACAGCGCGGTTCATTAAAGCGCTGTCTACTGTCATTTCTCTTCATGGCTCCTAAGTTGTGAGTTCGATCTCTGCTTGGGGTTTTATTTTTTTCAGACTTTATTTTGCCAATTTGTTTTAATCAAATATCTTATTGTGTATAATATTATGTTTTCTTTATTTCATGCACATGTCTGTATAAAGCGCATTTCTATCATATAATATTATTTATAGTGTAATAGGAATCCAATTTTTCGACGACATAGGCCCTTTAAGTAATTAAAAACAAAGCTTTCTTAAGGATAATTGTTCAGGAAGTTGATACGTGACGAGGATACGTGAACGTTTTAAAGAGGCAGATTCCCAGATTGCCCTATTGACATTTTTTGGGTCACAGATTCCAAAAAGAAAAGTACGCGTAGGCGTAAAAAAAATGTTTGTTTCAGATTGCCCGACCTACCCTAAAAAAATGCCCCGACCCTACAACATTTTATTAAGTTTGTCAGAAATTTTTTTTTTTTATTTACCTTTTTTTCAATAAGTAATTTTTTTTAAATCAATACGTGTTTTGTTTTGATATTATCCACTTGTAAACAATGTTTTAGGATCTTGTTTTGAATATATTTTCAGTTTTAGAATCTTCAAGTTTACCATTGACCAGATAAAAACAATAATCTTACTGATATGTTTTGAATATATTTTCAGTTTTAGAATCTTGAAGTTGACCATTTACCAGCTAAAAACAATAATAAAAAAAAATCCATATGTACCTAACCTAATGTTTTTGGGCATGTAAATTGAAACAAACATATTTTTTTACGCCTGAATATAAATATGCAAAAAAACACGACAGGCACAGAAGAAAATATGTGAAGTTACTTGTAATTAATAAATAAACATCGATTGAAAATATGGGAATTTACTTGTCATTAATAAATAAACATAAATTGAATACAGAAAAAAGTATGGGAAGTTACTTGTCATTAATAAATAAACATAAATTGAATACAGAAAAAAAATATGGCGAGTTACATGTCAATAAAAAATAAGCATCAATTGAACACATAAAAAAATATGGGAAGTTAATAGTCATTAATAAATAAACATCAATCGAAAATTACTTTAAAATTAAACGAATAAAGCTTTTGTTACGCTTTAAGCATTTATTTACCAAAACTAGACGTTTTTGACACAAATCCTGGTTCCACGACCACGTATGTTCTCAATCTCAAACATAGTCTCAACTTAAAATATTGACCAATGAGAATGCTTGTTACATTTGAGCTTTGATTTCCATTGGTTATGTATTTGAAATTAAGACTAAGATTGGGCTTAAGAATGTTCGTAGTCATGGGACCTGCTGGCTTAGTTGAAGTGTTTTGATTCTGAGGCCGTAGGTTTAAGCCCTGATAAGGGTACACTTTTACGTCTGTGTGCATTTTCATTTTCTTGATATAATTTTGAGGTTGATTAACACGGATATAGAGAATAGTAGGTTAGTGTTGAATACAGATAAGTTTATTTAGAAAAGTTTAGAAAACCTAAACCACGAGCCTTGGTGTTGGTGCCGATCAAATAACATATCTGTATTCAACGCTTACCTGGTATTATATTAATCCCATCATTTTCTGTCTTTATTTTGTAAATAAACGAAAACAAATTATAGAATAACACGAAAAACAAAAAATGACGTCACGAAAATAAACAAAATGACGTCATAATAATGCGCGTGTTTGCTGTATTCAACAAGGTGGAATACAGCTAAGTTTATCCCACGGGGTGTTATTTCGTCAATGCAGGCGTGATGATGAGATAAAATGAAATGTTTTGCAGATAAGATACTTTGTGACTTTTCAGAGAATACGAAAATCTGTGAACAAGTCCCTTTAACATACTGTATACGTATGTGGCAAAACACTGCATTACAGAGTAATCCAAATAATCACAATGATTGAATGGTAGGTGAGTCACTTATAAAATGTCAAAACATTTACTCGGGTGATTTGCCAAAAAAACGTTAATCAGTTAGAAAGTCACGTCTTCTATAAAAATAACACAGCGCCACTGCATGTGTGAATTGATCCATGGAGCAACAAGCTGTGTAAAGGTCAATAAGACTTGGCTAATACATTAATTAGCGGAACCAAATGTTTATTCAACGTATTCAATTCTACCCGATTGTTAGAGCGCTGGATCGATGGACTGAATGTTGTTTGAACAAACATATAAACATGTACGACTCATAGTATTGTCTTTAGATAAATATTGTATCGAAAATAATGATGCGGTAAGAACTATAAGAAAAGCAGCTATGGCAAGCACCAAGTGTTTTTCAATTATAAATACTCTACTCAAAGAGGGCCTTTTAAGTTTATGTCTGAATGCCAAAGGAATTATTCAAATATGTCTTAACCTACCGATTTACAAGCGCGTAAGTCGCGTTGAAAGCAGATTGATCATAATCAGTTAACGATATTTGGTCAAATATCTGTTCTACTAAAATTTACGGAATGTTGTATCGGATTGCCGTCAAAACGGATGCAAAAACGTTGGAAACAGCAGGTACTAAGTATAAAGATGGAAATTGTACTTGTTTGTACTCGCAATTCCTTACAAATTACTTGAAAATGAAGTTCTCTATGTAAAAACGATGAAAAAACAACAGCAGCTAAAACAATAATCTAGTTTAAAATTTGCGAAAAACCTTCACATGCTATGTAGACGATTTGGTTGCATATAGATCTTTCCAGGTTTTTCCACGAACAGTTTTTACACAATCCCTAAAATTTGCATTTGATACTAGTATACTACTAGTTAATGAAATCCACAATTTGTCAAACATTTGTTGTTATATGGTTTTGAAGAAGACATGATGAGATAAATAGAATACTATGATTTGTGTTGAATATAAAGCAATTTATCTTGCTCCGCTCGAAAATTCTTGGTTTTCTGAGCTTTGCTAGATACATTTCTCTATATTCAACACTAACCTGGTATTCTCTTTATCCGCATGTGGTACCATAAGAAAATCAAAACGCTGACAGCGTAAAAAGACTGTTGGCAACAAAAGAAAGTATCAGCATGTGAATTATGAGTGCATTTTTGCTAATAAAGAAACATTTGTTTGAATGAAGTCTGATTTCCCAAAGTCAAACTTGATAATATGGCTTCTTATTTAATTGTATACGACATCATAATAAACATTAATTTGCAAGTGACGAACAAATATATTTCAAGCTAATTATCTAATGCAAACGGAATTATATACATGCCAGTTAACAAGTCAATCTGCAATTAGCCATGCAGAATAACCAATGAAGCGTGTGAGTTGGGAGCACCATGTGTTAGTGATTCGTAGCCTACGGAGTTAGAAGTAGGACATACGATGCGTGCTCTCGATTTTCTATACTAGAGTTTAAAATTAATACATTCAATATCCAGTTATTTGTTGTCAAAATATTTGATAATAAGAATCGGTAACAAGAAATAACACTTTCGGAACGAGTCAAAAATAAATGATGTGCATTAATTTAGAATTCTTATTCCAGAACAAATAGGAAAATATTTCGGTGACATAAATGTAAATAGCAAAAATATGACTGACATTAGTTTGACGTAACATTTTTAATAAAGTTACTTTTTTTAGAAACTTTATTTGTAATAAATCACATGATATACGCATTATGATACACATGACATACATTAACTTAAATAATTAAAGGTAAGAAAACAAACGAGATCTTATGCTATTTTGAAGAAGGACCCTTTCAGGTTTCGATTTAGCGACTCGTAGCCTGCAAAGAAAAGAAGTTATTTTTTCGCGATACCTGTTTTTGGAAATTACCCTCTCAAAAAAAGACTGATGGCTTCCGCCAACAGTCTAATGAAAATCGCTAACAATTAGTAACCTATATAATCGCTAACAATTAATAACCTATATAATGTATGGCGGTATGCTCCTTAAACAACACACCTCATTGTTTTACCCAGATCAGCAAAAGTACACTAGAATTGTCACAAGTATAACCAGTAATAAGCACTTTGCAAAAATGACTTGTTTAACCATATATGCAATAGACCCTTTTCACATCCCCGTTATCGAGTACTGTAGGTATTGTCTCCCTTGATAAAGCGAATCGAGAATGAAGCTGACGATGCATTGGCTGTAAAGCCTGTAATTGTCAATAAAGGAAAGTAATGTTCAGTGGATAAAATGCCGAATAAAGTTATAAAATGTTGTTTGTTTTTTCATTAAACTTGTCTCTGTTTTATTAACTAAAGTATGTAACGTGGGTATGTTTCAAATACTTAAAAATTATAATGCAAATAATGTAACAATCACAACATAGCCAAATCTGATGAAGAAACTATGTTGACATCATGGTTATGTTACTTCATATTCAGATCTGAATTTTTAATGATTGAAATAAGTATATAATTGACAGAAGCAGCTCGTTTATTCTGGTTTCAGTGTCGGCTGGGGCTAATTATATAACAGCTTGACAGTTACAAGTAATAAATGCAGCACTCTTTGACCGAAATATGTTAGTTATTTAACGAGCCCGCTGGGCGAGATTAAAAAATTAACATATTGAGGTCAAAGGGTGCTACAAGTGTTTTATACCATATTAACCTATCAAATCGCAACTTTCCACGATGCCGATCCCATGGGTGTTTCCTAGACGTCACGTGATGTCTTACACTCGTTTCGTTTCCAAATTTAGCGCTGTCATTAGGTCACGTGATGTCTGGCATGCCTGGAATCATGAGTGTCGTTTCCAAATTTTAGCGCTGTCGCCAGGTGTCCATTCAGTGCAGTCATTATAGTCTAGGATTTCATGGGATAAACACTTCATTATGGATGCCTTAGATTCAGATGATTTAATTTTCAGTCAGATTGCTAATATCATGGAGTTTGACTACATCGAAATGACATCTTTAGATAAATTTATATTCTTTCACAAGCTGTGGATGAAATAGAAAATCCTTATGGACAGTATGATTATGATGCAAACGTGTCTTTTGATCTTGGGTTTTTGGACTTAATAAAGACAGAAGAGGCCAAGGATAACTCGGGAGCGACCGGAAGTGGTCTTGGAGCAACCGGAAGTGGTCTTGAAGCAGCCGGAAGTGGTATGGCGCAACCGGAAATGCTGTTGAAGCCGGAAGTGCCGCCACGGTCCTTCATCAGAAACCGCCCTCCAGTACTGCAACCAGATTTGCAAAGCCGGTGACCGATGAAGACATTGATAACCTCAATGCTTCAAAAATTTACAAAAACACTGAGAAAAGCACGCGATGGGCAAGACTTGTCTTCGACGAATGGAGGAAAAAACGGGGAGGTGATATTCCCGGACTAGCTTCTATGAGCAAAGAACAGATGAACCACTGGCTGCAGAGGTTTGTGTTAGAAGTGCAAAATCAAACAGGAGATTTGCGTTACCTTCGGGACAGAAATGTGTAAGACAAAAATTTCTTCGATGAAAAGGATCCTTACTTCTGTCCGTTAAGAAAGACAATTGACAGTCAAACGAAGGATTTATTAGAGAAGGGAGTTGGTGCAGATTTGAAACAAGCAGATCCGATTCCAGAAGACGCTGAAGAGAAATTGTGGACTTTGGGCGTTTTCGGAAAAGGCGATGCTAATCAGTTCCAATACACTGTATTATTTTACGCGTGCAACTCTTCGGTCTACGCGGACGCTACGAGCACCGCAACCTGGTCTGCGAACACTTTGAAATTGGGGGATATGAGATCGGGAAGTACGTTAGATTCCTGTGAAAGGATAACAAGACATTCAAAGGAGGACTCGGGCATCGACATCTGCAACGAAAAGATACAGTACTGCGCAGAAGGTAAGCGAATTATTTATTTCTATTTTTAGTTTAAACCTACGGTATTTATTTTAACTCGATTGCATCGAAAGCGTCAGGCTTATTGAGACACTCTCGAGTCCGTTGCCTGGGCAGAACCACTATTTGGTGTCTTTGGGGAAGATCTTGAGAACGCTTCCAGAGTGGGGATCGAACCCGGGACTTCCCGATTGCTAGGCGGACACCATATCCACAACGCCACCGCGACCTTTCTATTTTAATAGTCTTTACTATTTATGAAAGGTGAACCCGGTGCGGTTATCGAACCCGCGACCGTCGGAAAACGGCGCTTTACCATCTAAGCTAATCGGGCGACTCGTTCTTAACAACGCACATTACATAACTAATACATTTTTACTTCATTTGCAAGAGCAAAATCTAGGGAAAGCAATTTATGTTTTAAAGTTAATTCGGACCCATACCGAGTTTTTTCTTGTTGTTTTCAGGCCCCGGGTCGATAGCAGATCATTTCATAAGTTACTTGGATGCGCTTGGAAATTCTGGACCGTTCTATCGCAGGCAACTTGCTTGTGATGGTCTTAGGTACGGCAAGCATCCTGTGGGAGTCAATACCCTTGGTAACTTCATGAAGGACATTGCTGCCCTGGGCGGTCTTAAGGGCAGGTTCACGAATCATAGCGGAAAGCGTACGTGCGCCACAGAACTCTACAATTAAGGAGTGGACGAGCAGGCATTCGGAAGTACAAGCGGGCGAGAGAGACAGTTCTCAACGGGGTATCGGCTGCTCTAGCTCGTAATGCCAAAGTGAAATGTGACAAGATAATAAAACAGGAATCAGTATCAGTGGAGAAAAGTAGTGCTCTAACGGACATTACAAGCAAGCTCGCGAACGCCTCCGGATCTGTGTCATTCACAGGCTGCACATTCAATTTCTAATTGTTAATAACTTGTTGAGTTCGTCATGTTCACCCCGTTCACTGTTAAGAGTGTATATGTTTTAATAAAAAAATCAATACAGAACAGCTCTTTCATTTTTTCTGGTGTGCGATCCTAATGTGAAAAAAATTACAGTGCAATGAGTAGCGTGCGTATAAATTACAACTAAATTCCAATATACCGCACGCTACTTATTGCATGGTAATCTTGCATATTAGGCTCCGCCCACCAGTCAGTGTTCTGATATCACAGTTATTGAATACCGAAAAGTAAAGAAAACCTTCAGAAATATGGTATAAAGAACATTATCGTTATTACTAGTATTATTATTATTATTATTATGCAATTTGAGCAAGAAAGTGATATATGGTATGCTTTTTTGTTGATTTGAGTGAAACAACTTAAGAATTCTACCGAGTAAACCAGAATTAATAAAAGACGTTTTTTCTTTATACGCTTTAATGATAGAGCCAACAAAATATGACTTAGAAATAAAACATCATTATTTATTATCAAAACGTTAAAAAAGCAGTGTTAATTATCGTTACATGTCTTCAAACTTTGTGTAAAAACACATATTCATTCCATTTATAAACTATCATGAGCTCAAGGAAATGATCATGCGAATAAAAATAAATTTTTGTCTTAAATAAAGTTATTTTTTATTTTAAATGATAGTTATTTCACTCGTTATCAAGTAAATTCATGAAGTCAGTGGCATAGCTGCCGAGACAATGACCCGTGTATTACTTCACTAATTGGTATGCACTTTGATTACGTAATTGTGCCACATGTTAGGTTACAATTAAGACCTATATATACACATTCTGGTTACATAATAATGGTCATTTGTTTATACAAGATTGTGATCTTATAATGGATAAGACCAGGTTTGAACAATACAAAGTTTGTCAGTCTCAGAGAAAGTACCTAAGTCTAAATTTCTTTTTTTCCATTTTTAGCGACGCTAAACTTATTAAACTGACACTCTCTTATATCATAATTATATTATGAACCATGCCATTTCTGTTAGTTAAGAAGTAAACTAAGTGAATATTTATAACATTTTAAAAGCAATAAACTGTAAATGACCGCTATGCAACCAGTATCATCGCGAGCCTCGTTTTCGATTCGCCGATAAATTATTGTGTCGTGATAATCGCTAAAAATGGGAATGTGAAACTCGTCTATTCATCGCGCGACAAGAACTCACACGCGTCAGTAATTTTAGATGTCCACAGAATTTTAACGTCTTTTTGTTGCAAAAACGGTTCTAACGTGGAGATCCGTGTATTTAGTGTTTAATCGCGGTATTTCGGGTGTTAATGTGCGTAACTATTATTTCTATATATGTTGTAATTACGGCTGGTATTTACTCATTCCGAAACATAATGAATTAAACAATTTTAATATCGACATGTATTCATGAAATTCATGATAAACTTTTTCTAGTTCTTGATTGTTGTTGATATCTAAGAACACCAAAATCCCACAGAAATTAAAACATCTCTATGTCTTCGTGAAAGTTGCATTTTAGCCAGTGAACCTAAATTACGAAACTCTGTGAATAAATCCCTGTAAGCGTTCATATGAGTGATCATCGGTCGCCTTGACGATATTAATTGTTTCTAGATGTAACTGGAGTGTCATACATTTAATATTAAACCAACTGAAGCCGCTTCTCTTCTAATCTATTATGTATTACAATACCGGTCTTATCCTGAAGCATCTAGACCTGTCATTGTCTTTCTTTATCCAGTTGTAACTAAACGCCACAATGTCGTTGAAACAAAAGCTTATAAGTTATAACCCCATGTGTGTGTTACAATAACCGACGTATGTAATATTAGATGTATGTCACTGCGCCGGCCCAATCCGGATCATAAAGAAACACCTTTTAAGTACATTTCCCGTCCAATATAAACCACGACGAAATAAATGCATAATAATAATTATAAAATCTAGTTTTAATCTAAAATCTTAAAATTGAAGGTATACAGTCAAAATTATACAATTTATCGTTTGCATATGAGTATGTTATTATATACTCAAATTAATCTAGTGTTTAATAAGTCATTGCACTCCAATATCACGTGTTTAATGGTTAGTCCAGAGATTTTGTTCTTTCTTAGTTCTCGGACATTTTTGGAAGTGTCCGGTTGGAGGAAGGAAACAAATAAAAATAAAAATAACAACAACACAGAATTGAGTAAATTAATGACTAGAATTTCACAAATGGAAATGGGCAGTGATATTAAAATATTAATACTTTGTTACTTACAAAAATCATATTACACAACATTAACTTAATCACTTCATGATAACCATGACATTAATACTTTGTTTGCATTCCGTGTAACAGGTTGAAACCCTTTCACAAGGTCAATTTAACGATATCGGTTACATTCTAAAAAAAAAAATATTTTTATTGCTTGCTTTTTGGAAAAAATTGGGTCGGCGGATCTGAGAACCAAGAAATAAAAAACTCTCGCCTTAACCTTTTTTTATATACGGAATCCCGTTACGGCCATCGCGTTGAATATGTTGATCTTAAACGCGATACTCGATAGAACGATGATGAAAACGCAAAATCATTATACAACTATAACGAAAACGCGACAACACGATGATGATAACGTGACATTACGATAACGAAAACGCAATACTACGACAGTACGATGATGATAATGCGATATAATTTCATGTTATCACCATTGTACTGTCGCATTTTCAGCATCGTAATATCGTACTGTCGTGTTGTAGCGTTTTCATTATCGTACTGTCGCTTTATCATCATCGTACTGTCGCGTTATCACCATCGTACTGTCGCGTTATCATCATCGTACTGTCGCATTATCATCATTGTACTGTCGCATTTTCAGCATCGTAATATCGTACTGTCGTATTGTAGCGTTTTCATTATCGTACTGTCGCGTTATCATCATCGGACTGTCGCGTTATCATCATCGTACTGTCGCGTTATCGTCATCGTACTGTCGCGTTATCATCATCGGACTGTCGCGTTATCACCATCGTATTGTCGCGTTATCATCATCGTACTGTCGCGTTATCATCATTGTACTATCGCGTTATCAAGGAGGTTTGCACTGGTGGTGATTTGACCCAGAACAAGGTTTTGAGTGTCAAAATGACCTACATTAGACAAAAAAATCTCTCAATTCGATTGCAAGTTATTAACTGGAAACCTTTTTCTTTTTTTATCGTAGCAACAGTTCCTTGATCGCACACACCCGGTATGCATCCCAAACAAGTTATCAATATAAGGTATCTAAAAATGAAGTTTAATTGCAATATCCCAATTCGTTCTCAAGTTATTGAGCTTGGACGGGGTTTTTTTGTTGTTTTTTTTTGTAGAATTCTGACCTTGACCCCACCCATCCTTGGAAGGTCTTGCTGTCAGGTATCCTAATATGTAGTTTCATTACAATAGCTCAATTTTTTTAGTATCTATTAAGCCGAAAATATGTTTCTTTTTTAATTACTGTGACATTGACTTTCACTTCACCCACCGCCCCAAGAGAGGTCTCAATATAAGGTATATACATGTGAAGTTTCATTTCAAACGCTCAATTTGGTCTCGAGCATTGAACGGAAATATTCTTACTAAAACTGATCTTGACCCACACACTCCATATGCAGTTCCAAGCGAGGTCTTGGTATAAGGTATCTTCATATGAAGTTGCATTAAAACATCTCAATATATTCTTAATTAACATGTTACTTTAATGAACAAAAACCATAACTCTATTTTTAGTAACAGTGACCATGACCCCACCTACCCATAAGCAATCCCACGAAATTCGATGTGCCTGGGCACCAAACGGCGATAGTACGATGGTGATAATGCGACAGTACGATGACTATAACGCAACAGTATGATAACGATAACGCGACAGTACGATGGTGATAACGCGACAGTACGATGGTGATAACGCGACAGTACGATGGTGATAACGCGACAGTACGACAGTACGATGAAGATAATGCGACAGTACAATGACGATAACGCGACAGTCCGATGGTGATAACGAGACAGTTCAATGATGATAACGTGACAGTACGATGATGATAATGTGATAGTACGATGATGATAACGCGACAGTACGATAATGAAAACGCGACAGTACGACAATGAAAACGCGATCACACGACAGCACGATGTTACGATGGTGAAAATGCGACATTACGATGGTGATAACACGAAATTATATCGCATTATCATCATCGTACTGTCGTACTATTGCGTTTTCGTTATCTCAATGTCGCGGTATCATCATCGTGTTGTCGCGTTTTCGTTATCGTTGTATCGTGATTTCGCATTTTCATCAACGTACTATCGAGAATCGCGATAAGATCAACCCATTCATAGGCGATGGCTCTAACGGGATTCCGTATTTTTACACAAAGAGCTAATGATCATAATTGTGAAGCACGTTAATTGGAAATAACAATTTCGAGTTTAAAATGTTTGTGACAAAAACTAATCAGGGTCCAGTCAGTTAACAGCTGTTCAACTTTGGATCAAGCTATTTATACAGGTAAAATTAAATATTATAATTTTGAAATGTGAGTTTATTCCATATTAATTGTCATGCTGAAGTAACTTTAAAATATTTGAAAAAACAATATTTGCTTGTTATAATAATTTTATTTGCATCTAAACTTAACAAGCCGTTAAAGTATTGAGCAACTGAATGTTGTAAATACGTACGGAACGTCAATCTGACTAAATCACACGACATACGATATTCCTAGAGGAGTAACGTATTTTAGGTTATGATTTTAATCAGACTGTATGAAACGTATGGGTCACAATTACAATATACAATTAGTGAAATAGATTTAATGTACTTTGCTACTGACTCGTGTAAAAAGCACCTAATATAAATGTATGTACATATTTTGCGACGTGCATTACATGTCCATTCTATTGTTGTGTTTCTAGTCTACATGTCCATTCTAATGTTTTGTTACTGGTCTACATGTGGATTCTAGTGTTTTGTTACTAGTCTACATATCCATTCTAGTGTTTTGTTACTAGTCTACATGTCCATTCTGGTGTTTTGTGACAAGTCTACATGTCCATTCTGGTGTTTTGTGACAAGTCTGCATGTCCATTCTAGTGTTTTGTTACTGGTCTACATATCGATTCTAGTGTTTGTTACTAGTCTACATATCCATTCTAGTGTTTTGTTACTAGTCTACATGTCCATTCTGGTGTTTTTTGACAAGTCTACATGTCCATTCTAGTGTTTTGTTACTAGTCTACATGTCCATTCTGGTGTTTTGTGACAAGTCTACATGTCCACTCTAGTGTTTTGTTACTAGTCTACATGTCCATTCTAGTGTTTTGTTACTAGTCTACATGTCCACTCTAGTATTTTGTTACTAGTCTACATGTCCATTCTGGTGTTTTGTGACAAGTCTACATGTCCATTCTAGTGTTTTGTTATTAGTCTACATGTCCATTCTGGTGTTTTGTGACAAGTCTACATGTACATTTTAGTGTCTTGTTACTAGTCTACATATCCATTCTAGTGTTTTGTTACTAGTTTACATGTCCATTCTGGTGTTTTGTGACAAGTCTACATGTTCATTCTGGTGTTTTGTTACTAGACTACATGTCCATTCTAGTGTTTTGTGACAAGTCTACATGTCCATTCTGGTGTTTTGTGACAAGTCTACATGTCCATTCTAGTGTTTTGTTACTAGACTACATGTCCATTCTAGTGTTTTGTTACTAGACTACATGTCCATTCTAGTGTTTTGTTACTAGTTTACATGTCCATTCTAGTGTTTTGTTACTAGACTACATGTCCATTCTAGTGTTTTGTTACTAGTTTACATGTCCATTCTAGTGTTTTGTTACTAGACTACATGTCCATTCTAGTGTTTTGTTACTAGTTTACCTGTCCATTCTAGTGTTTTGTTACTAGACTACATGTCCATTCTAGTGTTTTGTTACTAGTCTACATGTCCACTCTAGTGTTTTGTTACTAGACTACATGTCCATTCTAGTGTTTTGTTACTAGACTACATGTCAATTCTAGTGTTTTGTTACTAGACTACATGTCCATTCTAGTGTTTTGTTACTAGACTACATGTCCACTCTAGTGTTTTGTTACTAGTCTACATGTCCATTCTAGTGTTTTGTTACTAGTTTACATGTCCATTCTAATGTTTTGTTACTAGACTACATGTCCATTCTAGTGTTTTGTTACTAGACTACATGTCCATTCTAGTGTTTTGTTACTAGACTACATGTCCATTCTAGTGTTTTGTTACTAGACTACATGTCCACTCTAGTGTTTTGTTACTAGTCTACATGTCCATTCTAGTGTTTTGTTACTAGTTTACATGTCCATTCTAATGTTTTGTTACTAGACTACATGTCCATTCTAGTGTTTTGTTACTAGTTTACCTGTCCATTCTAGTGTTTTGTTACTAGTTTACATGTCCATTCTAGTGTTTTGTTACTAGACTGCATGCCCATTCTAGTGTTTTGTTACTAGTCTACATGTCCACTCTAGTGTTTTGTTACTAGACTACATGTCCACTCTAGTGTTTTGTTACTAGTCTACATGTCCACTCTAGTGTTTTGTTACTAGACTACATGTCCATTCTAGTGTTTTGTTACTAGGCTACATGTCCATTCTAGTGTTTTGTTACTAGACTACATGTCCATTCTAGTGTTTTGTTACTAGACTACATGTCCACTCTAGTGTTTTGTTACTAGACTACATGTCCATTCTAGTGTTTTGTTACTAGACTGCATGTCCATTCTAGTGTTTTGTTACTAGACTACATGTCCACTCTAGTGTTTTGTTACTGGTCTACATGTCCATTCTAGTGTTTTGTTACTAGACTACATGTCCATTCTAATGTTTAGTTACTAGTCTACATGTCTATTCTAGTGTTTTGTTACTCGATTACATTTCCATTCTAGTGTTTTGTTACTAGACTACATGTCCACTGTAGTGTTTTGTTACTAGTCTACATGTCCATTCGAGTGTTTTGTTACTAGTCTACATGTCTATTTTAGTGTTTTGTTACTAGACTACATGTCCATTCTAGTGTTTTGTTACTAGTCTACATGTCCATTCTAGTGTTTTGTTTCTAGTCTACATGTCCATTCTAGTGTTTTGTTTCTAGTCTACATGTCCACTCTAGTGTTTTGTTACTAGTCTACATGTCCACTCTAGTGTTTTGTTACTAGGCTGCATGTCCACTCTAGTGTTTTCTCACTAGTCTACGTGTTCATTCTAGTGTTCTGTGACTAGGCTTTCGTGTTTATGCGTATTTTATGGCACGTGTGTGCATCGTTATACTGAGATCTCTGTCATATATATATATCATGTTTAAGTCCTCTGGGCCCATATCCGCAAAGCTCCTTAGGTAACATTTCAGTAAATTCCTTAAAACCCTAAAATTCCTTAGGCCTGTGGCTGGTTCATTGAAAGTTTATTTTGCATACAATGGTTTTACTTTGGTAAAGAATCAACATTACTTATTATTTTTCCAAATTTCGGATATAAATAATTATTTTAACAAGGAAAATTTTATTCGAATTTGTTACTTAAAATGTGACTTAAGTTAAGATTTCCCTTAGGAGCTTTGTAGATATGGCCCCTGTTCTAATACAGTGTAGTGAATTATTATTAGAATATGCCCTCTCCATTATGTATCCTTTTGTTGTGGTTGCAAAACGATCAACTTCAGCAATTTTAATGTTTATATGTTATGGCATTGAGCAATACACAGTTTGAAGATACACACACATGCCATAAAATACGCATACGCATGCACATGGAAGCCTTCTAACTTAATTTGTACTGGTTCTTTATAAATCTTTGGATCTAATGGAACTTATGAATTTAAACTATCAATCTACATGTTTTCATTAGTGTATTTTATATAATAAAACCTCATTCTGATTAAAATCAAATCCTAAAATACGCTTTGCACTTGGATCTATTAAAAATTTTAATTTTAACCATGTAAACACACAGCGCTTAAAAAAAATCCAGGTTTGCGAGTAAAATTAATTCAACAGGCCGTCATCCGATCTTTGGGTAGGAAGATCGTGCACTTTAGTTAGATTGATAAAACCTTTGTGTACTTATTTACTTCATTTTGATTCTCTGCGTCTTTGTAAATATGTTGTCACCAAGGGTTTTTGGACTAATACAACTTATGAAAATAAACTATCAAACTAAACTATCTGCTTGCAGGACCATTGTATGATTCCCTGCGTTAGTGTTTGCATAAACTGCATTAGGCGAGGATTTTTATGTTTCTAGTTTCTCGGACATTTTAAGAAAACTGCCCAGTCGGACGGTGGAAATAAGATTTTTTTTTAAAGATTAAAAAAAACGATCAGATTTAAAAAAAAAAGATAAGATAAAAAAACAAAATAAGAAAAAAAAAAAAGATAAGATGAGATAAAAAATAAAAAGTTATTATGAACACATTTGTGTTCGAAATACACAAGACAGAACCAAAAATACTTCAATTTAACGATTGTTATATAAACATGCACATAAAATCAATATGATTTACGTTGAATAAATATTAAATTTCACTCTGTGTTTACAACATAGCTGTGTGTTGAAAACGTATAATATCCATAAAGAATATCACATCAGTGAAACAATATTTTTTATAAATTAAAAGTTGTTTATATTTACAATATAGGTTTTGTTCCATTTTTTGTATTTTCCAAACAATCTGACATTAAAACAGTTAAAACCGCCCTAATTACTCATATTTTGAACAAAATATATACAAATATTAAAAAGGCAACCCTACTGCATAAAAGTTTGTTTATATGTTGCATTAAAAATAAAAGAAAAAGATATTACTACACATGTATATAAAAGTTACGAATAAAATAATGTTTGTATAAATCTGATTTTTTTTATATTTAATCACAATGTTTTAACTAGATTTGCTAATGAGTAGGCGCATATTTCAGACACGAGTAAATCTCAATTGCAAATTATCTTGGAATCTGAACTTCCATGATTTCGGATGTTGCTTTTTCTCGTCATTTTTTTAAGGGATTGTCAACCAGATGATGACTTTTTATGGACAGTTCAGGTGCTCAACGTATATCAGCATAAAAGTTAATGCAAGTACATACATTTATACAATAACAACTATATGACCCATAAAATTAAGCATTTGTGTGTTAAGTTACCCATTTAAGTTACGAATCTCATCCGTACAATGGGCTTTTCCATTTAAAACATACCGCGAATTTCCCATTCTAATAATATAACAAGACATGTGAATTCCGCGCGAAAAGACATATTTCGTGTCCTATTTTCCCGTAAAAGAAATTATGTTCCCATGCATAATGTTGGCACGGAGAAATCATGCCATTGTGGTCAGTAAAGTATTTGCATTTCGTGTGTGGTCTTATAAAGCTATGCTAGTGTGGTATCCGGATTAAATGAAGACATTGAGAAAACATAGGCAATTATAAATAAGTAACATGGTTTTACTGTGCAAATTTACTTATTAGTAGTCAGAAACGAAACAAGTGACGTTGAGTTTGTAAATTGTTGAATAAATTATATATTTCAAACTTCAAATAATATACAACATGTTTCATAGACGGCCCTGAAAATGACTTGTCCAGTATATGACAATTAATATGATTATTCGAAGTACAGTTATTCATGAAAATGGGACTTGTGCAAATTACCTCTGTGTTTTATTAATAGACTGACATTTGTCTATAATACTTACCATTTGGAATTCGACACTGAAACAACTGCGCATGCGCCAGTCACGCATGGGATAATCACGTGATTATAGTGATAAATATATACACGTTATTTATAGTGTAACCGGGTACACATACACATGTTTGTTTTGGAAAATACTGAAAATATGAAAATGTGTCATCATTGTTCAAGTGATGTAATGCATCAGGAATTTTGTTTTAATCAAAATAATGTACCAATGTCGAAACTTTACGAATTTTTGAAAGTTTTCTTTTTTGTGTGATACTTAGTCATCTAGTTGACAGTCCCTTTAAGATGTTTCCCTTTCAATTTCTTAAATACAAACAAAATATGGCACGCTTCTTCTCATTAAATGCATCTCGCTCGGAAGTCTGGAGTACATTTTTCCCTAATTTTGTCAGAAAACAGACAGAATTTTCACTACCATTTTTTTTTTAATTTAAAATTGAAATGGTTATTTGATATTCCATTATTTTTTCCTAACTAAGGAGGTGTGTGGATACGATTTCAAAAGAGTTATATACATGTACGTGTATCTTAAATCCTGGAGCGATATTTGACCATGGCAAGCACCGGTTTATATCAGACCGCCTTTATAATACATTAAACATGGCTACAACACAATACGGGCACTCTCAAGCGATTAATTGCTATGTTTTAAGATTACCACACTATAAAAACGAATTTAATGAAACAAACTAAACTGAAACTGGAAGTTTCAAACGACAGTTGATCAATACCTTTAGGACAAATGCAGCCAAGAATCAATTTAATTTCGAAGTAAATTAATAACGTTGTATTAACAGTGGTTCTGTGAAAAATGTTTTAATTGAATTAGTTATTACAATATATTCACAAAAATTCAAATTTCTGCTTTTTACAGTACTTCCCATTAATAATTGTATTTATTAATATTTAGTATTTGTTACGGCGATTACTAGAAAATGTTTCCAGAATGACAAGCTTGCATTGGTGTATGTACCATTTGGCTCCGTGTTCTAGATAAAGCCCCGGTCACACTGTCACGATTTGGGCTACGATTGCCCACGATTTACAAAATCTTGGTGAAGCGTTGTAAAGCGTGAACACATCTGTTTGAATCTTGATGATTTTTGTTTCGGGGAGGGGGGGGGGGGGAGGAACATGTTCAAAACATTCGTGGCTCATCGTAGCGCCGCCACGGTTTTTCTAAAACGTAGGACAATCCTAGTGCCATCGTATCTTAATCTGGCTTATTCTAAGAGCCATCGTAGAGGTATTCGTGGCCTTTCGTGTTCAATCGTGATAAATCGTGACTGAATTTACGACATATGTATTACAAGACTGTAGTACGTTACGGTTCGTTTTGCTACGTATATGGTACGGATTTCTACGCTTGCCCTACGGTTCAGTTACGGTTCCAGTAGGATCTTCAGCATGACTTCTCATGAATATACACGATGGACTACGACAACGCGACGACTGGGTCGCGTTGCCTGTACGATTTATCGCGATGTTACTACGCACTTACTACGTTTGCCTACGCTGGTGTCATGATTATGGACGAGGAATCGTGATTCGCTAATCGCCGGGACACTGTGCACCCCGACTCATCACGATTAACACGTCCACGATCAATCGTGGGCTATCGTAGCCAAAATCGTGACAGTGTGACCGGGGCTTTAAGCTTTTGCTACGATTGCCCACGATTAACAAAATCTTGGTGAAGCGTGGTAAAGCGTGAACACATACGTAGTGTAAATCTTGAAAAATCTTGGGGGGATCCTTAACGATCGGGAAGCGCTACGACAGTTTTGAAACATGTGGCTTATCTTAGCGCCGCCACGATTTTTCCAAAACGTAGGACAATCCTAGTGCCATCGGATCTCAATCTGACTTCTTCTTTCAGCCATCGTAGAGGCATTCGTGGCCTTTCGTATTTAATCGTGATTAATCGTGACCTATTTTGTTTTTAAGTTATATATCTCTATTAGTTGAATTAAGATATTCAGTTACGGTAATTTTATATTTTGCTTATTAGTATACGTATAGTTCATAACTGTATGGTGATTGTGAAAAGATGTTTTAAAGGGACCTGTTCACAGATTGGCAAATTGACAATTTTCAATTTTTTGTTATAGAACCCACAAAAAGTTATACATTGTATACAATCAAGCGAAATAACAGTCGTGGCTAAGAAATATATTTGAAATTTCGTTTCGTTTATGGATAATAGTCACTAGAAATGGGTACAATTATAAAGCGTTTGAAACGCTTTTTATCGGTATTTTGGAAAACACGTGTATCACTTACGGTATCTGGCGTTAAAATACACTACCAAATCTATAAGTCCGAATGACAGAGTGGTAAACGCATTAGTTTTTTGATCCCGAAGGTCCCGGGTTCGAGTCCCGGCGAAGACACATCTTTAAATGTATCTGTTTTTCTTATGTAATATTTGTGTTAGATTATACCAGAGTCTTTAGTTTAATGCAGTTTAGAAATTTAATGACATTTTTAAAAATACGAAAATCTGTGGACGAGTCCCTTTAAGCAAATCCGTAGTATTATGTTACAGTTAAATGGCTCGTCATACGTTAGAATTACAATGACATATCAGGGACAAACAAATTTGATTCTATGTTGAGCGTCCTTGGAATGGTAGGTTTTTGAATTCCTGAACGAAAAAAAAAAACAATTTTGACAATGTGAAAAAAGCGGAATGCGTATAAAAAATTAAGAGAAAAAAAGAGCTATAGGTGTTTTTACCAATATTTGTCAAAAAAAGTGCAACTATTCAATTTACGCAGTCAAAATACTGCGTAAAAGAAGGTTCCCAATATGAAGATGATATATAAGAGTTTTGAAGGTAAACATTTGATTTAGCGTGGACCATTGCCACGAATAAGTTGTGAAAGAAAAATGTTTTTTATCAACTCGTTGTTTGGCTTTTCCTGCCTGGTTGGTAGGTCGCAAAAAAGCATGGGGACTGTGACTAAACATGCAATCCAATGTGTGGCCTAGCTGTGTAACTGTCACTTTATGGCCTAGCTGTGTAACTGTCACTTTATGGCCTAGCTGTGTAACTGTCACTTTATCAGTGCACCGATTGTTCTTACTGCTAAAGTTATAGCGTGCATGCCGGTATGCCTTAGTTAATGAGGCGTAATTTATCAGTGCACCGATTGTTCTTACTGCTATCGTTATAGCGTGCATGCCGGGATGCCTTAGTTAATGAGGCGTAATTTATCAGTGCACCGATTGTTCTTACTGCTATCGTTATAGCGTGCATGCCGGTATGCCTTAGTTAATGAGGCGTAAATTATCAGTGCACCGATTGTTCTTACTGCTTCGTTATAGCGTGCATGCCGGTATGCCTTAGTTAATGAGGCGTAATTTATCAGTGCACCGATTGTTCTTACTGCTAAAGTTATAGCGTGCATGCCGGGATGCCTTAGTTAATGAGGCGTAATTTATCAGTGCACCGATTGTTCTTACTGCTATCGTTATAGCGTGCATGCCGGTATGCCTTAGTTAATGAGGTGTAAATTATCAGTGCACCGATTGTTCTTACTGCTATCGTTATAGCGTGCATGCCGGGATGCCTTAGTTAATGAGGCGTAATTTATCAGTGCACCGATTGTTCTTACTGCTATCGTTATAGCGTGCATGCCGGTATGCCTTAGTTAATGAGGCGTAATTTATCAGTGCACCGATTGTTCTTACTGCTATCGTTATAGCGTGCATGCCGGGATGCCTTAGTTAATGAGGCGTAATTTATCAGTGCACCGATTGTTCTTACTGCTATCGTTATAGCGTGCATGCCGGTATGCCTTAGTTAATGAGGCGTAAATTATCAGTGCACCGATTGTTCTTACTGCTTCGTTATAGCGTGCATGCCGGTATGCCTTAGTTAATGAGGCGTAATTTATCAGTGCACCGATTGTTCTTACTGCTATCGTTATAGCGTGCATGCCGGTATGCCTTAGTTAATGAGGCGTAATTTATCAGTGCACCGATTGTTCTTACTGCTATCGTTATAGCGTGCATGCCGGTATGCCTTAGTTAATGAGGCGTAATTTATCAGTGCACCGATTGTTCTTACTGCTTCGTTATAGCGTGCATGCCGGTATGCCTTAGTTAATGAGGCGTAATTTATCAGTGCACCGATTGTTCTTACTGCTATCGTTATAGCGTGCATGCCGGTATGCCTTAGTTAATGAGGCGTAATTTATCAGTGCACCGATTGTTCTTACTGCTATCGTTATAGCGTGCATGCCGGTATGCCTTAGTTAATGAGGCGTAATTTATCAGTGCACCGATTGTTCTTACTGCTATCGTTATAGCGTGCATGCCGGTATGCCTTAGTTAATGAGGCGTAATTTATCAGTGCACCGATTGTTCTTACTGCTATCGTTATAGCGTGCATGCCGGGATGCCTTAGTTAATGAGGCGTAATTTATCAGTGCACCGATTGTTCTTACTGCTATCGTTATAGCGTGCATGCCGGGATGCCTTAGTTAATGAGGCGTAATTTATCAGTGCACCGATTGTTCTTACTGCTATCGTTATAGCGTGCATGCCGGTATGCCTTAGTTAATGAGGCGTAATTTATCAGTGCACCGATTGTTCTTACTGCTAAAGTTATAGCGTGCATGCCGGTATGCCTTAGTTAATGAGGCGTAATAAATCGTGATTTATTGTCGTACGAGTTAAAACTCCCATGGCGAATGTCACAATAGACGTATCAACATAGGTTTATCATACGTAAATTAATCTAGCTCGTTATAGCGTGCATGCCGGTATGCCTTAGTTAATGAGGCGTAATAAATCGTGATTTATTGTCATACGATTTAAAACTCCCATGGCGAATGTCACAATAGACGTATCAACATAGGTTTATCATACGTAAATTAATCTAGCTCGTTATAGCGTGCATGCCGGTATGCCTTAGTTAATGAGGCGTAATAAATCGTGATTTATTGTCATACGATTTAAAACTCCCGTGGCGAATGTCACAATAGACGTATCAACATAGGTTTATCATACGTAAATTAATCTAGCTCGTTATAGCGTGCATGCCGGTATGCCTTAGTTAATGAGGCGTAATAAATCGTGATTTATTGTCATACGATTTAAAACTCCCGTGGCGAATGTCACAATAGACGTATCAACATAGGTTTATCATACGTAAATTAATCTAGCTCGTTATAGCGTGCATGCCGGTATGCCTTAGTTAATGAGGCGTAATAAATCGTGATTTATTGTCATACGATTTAAAACTCCCATGGCGAATGTCACAATAGACGTATCAACATAGGTTTATCATACGTAAATTAATCTAGCTCGTTATAGCGTGCATGCCGGTATGCCTTAGTTAATGAGGCGTAATAAATCGTGATTTATTGTCATACGATTTAAAACTCCCGTGGCGAATGTCACAATAGACGTATCAACATAGGTTTATCATACGTAAATTAATCTAGCTCGTTATAGCGTGCATGCCGGTATGCCTTAGTTAATGAGGCGTAATAAATCGTGATTTATTGTCATACGATTTAAAACTCCCATGGCGAATGTCACAATAGACGTATCAACATAGGTTTATCATACGTAAATTAATCTAGCTCGTTATAGCGTGCATGCCGGTATGCCTTAGTTAATGAGGCGTAATAAATCGTGATTTATTGTCATACGATTTAAAACTCCCATGGCGAATGTCACAATAGACGTATCAACATAGGTTTATCATACGTAAATTAATCTAGCTCGTTATAGCGTGCATGCCGGTATGCCTTAGTTAATGAGGCGTAATAAATCGTGATTTATTGTCATACGATTTAAAACTCCCGTGGCGAATGTCACAATAGACGTATCAACATAGGTTTATCATACGTAAATTAATCTAGCTCGTTATAGCGTGCATGCCGGTATGCCTTAGTTAATGAGGCGTAATAAATCGTGATTTATTGTCATACGATTTAAAACTCCCATGGCGAATGTCACAATAGACGTATCAACATAGGTTTATCATACGTAAATTAATCTAGCTCGTTATAGCGTGCATGCCGGTATGCCTTAGTTAATGAGGCGTAATAAATCGTGATTTATTGTCATACGATTTAAAACTCCCATGGCGAATGTCACAATAGACGTATCAACATAGGTTTATCATACGTAAATTAATCTAGCTCGTTATAGCGTGCATGCCGGTATGCCTTAGTTAATGAGGCGTAATAAATCGTGATTTATTGTCATACGATTTAAAACTCCCATGGCGAATGTCACAATAGACGTATCAACATAGGTTTATCATACGTAAATTAATCTAGCTCGTTATAGCGTGCATGCCGGTATGCCTTAGTTAATGAGGCGTAATAAATCGTGATTTATTGTCATACGATTTAAAACTCCCGTGGCGAATGTCACAATAGACGTATCAACATAGGTTTATCATACGTAAATTAATCTAGCTCGTTATAGCGTGCATGCCGGTATGCCTTAGTTAATGAGGCGTAATAAATCGTGATTTATTGTCATACGATTTAAAACTCCCGTGGCGAATGTCACAATAGACGTATCAACATAGGTTTATCATACGTAAATTAATCTAGCTCGTTATAGCGTGCATGCCGGTATGCCTTAGTTAATGAGGCGTAATAAATCGTGATTTATTGTCATACGATTTAAAACTCCCGTGGCGAATGTCACAATAGACGTATCAACATAGGTTTATCATACGTAAATTAATCTAGCTCGTTATAGCGTGCATGCCGGTATGCCTTAGTTAATGAGGCGTAATAAATCGTGATTTATTGTCATACGATTTAAAACTCCCGTGGCGAATGTCACAATAGACGTATCAACATAGGTTTATCATACGTAAATTAATCTAGCTCGTTATAGCGTGCATGCCGGTATGCCTTAGTTAATGAGGCGTAATAAATCGTGATTTATTGTCATACGATTTAAAACTCCCATGGCGAATGTCACAATAGACGTATCAACATAGGTTTATCATACGTAAATTAATCTAGCTCGTTATAGCGTGCATGCCGGTATGCCTTAGTTAATGAGGCGTAATAAATCGTGATTTATTGTCATACGATTTAAAACTCCCGTGGCGAATGTCACAATAGACGTATCAACATAGGTTTATCATACGTAAATTAATCTAGCTCGTTATAGCGTGCATGCCGGTATGCCTTAGTTAATGAGGCGTAATAAATCGTGATTTATTGTCATACGATTTAAAACTCCCATGGCGAATGTCACAATAGACGTATCAACATAGGTTTATCATACGTAAATTAATCTAGCTCGTTATAGCGTGCATGCCGGTATGCCTTAGTTAATGAGGCGTAATAAATCGTGATTTATTGTCATACGATTTAAAACTCCCATGGCGAATGTCACAATAGACGTATCAACATAGGTTTATCATACGTAAATTAATCTAGCTCGTTATAGCGTGCATGCCGGTATGCCTTAGTTAATGAGGCGTAATAAATCGTGATTTATTGTCATACGATTTAAAACTCCCGTGGCGAATGTCACAATAGACGTATCAACATAGGTTTATCATACGTAAATTAATCTAGCTCGTTATAGCGTGCATGCCGGTATGCCTTAGTTAATGAGGCGTAATAAATCGTGATTTATTGTCATACGATTTAAAACTCCCGTGGCGAATGTCACAATAGACGTATCAACATAGGTTTATCATACGTAAATTAATCTAGCTCGTTATAGCGTGCATGCCGGTATGCCTTAGTTAATGAGGCGTAATAAATCGTGATTTATTGTCATACGATTTAAAACTCCCATGGCGAATGTCACAATAGACGTATCAACATAGGTTTATCATACGTAAATTAATCTAGCTCGTTATAGCGTGCATGCCGGTATGCCTTAGTTAATGAGGCGTAATAAATCGTGATTTATTGTCATACGATTTAAAACTCCCGTGGCGAATGTCACAATAGACGTATCAACATAGGTTTATCATACGTAAATTAATCTAGCTCGTTATAGCGTGCATGCCGGTATGCCTTAGTTAATGAGGCGTAATAAATCGTGATTTATTGTCATACGATTTAAAACTCCCGTGGCGAATGTCACAATAGACGTATCAACATAGGTTTATCATACGTAAATTAATCTAGCTCGTTATAGCGTGCATGCCGGTATGCCTTAGTTAATGAGGCGTAATAAATCGTGATTTATTGTCATACGATTTAAAACTCCCATGGCGAATGTCACAATAGACGTATCAACATAGGTTTATCATACGTAAATTAATCTAGCTCGTTATAGCGTGCATGCCGGTATGCCTTAGTTAATGAGGCGTAATAAATCGTGATTTATTGTCATACGATTTAAAACTCCCGTGGCGAATGTCACAATAGACGTATCAACATAGGTTTATCATACGTAAATTAATCTAGCTCGTTATAGCGTGCATGCCGGTGTGCCTTAGTTAATGAGGCGTAATAAATCGTGATTTATTGTCGTACGATTTAAAACTCCCGTGGCGAATCTCAACCATATGTAAATTAACCCAGTGTTTGTCCTCGCGAGACAATCAGATACCACATGTTTAGAGGGACTACGTGTATGTAAACCGTCACCAATTGCAAAGTTATTATGTTACGGAAATGAGCAAATCAAAGGCGTATTCTATAAATAATTTATTATATTATGAAATGTTTTTGTATAAAACAACAACAACAACAAATAAACAAAAATACACGCAAACAAAGAAAACCCAGAGCAGGTATCGAACTGAAGTATCCGGAATCTTAAGTACAAGTGATGATTGAAAGCGCATTTCCCATCTGCGCTATTATGACTTGTGAAAATTCATGTGCTAAAGTTAGTTTTGATACCCACATTTCTGACGTCAAAGTGTTAATAAGAAAAGGGCCAAACAAAAAAGACCTACATAATATAAAATGTGATTTTTCTCAGATTGCGTATCCATTATTATGTACATAATTTTAACATGTATTATATCCCAATATTAATACAAAAAATGCTCGTGAAGCGCTTGTTAAGTGCTTGTGACGCTCTCGTGAATTGCTTGTGACGCTGTCGTGAATTGTTTGTGACGCTCTCGTCAATTGCTTGTGAAGCCATGTGATTGCAAATGACGTAACATTTGAGATTCATATAAATGCAGTAAATGTACCTAATGGTAGAAATTCAAAAAATCATGTGTTAATGAATATTTAGCTGATATGTGTATATACTTTCTCTAACCAGGCGCCACTTACTTAGTGCATGGAACTACTAAAAAGGACTTATTCACATATTTTTGTATTGTTTAATAACTCCATCGAACGTCCTTTCTTACTGTATATACAGCATTTATTAGACCTATTCTTGAATATTATGACGTTGTCTGGGACGTTGTCACCTCCATCTTTCCCAAACTATATGTCAATATACCATTTACCGGTAGTCTTTGCTCACCTCCATCTCTCCCAAACTATATGTCAATATACCATTTACCGGTAGTCTTTCCTCACCTCCATCTCTCCCAAATTATATGTCAATATACCATTTACCGGTAGTCTTTGCTCACCTCCATCTCTCCCAAACTATATGTCAATATACCATTTACCGGTAGTCTTTCCTCACCTCCATCTCTCCCAAACTATATGTCAATATACCATTTACCGGTAGTCTATCCTCACCTCCATCTCTCCCAAACTATATGTCAATATACCATTTACCGGTAGTCTTTCCTCACCTCCATCTCTCCCAAACTATATGTCAATATACCATTTACCGGTAGTCTTTGCTCACCTCCATCTCTCCCAAACTATATGTCAATATACCATTTACCGGTAGTCTTTGCTCGATACTGTTAATGAGTTATGTAACTTGATTATTTACATTATTCTTTGTACAACAATCTTTTTTATTATTTGCAACTCTATATTTAGTTTTTTTGTATAGCAAGTTAATTTAGATACTGTTCTTATCCTTTTGACCATCACGTTGTAGTTTCACAGTCGTTATAGTTACACCGTAAGACCACATTATATCAGCAGCTCATTTGCAATGACAGAAGAGAGACATAGTATAAGCTTCTGGCTTTCTTCTCAATTCTGTCGAATTTATCCAATGACTACGTCTTCTCATCATCTGCAATTTATGATTTTTGAAATTGTGTCAAATGTATTATGATTGTTTGTTTTGTGATGCTTGCATGTGTATTTGATTGATTGAATGACTAATGCTTAAACCAAAACTTAATAATCTTGACATATGAACCATATCGTCGTATCTTTAATATAAAATACTGATTTTCACATATATCTTCTGTATATATTAAAATAATATATAATAATATATTTAATCATTATATTTAAGCTGCGTTTTTTTTTTACCAAGAGCTTTATGAATGCTTGTCTTTAATTAAGGATCTACGTAGGAAACACGTAATGTTAATTTCTTAAAACAATAAAATTGCTCAAGTCTGCGGTGCTTTCATCTTAAAGTTAATAAAAGTATTATGGATTTATTTTGATAAATAAATCAACATACGCTTTTATAAAACCAAATTTCGAAAAAAAACATGACTGATTTTATCATCGAAAAAAAACCCACTTAAACTGTTCACTTAAGTGGAATTGTATTAATATTAGCCTATGGCGCTAGATACGATGGTTGTTCGGGAAGTTCGCGGAAAATGTCATTTATTTTCGTTTGAATAGGAATATTAAAACGAAGCATACACCGATAGAAAGCTCAATCTTATTTACGGAATATATTGCACTTTCAAAAGTATATAAACGAACATACGCGTCATTGCGACTAAAAACCATATCAATTATCGTTGTCCGGCCCACGGTCGACGTTTACAACGTCACGTGTTGTCGAACTTTATTGAAACGCGCACCTTCTCGACGAAATCGCCACTGATCGCTACACACTTCCGGGGTCTGTACAGCCACTTGTCGTAGGTTTCTACATACCACGCAGTACTGGAAGTAGAAAACTACGGTCTGTGATACCATTAGCAGTTGTGTGGCGGTTTCAAACATACACACATTTATCGGTTTATTGGTCAGTCTGAAAGCTCGTTATTCCAGTCATTAGAAGGTCACCTTTCAATAAATAAACTTGAACATCTGAAAATATTTTCACAAGGACTTAAACGGGCTTTAATGTGACGTGAATAGAAGTAACACCAGTCACTCGAGTATATGTACCTGTGGGCAAATATAACCATTATACAACGAACCAGGGTATGCGCGAGGTAGTAGAGCATAAGGCTGGGCAGGAATTACCGATTCGTAAAACTACTTATGTGAGGCGTGTCGTGGGAAACCCGGGCTTAATGCATCTGCGTAAAGTGTCCTCCTGGATTATCCGCCAGTCCGCACTGGCTGATCCAGGACGACACTTCCGCTTTTAGGGTATTTACTGTTTCAAAGAAGTCTCATCTAAATATAAATCCACTGTAGGCGGATAGTGTCGTCCCGGATGAGCCTGTGCGGACTGCACAGGCTAATCCGGGACGACACTTTACGCACATGCATAAAGCCCGGGTTTTCCACGACACGTCTAATATTTGTTTTGTACCACTGACATCTGGGGGACTTTTGAACATTATTTTATAGATTCTTTTATTAATTGTTAAACGGATCCGTCGCCCAACATTTTTCGAAATCCGTAAAAATATTACATGACTTTAAAGTAATCCACTTTTTGAAGACATGGCATGAATGTGAATCAGCAATGTCAAAGGGTACGATCGCATGCATCTACGGTAAACCTCATACGTGATGCCAAGTTGCCCGGATTGTCGCGTGCTGGTCACGTGTGATTAAGGCGACCTGAAATAATGTCTGGCGTGGTTCTGCGTTTGCTGTTGAAGTTACATTTGGCATCTTCATAATCCCTTTTTTTTTGTTATCAAATGCACGAGCAATATATTGCTCAGTAACACCTGACCAGCATAACTGGAACACAGCGTTTGCTATTCAAGTGAGCAAAACGAGTTTCTGGCTTTATGTGTTATAATTGTGTAATAATGGAATAAACGTTATTTCGTCATCCATCATGGGTAACATAGAGAATACTAGGTTAGTGTTGAATATAGAGAAGTTTATCTTGCGAGGCTTAGAACGCCGGAAGCGCGAGCCTTGGCGAGCGCTTCCGGCGTTCGAGCCGAGCAAGATAAACTTCTCTATATTTAACACTAATCCTAGTATTCTATTTATTCCATCATATTTTCTTCAAATAATAATAAAAAATACCAGTCAACAAAAAATCGTATCGACTATTTTAGTAGATTGTAACCAAAACGAATTTTATGTTGGATACATGTATAAACTGTTAACAATAAGTAGTTCCCACGTTCTCGAAGAAAAAGAAACGAAAAAATAGCTGCTAACAAATTGTATTGTTGATGGTTACTTTATAACACTAGAAACATTACCAAATGCAATGAAAATGAAATTTAAAGTAAACAACAAAACTCATTTTACACTGCGGAATAATGTGTCAATGATATATAAATAGATCAGTACACAACTTACAAGTCAAGCGACCATGACCTTTCAAGCCATTTTTCAAAAAATCCGTTACGAAACGTGTTTGGATTTATGGATGGTTTCGTGGATTTTATTCAGTGCTTATTGGGAATAGTGTGCGTGTTAGTTGCTGTGAAAATGGAAATTGTCGATGTGGAGGGTTGCGCCATAGAAATGTGATCGAAACGAGTTTGACAGAGATTGGTGGAAGTTGTTTACGTTGCGATGGGGCGAGACATTTTCATTTTCATGATTTTGCACTGCCACTGGCAAACCCAAACCAGGCTGAGGCATCTGCTCAATGTGCTGCATTTCGGATGTTGCAGTATAGGTGGCAGAGCTACTTGACGATGGTATGCTAATGGTTTTTTTAGTGTGTGATGCAAGAATGTTTGAGCATTTTTGTTGTTGTTCTTCACTCACACATGAATAATTCAATATTGATTGTACATTTTTATGACCCGTAATGGCCATAATGTCTGTTGGCTGGACATTGTGCTCCCTCAGTTTTTGTACAAGATGCTTCCGGGTGGAGTGGTTTGTCAACCGCTTTTCAGGCAGCAGTTCTGCGACTGATGCCATAGTTTTTAGCATTTTCCCCATTTTGTTAATGCCAATTTTTTGTCGCATAAACCATTGGGCATTTGACTCTTCACTCTGCACGGAAGCATTCTGTACAAAAACTGTGTTCGGTGCTAAGTAGAAAGGGTCTTCAGGCCCTGAAAAGTTGGCTGGACGTTTTCGGGCGTATATTTTGTACAGTCCCACTGGATCTCGAGGATCATTTTCCCCAGTGGAGAACATTTTAGGCGCCACTCTTCTCACGTCTGCGACATTTTCGCCCGTTCTGGTCTTCGTTTGACGCTCGTTGAACTCTAAATATTCTGTTCCATCTGATGCCATTTTCAATTTAATATCCCCCCATCTGTAAAGATTGCGTTGCTGTATAAAATTTGCGGACAAACAAAATTGTCAAAAACCACAAAATTAAACTTAGTTAAATGTAAGAAATCAGTAAAAGATTGTAAAACAAATATAATTTTATTATTTTATTATTTTACTGTAATTGTGATTTTTGCTTTTAATACCAAAAAATAAATCAACCTTCACATTTTGCTTTGTCATTAATTCGCAGAAAAGTTCTAACATAGTAATGATAATTGGAACAAAAAATCTGGGAATAAAAAGCAGAAAATAACAATAATTTTGTTTTCATCAAATATTCGTTAATTCTTGAACATAGAAAAGCAAAAATTGCATTTGATTGCAGATGTGTATTTTGTGACTGCTGAAACAATTTTGACAACCAGATTAAAGTTTTATATCAATTTGTTGTTCATTTTAAAAATGATATATTTTTCATTGTTAGAATAAAATTCTTTTTGATTTTTCAGATTACAGACATCAAAAGCATTGTTACCTCAAATTGTACTGCTCTTTGGTTCCTCTTATACCAAAGTGGAGACAGTTGTTCAGCCATAGCGTGTTCACCAGTGCTGCAGGGCTTTGAGATCACAAGACACCCTTCTGCCACATGACTTGAATTTCTGCATCGGTAAGTGTTCCTGCTTCACATGGCCTATTCCCTTTTCCCTAATTTGGAGTATGTTTTGGTTAAAAAAAAATAAATAATTCTGCTTGTTGGTTAAAGTTTAAACAGGTAAATATGTTGACTCAGTAGTTGTTTTAATGCAACACAACATTATTACACAATGCATACTAGTAGTATTATATTAAATAATCTATTGTTTATTGCATTTTTATAAATGAGTGACTTTTTTATTCATTTTATTTGAGTTTTAAACTTTATGTACCGGTACTTCAAGTGCAATTATGAAAATATATCCTACGTTAATTTACTTTTTTTTTAATTGTCACTCTTATCTGCTTATTTTGACAATAATTTATTTTAATTTAAATACGTATCAAAAATGTAATAAGCACTACAAATTTAAAACAAACATTGTGTCAATGCATTCTCAATTTAATACCTGTTTTTTTAAGCTTTTTTTCTTTGCATTGTAGGTCTGACGTGTTAGGGAAAATTGGGGGCCAGTGCCAGACATGATGGAGTACGGATACCTATGACGCTTCAGCTTTCTGTCAAGACTGCCAAGGATCCCTCGAATGCTAGTGGGCTCGTATTCAGTTGCGTTCAACTTTTGCAGCGACAATATGAATGTCGACACATAGTCATCAAGGAGATCAACATCAATCTGATGCATTTCCCGATATTCGCCACGAGAAACAAGAAACCGCTTGATCTTATTTATGTCGTTTAGGGTTTTCCTGGCAGTATTTTTATTTTCTTCACTTTTAATGAATTGCTGTACATCTGACACATTGATGTCCTTAAATTCATTTTTTTCCATAGGGCTCGCAGAACTGACATTTGAAGGTGTTTCTTGATTGCTTGTTGAAATTTCATCGTATGTAGTATTGGTGAGCAGTGGATCTGAATTATTAGGTTTAAACTCTTCAAACATTTCACTTGCATCAAAACCAAATTCATTTTTAAATTCTTCATAGCTCATTTCTACCACATTTTGAGGCCGTTCTTCACCTAATTCGTCCCAAACAACATTAAAACCAAAGGTGTCTTCTGACATTTTACCATTATTTTTTCAATTCACTTTTTATAAATATTTGTTGCTTTAATTTATTAAATTTGTTGCAGACAACTTATTTATTTTCTGCCCACCTGTCATTTTATTTAGATTTTATAATAAATAACACAGTACAGGTTGTTTATTTTAGTATTTTATGTAAAAGTACAAAATGGCGACCCAATGAACCGTGTCGTATGACGTCACATAAAAAGTAGTCCGTGCACGCGACAGGTGTATCTCAACAGTGTTGAAAACAGCAAAATTTATCAGATGGGGTGTTATTTCAATAATGAGTGCATCAGGATAGGATAAATGAATGTCGACACATAGTCATCAAGGAGATCAACATCAATCTGATGCATTTCCCGGGATTCGCCACAAGAAACAAGAAACCGCTTGAACTTATTTATGTCGTTTAGGGTTTTCCTGGCAGTATTTTTATTTTCTTCACTTTTAATGAATTGCTGTACATCTGACACATTGATGTCCTTAAATTCATTTTTTTCCATAGGGCTTGCAGAACTGACATTTGAAGGTGTTTCTTGATTGCTTGTTGAAATTTCATCATATGTAGTATTGGTGAGCAGTGGATCTGAATTATTAGGTTTAAACTCTTCAAACATTTCACTTGCATCAAAACCAAATTCATTTTTAAATTCTTCATAGCTCATTTCTACCACATTTTGAGGCCGTTCTTCACCTAATTCGTCCCAAACAACATTAAAACCAAAGGTGTCTTCTGACATTTTACCATTATTTTTTCAATTCACTTTTTATAAATATTTGTTGCTTTAATTTATTAAATTTGTTGCAGACAACTTATTTATTTTCTGCCCACCTGTCATTTTATTTAGATTTTATAATAAATAACACAGTACAGGTTGTTTATTTTAGTATTTTATGTAAAAGTACAAAATGGCGACCCAATGAACCGTGTCGTATGACGTCACAAAAAGTAGTCCGTGCACGCGACAGGTGTATCTCAACAGTGTTGAAAACAGCAAAATTTATCAGATGGGGTGTTATTTCAATAATGAGTGCATCAGGATGGGATAAATGAATGTCGACACATAGTCATCAAGGAGATCAACATCAATCTGATGCATTTCCCGGGATTCGCCACGAGAAACAAGAAACCGCTTGAACTTATTTATGTCGTTTAGGGTTTTCCTGGCAGTATTTTTATTTTCTTCACTTTTAATGAATTGCTGTACATCTGACACATTGATGTCCTTAAATTCATTTTTTTCCATAGGGCTCGCAGAACTGACATTTGAAGGTGTTTCTTGATTGCTTGTTGAAATTTCATCATATGTAGTATTGGTGAGCAGTGGATCTGAATTATTAGGTTTAAACTCTTCAAACATTTCACTTGCATCAAAACCAAATTCATTTTTAAATTCTTCATAGCTCATTTCTACCACATTTTGAGGCCGTTCTTCACCTAATTCGTCCCAAACAACATTAAAACCAAAGGTGTCTTCTGACATTTTACCATTATTTTTTCAATTCACTTTTTATAAATATTTGTTGCTTTAATTTATTAAATTTGTTGCAGACAACTTATTTATTTTCTGCCCACCTGTCATTTTATTTAGATTTTATAATAAATAACACAGTACAGGTTGTTTTAGTATTTTATGTAAAAGTACAAAATGGCGACCCAATGAACCGTGTCGTATGACGTCACATAAAAAGTAGTCCGTGCACGCGACAGGTGTATCTCAACAGTGTTGAAAACAGCAAAATTTATCAGATGGGGTGTTATTTCAATAATGAGTGCATCAGGATGGGATAAAATACGCAGTCAAACACACAGCATTAACACATTAAGGAACAACCTCTGCACAGAGATTTGACTGGTTCCGAGCATAGAACTAATCAAATCCCTGCCGTCATAGCAAACCACGTGATTATGATCGATTAAAATCTTCTACATATTATTTATGGTTTTAATGAGTTATTTCTTTTTCTGTTTTCATTATTGACTGCAAACGATATATAAAAAGTCCAATTATGTAGAAATTTGCACTGAGTTACATTAAATAAGTAAAAGATACAAACACGTTATCCTTCCAGATCTGGAAGGATTTTACTTGTGATGGCAGTAGTTATCGTTTACCGATAGTGGAGGTAACCGCTGCGAGGAGTTTGATTTAGGAAAATATAAACAGACTGCGGCTTAAAACCGCAATTAGTGCACTCAAACGTATTCTATAAATATCGAGATGAAATTTTGAATGATTTTATGTTGTACGTGTCATAATAACAATAGTAATAACAATAATAATAATAATAACAATAATAAAAGTATTAATAATAATAATAATAGCAATAATAATAATAATAATTTGATTTTGTTGATCACACAATTTTGCTCGAGAAATTAAAAATGTATCATTTTTCAGAAATTTCCTTAAAACTCGTGACATCATATATATAGTTTGAAAGTTGCCGATGTATTGGGACAAAAATTGGCGACCCAACAAGGTTTTTTAAGGTTTGTGACCCTAGGGTTAGGGTTAGGATTAGGTTGGGTTCCCTTAGTTAAGGCTAGGGTTTGGTTTAGGGTTAGGTTTAGAGCCCCAATTGTTGCTAATTTAGGAGTTGGCTCTACGATTACCCGGTCCGTCCCTGTAATCGACCTATGGGAGTTTGTAATGGGCAAGACCCAATATGTAAGCAAGTTAAAAAAATAAATAAAAAAAATAAATATATATATAGTTTTATAATCACATACATATTGGGTCTTCCTTTTTTTAACTATTGTGACATTAGGGTTAGGGTTAGTTTGTCTTAGTAACAGTTAGGGTTAGGGTTAGTTTGTCTTAGTAACAGTTAGGGTTAGTTTGTCTTAGTTACAGTTAGGGTTAGTTTGTCTTAGTTACAGTTAGGGGTTAGGTTAAGGGTTAGGTTTAGAGCCCCAAATAAATGTTGCTGGTTTAAAAGTTAGCCCTATAACTATTTGGTCACGACCCAATAAAGCATGCATGGGAGTTTATAATGGACCGCGATGTAGCGGATCTGCAGTGTATGAGCGCATTTAAATGTACAAAAACGCCAACAATTTGATTTAAAAAAATGAATTCATTCATCATAATTAAGTCGATGAACATTAAAAAAATCATTAAAAACTTTCGAATCGTAACATATAGGCCTATCTGCGTATATTTATGAACGATTACCGATGTACATTTACACGAAAGTATATCCTCCCAGGATGTTGCTACATTACGAAATCGGTGAATATTCGCTGTGGTCATCAATTCGCGCAACGGCTGAGGCGCGAAAAACGCGAAAATTAGACCACCGCGAAAATTAGTGATTCCACAGTATATTTTAATGTATGCCTTGTGAAAATTTAAGAAACTAAATCTATTCGTGTTGTTTTGTTGATTATTTAATTCAATAATTATCCTCTACTATGTCCGGCAGCACAGTCATTTGAATGTTTAGGTAAAACTATCAAGTACACTTTCCATATCCGGTAATATGCTCTAGTCCCTGCCCTTTCCCTTCGTTGAAATAGGCATGCTAACACTTTGAAATTATAACTATTACGTTTCCTGTCACGTTTCAAAGAATGATTGTAAAATTGAGCGTTCATTTTTAAATGTGTTTTGGAGACGAAGGTAACTCGGCGATCGGTCGTAAGAAAGTCTGCGACTAATCGCCGACGAGTCGGCAATCACTCGGCGATCAATCGCTGACCAGTCGGCGATCCTTGGTCTGCGACAAGTCACACTTGGTCTGCGACTAGTCGGCGATCGTCGCAGAATAGTCTGCGATTGTTCGCAGACTAAACAAACACCAACGAAAACCTTCTCACGACCTCTTTGGTGGGCAAACGGTCTTCGATGCAACATCGAAGATTATCTGCGACCAAAACGGGTCTGAAGACCAGTCGGCGACCATCGACAACCAGCCGCCGACCTCAAACAACCTGTTAAAGACCTTTTAAAGAACGTCATCAACCACTTGTTGTTGATGGTCGGGAGCTGGTCTTTAGTTGGTCGCATGGTATCTGTGACCAGGGTTTTAGTATACAATATCTCTTTGCTTCTCTCGAAGTAAACATTTTGTAAGAACCACAATTTCCCCCGCCTGCTAATAGCTGGTTCAGTTAAAATGTGGCACTATATTTTAACCCCATTAAAAAAAATCCGTTCAAGTACGCACAAATTCACATTGTGATACCATCTAACCGCGTTATTCATGCCACGGAAAACAAACAACATTACACGAAATAAAGGACTGTCATCACGAAATTGACTGAAACAAGATCTGGTTTTAAAAGTGTTCAAATGTTCAAACTTAGGGAATAATTGGTGTGATGACGTTCCCTTTGATATCGAGGTGAGCAGGTACAGTCGGAAGTTGCGTCTCCACTTCCGGTTCCCAGCGCTCCAACACTTCGCCGCTAGGCTTAGCTTCTCCTTTTTTGTAATGCAAGCCGGCTTCCATCCAGTTGGTTGTTAGACCTTTGTTGCCTGTTATAAAATTAGTAAATAAGAACAATAAAGAACACCAAGATTGTGTGTGTTTTAAATGTATAACATTCAGCATTATTAGTCACACGCATTAACGCCTTCGTGTAACCATGCTCACAAACAAACTCTAGCAAATAGTCTAGCGCAAATACATGCACGCATACACGTACGGCAACATGTAATATTCAAATGTAAGTAAACTCGCTACGTATACATATCAAAGCGCTAAAGGCACCGCAGTTTTTCGCTATTGCGTAACACTGGGCACAAGTTTGTCTTTTCTAAAATCTGTCTCCATTTTTAATATTAGAAATCAAGAATAAAACATTCATTTGTAGTTACTGGAAATGTTAGTGCAATGTGAACGTATATTTCAATATAATTTAATAAAATGACGTCCGATGAAACTTATCGATTCGTCTTCATATGTTTTGCAGGATGTTTCGGGACTCAGTTGAAAAGACAATATAGTAACGTACGAGGACCTAAGGTCGTCACGGACCAAAAGTCGTCCGTTTTAATAAGTGGTCATGGCTAACAAAACAAAACGAATAATTGTTTCTTCTTTGTTATTATGACGATGTAACTCCTTAGTTCTAACACTCGCATTTTTAATTGCTGTTGTATACGATGACCATAAATGCTTAAATGTTGCAGATTATGGGATGGACTTTACCAAAAAATGACGGATGTAGGCGAAGAGACAAATTGTCGTAGCTTCGACGTTTTTGTATCAAATGTACACTTGAATAACATCCAAAGTGACCTTTTCAGCAGCAGATATACTCCTTTTTACCATTTGACCCACAAATTGGTCCGAATATTCGGATGACAGCTTTAGGTCACAAGTGCCGACTTTAGGTAAAAGCAAAAAAGTTTTCAAAATACGGAAAACACCTCCTTCGACATCCAATCTACTAAATAAATATGTCGGATTCGGACGGATGTAAACAGTTTTTCTAGACAATGTAATTTTAATAGTAGAAATATAACATGTTATGAATATTATAAATTTAGATGTTGTTAGGAGTACGTGTCGCTCTGACACCGGCGTTTCTTTGAAGTGGCTTCTCATGATTGTGTTAGTATGTGCCGCCGGATGATCAATACTGAGTTAAATAAATACTGTGTTTAAGTATTACTACGTTGATTGGGAAAACTTAGAACAAACATTGTGATGTGAAAAAAAAACAAGAACGTAATCATCTACCGGCTACATGTTAAAATGCATCACTTCGAATGAGGTCATCATTGGACCAGCTTTTATCTGTCTTCTATCTTTATTGCAGACCAAAGACTAATGTATAATGACAGACCCAATCGCCAAAGCATCATTCCAATATGTGTTTTCATAAAGGAGCCATAAATGTTCTAGAAGAACTGACTGGCTGCAGAAGTTTTACAATGATTAATAAAAGCGTAAAAATTGGCATAACATATTTTCCATTTAAAATACATATACAAATGTAGCGATCAAACAATCTGCTCTTTTATAATTTTATAAAACAATAAGTGATTTTAAAACTGCAAATCTATTTTGTTAACATTGTCAAGTTTTATCATTTTGAAGCATGTCCCTTGAGCTTGTTTAACATGCACATATTGTTTGAAACCCAACACATCCATTGATATGTTAATTGTTGTGTATTCATGCATTCCTTCCTTACGACTTTCAAAGAATGTGTACATGGAACAGTTAAAGGCAACTAAAAAAAAATGACTGTACAAGATTGTCCGTCCAAGAAAAAGATAGTTTTGAACAGTGTACTGGTGAGGGAGTATTTGTCGGACGAAATATGCATTTATTTTGGGACAGTTATAATTCATGAACAAACTCAACGATGAAAATTAGCTTGTAACATCCTGGGTTGATCACCCGTTTGCGTATGTAAACAAAAAAAGTTTCACTTGTGCGCATGCGCAACAATAGAGGCCCTGAAAGGGGTACATAAAACACGGTCTTTTTCACGTCGACAGTAGCATTTTCCGGACGTTTTTTGTAACAGTGAAATATACAGAGAAATGCTTTATAACTTTATTTAATTTATATTATACAACAAATAAATATCAGATGCGTAATTTATATCAAAATAATACCACTTTATCAAATGATTTAGTAATTACTAGAGAATATAAGTAAGGCTTTGAAACAAATACGGAAGCATCACGTTTTAAAGAGTTTACTAGACGTTACGTATCTATGTTACTACTACGCACGTCCTTAACCTCGTAGCGGGTTAAATAATGTTCTGCCCGAGTTCGTCTGCTATCATGAGCAGACAGCCAAAACTATTACAAACCCTGTCTGGGCCCCAAATTGGGATTTTATCGCGCATGTGCACGTCATTTTACTTCCCCAGACGACAATTGCATCCGTTTCAGATATCAACATAAACATTTGGGGTTTTACCAAAAAATAAACTCACTATTTTCGAAGAAAAACGAAACGTGCTTGAAAATATATGCGTTTATTTGTATTATGATGATAAAATACGAAAAGCGATTACAAAACGGGAATATTTAAAAACGTCTGGATAATACTACTGTCCGACAAATACCCGCTAACCAGTACAGATTTATGGCGATCGGGCACTCAAAACTCATTTCGAAACTTGCATTTAAAAGAAAACATAATAAAAGCCCGTTTAACAAAATGAAGTGGAACGGGTTGACCACAGTTTGGTCGACATGACACATTGATATATTTATATACTCAGTACATGTATATGTATGGTAACTCAAATAGTCATGTCGATATAGCACGCATATATTTCTTATTATAACAGCGCTTCATGGATAATTTGCCAGTTTGACCATTGCGTTCATAATAGCATGAATGCAACCAAAATTAATTTCAATCCTTATATTTACATTAAATCTGGGATGATTTCATAGCATTCCTTTATACTGTTTTTGTTTAACATGCATTTTATTGCCATTCTAAGAGAAAAATCTTAGGTCCTATTAGAAAAACAGTACATCAAACTCCTAATGAAAAATAGCGAAATATCGGAGATACATAACTTTTATGCATGTATACTACTTACTGTTTAACATTTCTCATATATAACAATGTTACCATTTTCTAATAAATGTGAGTATACAGAAATATTCATAAAATGCAGCAATTACAAAATTCACTTGATGTGCTTCTCTCTATAAATAAACTGTATAAATTTAATTTATTTCGAAAGCTCGATTTCCTCTTTGCACAAAACACTACGTATTCATAGTTGCACATTGAAGATATCGAAGAAACTTTCTCAGCATTTTGGCCCGCATTGTATGCGGTCACCTTAATGAAGATATTATAACTTTCAAATCAAAACCCCACCCGTTATCATGGTCAATCTGGGCCATTAGTGAGAGATGATATTTGGTTTTAAATGTCTATGTTTTTATTGGGAAAGTATGATAGTTATGCTAATATAGATCTACTTTTTCTTATATTTTTTTACGTGAAGAAAATAACAATAACTGAATTAAATTCTGGTTTACTCCATCAAACACGATACATTATACAAATAACATTTTCTTCCAAAATATCAAACATATAAACGAACATATTCGCATAAATTCATTTTAGGAATCCTACATTCACTATTTTTATAGATCATTGGTGTTAACATTATGTAGAATAGGTCAATTTTGTATTCTGTATTGTATCTATTTAGTATCATATAGTGTTTATGTCCCTTGTCTACTAATATTTTGTAGTGTTTATGTCCCTTGTCTTGTATGTGTCCATTTGTGAGATTCAGTCCCTTGTCCTGTGTGCGTCCAGCCATGTACTGTGATGCCATTCATGTATTATCCAGTCAGTATGAAAGGTTTATAATCAACAAGATTTTGATTGGTCAGGTTGGAAAAAGCATGTGATAGAGATGTGAAATTACTGACCATGCCTTCTGTCCATTTTTGTAAAGCGTTCAAGTTGCAAGACTTCCATTGCTGATTTGCTTCCATTGCTGTTTTTTATACATCCAACCTGGTGAGTGTGCTTGTTTTTGTTTTAATTTGTATTTGCATTTACTAATGTATTTTGATTGTAAATGCAATTTATTGAATGAAATGTATGAATTTTCGTATATTGTATTTTGTATTTGTTTTGTGAATATTGTGATATATTGTAATTCTATGTTATTTGTTGTAGGTTTTTCATTTATATATTATATATATATATATATATATATATAAATTCCGATATATTGTCGGCGTCGTAATTACACAACTCGAACCTCGAGACGGTGTAGGTTTATCTTCACCCCACCCCACTACAATTATAAATATAAATTAAACAGAGACATTGCTTTGCGATTTATAATCTTACAAATAGGAAGTTAAACTATATATTGCCGTTTTGCATCGTATAATATGTTGTCAATGTGTGGCTGATGAATTGCGGACCATTGCGAAATATACGCCACTAACTGAAACGTTAAACGGTGTGAAAACTATACACCAACAACAGCTAAATACTATGTACGAGTAAAATATATAAGGCCTGTCAAAACAAGATGTTACTTTAAGGAATGCCTTAAAATGTCTTCTCCTTCAATCGATAAAGCATCTAGAGAACCACCCTTACATTCTGCAAGAAAGTACATGTGTAGATGAAACGAGAAATATATGTAATATGATAATTGGTGATTATGGTAATTTTGAAAATGAGACATGTAGATTTAAACCTACTACATAAATAAATTTAAAACTGACAAATGTGTAACTCGGTTGTGTGTTTTCTACTTATAATTCACTGATCCGTCGCATGACCGACTAGATTTAAACGGCACACGTTATGCTCATGTACTAAATCATACTGTACTGCTCCTTACACGCATCAAATAACCTTAACATCCGTATTCGATAACGAGATGAATAGGTTAGAATGCTTATGATTCTTCTCGGCTCGCTTCTTGACCCAAGTAATGTATTAAAAGCAACCGCTCGGCCATTCTGACGATGCAAATGGTATTTGTCAAAATACCAATGAAAAGCGTTAAAACGCTTTATAATTTTATCCATTTCAATTGATGCCTGTTTGTAAATGACACTATGTTTCCAATATATTTCTCTCTCAGTAGTGTTATTTCGCTCGTTTATATAGAATGTAATTCTTGTTGGGATGTAGGACGACTAAATATACAAATGTCAATTTGCCATTCTGTCAATAGGTCTATTTAAAGAATCACATGGCCAAGTATCATGTACCTGAATATATTTATCAATACATATACCCGTCGGTGTGTAGCCTGTCATATTCGGAAGGACAGTTCCGCGTATACATTTTACACGGTGTTGCGCATAACTTTGAATACTCGTCGGTGTGTAGCCTGTCATATACGGAGGGATAATTCCGCGTATACTTATTTTACACGGTGTTGCGCATAACTTTTAAGCTTTCTGTTCTCTTACATCAAACGATTTTAGACTAATTGATGCCTTTAGTTTTCATTCAGAGGACTATATGTTCAAAAGTTGCATTATACCATTTAATGATATTGCAAGCTTCCTGTTTTCTTGCTCAACTCAGTGCACATGTTTTTACCCTTTTACATTATTAAAGATGTCGTTGGTTATGAGAGATATGTTACAGAGATACAACGTCAAGTGGGTAGCAAGAACTGTGCTATTAACTTATAATTGTCTGTTCAATTGTAGAACAGTTACTATTTGTGTTGTGATACTGAAAGTGAGATTTATTTATAGCATTAATAACTGTTGTTGATTATGCTATTTGTTACCTCGCTTCTGTATGCCTACAAAACGACATATCTATACTAATACGTGTTTTTGACTTGTCTGAATAGTAACCTGTAAGTAAAATTGAACTATAATGCATTACCTCTCGCCATTTTCAATGAGGATGAACATATACTAAAGATACGGTTTTCTACACTGCAAGCAAGTTTGAGCTACGTTAACAGCTTATTTATGTTAATGAAATTTAATAGCATTCAACATGAATACGTTTAAAATAAGAAGGGAAATAGGCCTTTACAGGCAGAAAAACAACCATGAACAGTTTTTCACTGTATTTTGACGATGCATATATGTAATTTACATGACATTTTAATAAGTCACATTTTTATGAGTAATTGAAGCCCAAACGTTTGATAAAAAAGGACTATATTAAAAATGCAATTTTCCATTAGAAATTATTAGCTGTATAATCAATTGCTCAGCACGTTGCTAAATACATATATTTTGTGTATATTATGTATGCGCAATTTCCATTTTTTCAACCAATCATTCTGTGTGCAGCTTAAGACAAAAGGTATGAACGGCTTAAAAAAAATTTGGGATGCTTATATATAAGTCAATGGACAAACGATTTAATTTTTTGGTGACCCGGATCACCGTGTAGATGCAGGAATTTAAAAAGATTAGAGGAAATTAGGTGGTTTTTCGAATTGCCTGCCATTTATTATCTTTGAGAAAAAAAAAGATGAAAATTATCAGTAAATACTCGTATGCAACACATTTTAAAATGTTTTGGGATATCAATATAAACATGAGCTGTCAGAGGACGAGGACAGCGCGATCGAGTATTCGAAGTATTTCAGTTGGTACATATTTTGGATAGTGAAATGGGCATAAATTTGTTAAAATACAATATTTTTAAGTGAAGCCTTGTGTAGTTTTAAATTTTTGGAACAAAAACTTTAACTACAAAGTCTATGTAAAAAGTGGGCTAACTCTAACAAAATACAAAACAGAGTTATGGGTAATGTTGCCCCTGATACTAGAGTTAATGACAAAGGTTAGTTCCAAGTTTCAAGTGAATAACTTATGTAGTTTTGAAGTAACGAAACTTTTGAAAATAAGCTTTAACCAGAACATCTATTTGAAAAAGGGGAATAACTCTGTCAAAATACAAAACATAGTTATGGGTAATGTTGCCCCTGATACTAGAGTTGATGACAAAGGTTAGTTCCAAGTTTCAAGTGAATAACTTATGTAATTTTGAAGTTACCAACATTTTGAATATAAACTTTAAACAAAACAATCTATGTGAAAAAGGGACATAACTATATCAAAATACAAAATAGAGTTATGGGGCATGTTCACCTTGATACGTGAGGTGATGACAAAGGTATATACCAAGTTTCGAGTGAATAGCTGATGTAGTATTGAAGTTACAAAACGTTTGGAAATTAACTTTAACTAGAAAATCTATGTGAAAAAGGGGCATAACTCTGTCAAATACAAAACAGAGTTATGGGGAATGTTGCCCTTGATACTGGAGTTGATGACAAAGGTTAGTTCCAAGTTTCAAGTGAATAACTTATGTAGTTTTGAATTTACAAAACTTTTGATTATAAACTTTAACCAGAAAATCTAAGTGAAAAAGGGGCATAAATCTGTTAAATACAAAACAGAGTTATGGGGAATATTGCCCCTGATACTGGAGTTGATGACAAAGGTTATTTCCAATTTTCAAGTGAATAACTTATGTAGTTTTGAAGGTACAAAACTTTTGAATATAAACTTTAACCAGAAAATCTATGTGAAAACGGGGCGTAACTCTGTCAAAATACAAAACAGAGTTATACGGAATGTTACCCTTGATACTGGAGTTGATGACAAAGGTTAGTTCCAAGTTTCAAGTGAATAACTTATGTAGTTTTGAAGTTACAAAACTTTGGATTATAAACTTTAACCATAAAATCTAAATGAAAAAGGGGCATAACTCTGTCAAAATACACAACAGAGTTATGGGGAATGTTGCCCCTGACACTGGAGTTGATGACAAAGGTATATTCCAAGTTTCAAGTAAATAACTTATGTAGTTTTGAAGTTACAAGACTTTTGAATAAAAGCTTAAACCAAATTCACACGCGGACGAGGACGCCGACGCCGACGCCGGGGGTAGTATGAAAGCTCACCTATTCTTCGAATAGTCGAGCTAAAAATGAGTCCTAAATTAAAGTCTTATATGTAATTGAAATGAGTTCCAATAGTTTCATCTTCAGAATTTACATTTTTGGTTAACTTGAAACTAGTGATAAAACAAATTTTATTTGATATATACATGCACTTAATTTGAAAACAAACTTATAAATATAAACAATATTCATAAAAGCAAAATAGGTCGTTTTTTAAGTGAAGTATCACTGTTTATGGTGGATAAAGAGCTGAGAAAAAGTTGTAGAAAAATATTTTGTTCCGCTAAATTTGACAATCAATATACCTGGAAAATTTGGGTACAGCGTGTACTCCTTGTTAACCCATGCAAAGTAGATGTGCCAAATGGACCACATGCTCTCGTGCTTTCCTTGAGACTGAAACGTCTTGTACCAGGACGTCGCCACATTTCCCGGTACATACGGCTGGAAGGACGCGTTGCCTCTGGCCACGGAAAACCAGTCTAAGAAGCGGATCCAGTTCGAACGACTTGGAGAGAATCCCCAGGTGCCTAGTACCGGATACAGGTAAACTGGTTCCGCTTTAGTGTGGTTGACCCTTTTATGTTTGTGTCCGTCAGCGTGGCAAATGGATATACCTTGAAACGCAAACCCGTTTATTTCTGGGTTACCGTCATATTTATAATGTACTAATTTTAGGTAAGTGTAGAAATAAGGTGAAACCGTCAAATCATCCTCCAGGAAAACAGCAATTTCAGAGATGGATTGTCTCTTGGATTCCACGTGGCTAACCATTGCCCGTAAAGTCCAACATGATTTATATGCACCTTAACATTGTATCCGCCATGAATAAAATTAAACTGCAATGCAGTGTGAAGAGTATCATTGTCAAAGTATCCATACTTTGACCTGTCAATCCAAACATCGACCTGAATGACATCGTCCCCATAATTTGCTCTATTTAAAGAGTCCAAAAGTCTTTAGAAGCTGCACGATTGTACGTAAAAATAATCACCCTTAAGTCAACTGTTTTATCCTTTTCTCGAAACTTTAATATGCAGACAATCGCAACTGTGACTAATACACACATCGCAGATAACTTGCATGCGAACCGTAAATTATTTGTTAATCGCATTGTTCACTGAATATTCAATATACATGTTATTTTTGATGGTCTCCAAATAAAACGTAAATTACTGTTGCTTTGTAAACGTGTCACCAAATTACCTGAGCATGTTTTGTATTTTATTCAATAACTTTTATAAATATTGAATAAACAGTCATTTGCTTACTACCCGGTATAAACCGGTTGGGTGACAATATCACTTGAAAGCATGAGAATAATGAGCACGCAACCTTCAATTTTTCGTTGGATTGATACAATTGTGCGACGCATAACGTTCGCTGCGTTATGATTGCATTGTATATTGTTTAAAGAGGCACTGTCTGATTTTGATAGATTTATTTCATGTCTATTTCGTTAACTACTAATAAAAACCGTTTTATATAACCTAAATAAACTTCAACATTAACAAAAACTATTTCTTTGAACGAAAAATGCTAATATATATTTTCTGTCGATACAGACCAGTTTATGCTGCAGCAACGGCTACATTCGGTTTTGAATGAGAAAATAAGAACTGCGCATGCGCCTTCAATAGATCGGACTAGTCTAGGCGCTGTACATACATGTATGTAATAATTCGCTGCGCAGCAAAGTATTTTAGTTTCAAATTTACCCTTTAATACGCATTTCTTAAAATAGGTTATTCTCAACATTTATTGTAATATTATTTTTTAAAATATACCGACATCATTTGAATCAATGGATGGTTTTCCACTATAATTTTCGTACAAAATCATACATTCCCTTTTAACATTGTATCAGCCATGAAGAAAATTAAACTGCAATGCGGTGTGAAAAGTGATAATTTGTTCTATTTAAAGAGTCAAACAGCTTTTCAAAGATGCTGCTCGATTGTACGTTATAATAATCACCCTTAAGTCAACCGTTTGATTCGTTCTCGAAATTGAAATACGCAAACAAGTGTAACAATGATTATACAAGTGTATATGTGTTAATCGCATTGTTAATATGTCCACTGAACATTCAATCCAGATGTTATTTCAAGTTTTCTGATGGTATCCCAAAATAGCAGCTTAATAACCGCTTTTTTGTAACGTGTGAATAAAGTTTGATCCTCCTGGACGTAGAGTAGTTAGTACGTATAATATGTAATGAAAAGTACAAACACGTTACATGGGATTAAAAATATATATTAAAAATATAGCCAACGGGTTTCGACAAAGCTCATCAGGGCATAATACATATAATTTGTCGAAACGCTGTATATACATATATACTGTTTCCAGACATTGTAGTTACGTTAATTGCTTCCAATACACGCGGCGGCCTGTTTTCAATTCATTTCTGTATAAAGTATTCGTTTATATAGTTCGTTGATTAATGAATATTGATATTGATGTCCTAGCACACTGGAGATTATGCAATTAGACTACCAATAATGCTCATAAAATCGAATTTATTTGTTGAGTTACAGAAAATGAAAGGTTATCGAGGAAACAATTGCAATATTTAAAAACAGTGGAATCAGTTTTTGCATGTAAATGCTATCGTTACTTTCCCGGCTTATTTAACTAACATGACTTATTCACAGATTTTCATATTTTAAAGAAATGTATAAGTGTCCTAACTCCAATAACTAAATCATCCGGACTTACAAACATGTATATCCTCTGTTAAAGAAAGCATTAACAAAAATGCCTCTGTTGGGTTCAAACCCACGACCTGTGCATGATGTTTCCGCTCCAAGTCCAGCAGTTTCCATTCGACCTTCACTAAACTTCACGAAATTGTTTGTGGGCATAATATCTCGGCTAAGCTAGATAGGCACATGACTCTATACCAACGTTACATATTATAAATATTAGCTTTCTGTGAATAATAAGACTGCTTTATGTATCTACAGTTATGTATGCATATCCATCAGGCCGACCATCTATACGAAACGAAATTATAGATAAAGTAGAAGGAATTATGATCTTTGTTACTCACTGTATTTGGAACTTAATGCCAGATACTAGCTATACGATAGATACTGTAACATTAAGGTAATCGATTTGCGCTCATTCGATCAGGAAATCTAAGTAAAACAAATGAAACCAATCTAGTTTTATTCATGCGCGTAAAACGACTCTTGTAACCGGTAATTAACTATTTATTAAAAACTAATGAAGTAATTGTAAGATGCGCGTAAAACGACTCTTGTAACCGGTAATTAACTATTTATTAAAAACTAATGAAGTAATTGTAAGGACACCATATTTGTGGTTACTCCGCAAACAGCAAACTATTTTCGTTCTTTCATGCTTTAATTGCTTATATCGATTATTAACATATATACGTACGTACGTTTAATTTCACGCCGGGGGCATTACATACAAGGCTGAATTTAATTACCTGTGATTATCGTATATTGAAACACATTTTGCTTTTTATTCAAGTTGTTTATACCGTTACACGAACAGGTTAATCTTTTCTTCATCATTCGTTATACATTTGTGATTGGTCATTCATACAATTATTTATTAGCTCTCTAGTTAAAATGTGTTTACATACTTCAGTAACATATAACAACTACAAAGACTAGTAAATTGATTTGTTCGTCGTTCAGTTTGTTACCGGTAGTTCCTTTGTTCATTCGTTTGTTACACCTGGCGGTATATCATAGACATGTTTCCTGTCTTTTGATCATCCTCTCATTCATCCATTCGATAGGGAACCAATAAGTCAATGTACTGTTCCATCATGGATTATATAACGTTTCTGTCGTTCATCCGATTCGAGGACCGCAAGTTTTCTCCGTATTCATGTTAAACAGGCGCGATATTCAAAAGAAGCAATTTCTATTTTAAATGGCGAACTTCATTTTTAACTATTAAACTAGCATGATGCTCGCTAATTTTTCTATTCTTAGACAAAGAACACAAATATCTTTGTTAAACGACATGTACACAATAAACAACGCAAAAAGTAGTCCCGATTCTGAGCGGAGCGTAGTATAAATGTAGTTCTCATTTCAGTTGCAAAAATATTTGTCAAATCATGTTACGATCGAAATAATTTTCGCATTATCGTTGTTTATCGGCTAATAAACAACTCTCTGTTGTTCTGATGCGTGGCTATTACACCACTCGCGCTAACGCCCTCGTGGTTTAATTCCTACGCATCAGAACTCTAAATCGTTGTTTATTGGTCGATAAACAACGATAAATAAAACATTATTTCTTAGTTAAAATTGTAAAGTACTTTACTTTACCGGCACTTCTCTTTCAACTTAACCGTCTTGTCTTGTATTCCCATGCCAGGAGCAAACACTGTTCAATAGCCTAAGCTAAATACTCATCAACATTTTGTGATTTCGAAAGAAAATCATGACTCTCTCTCTACTTTTGTCCAAATTTAAGTTTCCGTTTCTTTCCACTTGTTCATTTACGCATTTTTATTATAGATTTTGAAGTTGAAGCGACGAATACTGATCTTCGGACGAGATAGTGCTTCGTTTCTTGATTTGATTTGGAGTTACTGCTTGTGTTAATATGTCTTCTTTTAAATTGCTTTTTATTATAGAATCCAGACTTACACAGCGTCGGCATTCCATTCGTCATGGAACAGAGACTGTGCTGCAACCCGATCCGGGGTCTGCTCGTAAAAAAGATCGCGTCCTCGTGGTATTATTTCCGACACCACGAGCAGCTGATCTTCGTCCTATGTCGTTAGCGACGACGACGAGCGCAATGATCTGTTTACAAAGAACTTATAAACAATAAATATCGGTTATTTGATTTTTCAGTTAGAATAAAACTACCATATGAATTAACAGGTCCGCATATATCGAGATACTGCGGACCATACAAACAAAGAATGAAACTGCGGGCCATATGAACAAAAAAGGAAATTGCGGACCATATGAACAACGATGGAAACTTCGGACCATATGAATAAAGGAAACTGAGGACCATATGAACAAAGAAGGAAAGTGCGGACAATATTAATTACACTATTATTTCGCTATACGTTTAACTAGTCTGCTAATATCGAGAAACTGCGGACCATATGAACAAATAAGGAACAGCGGACCATATGAATTACACTATTATTTCGCTATACCTTTAACTAGTTCGCTAATATCGAGAAACTGCGGACCATATGAACAAAGAAGGAACCTGCGGATAATATGAACAAAGAAGGAAACTGCGGACCATATGAACAAAGAAGGAAACTGCGGACCATATGAACAAAGAAGAAAACTGCGGACCATATGAACAAAGAAGGAAACTGCAGACATATGAACAAAGAAAAAAACTGCGGACCGTATAAACAAAAAAGAAAACTGCGGGCCATATGAATTACACAATTATTTCGCTATATAAGTTTAACTGGTCTGCTAGCATCGAGAAACTGCGGGCCATATGAACAAATAAGGAAACTGCGGACCATATGAACAAAGTATGAAACAGCGGACCATATGAAATTAATGAAATTAATTTGTATCCAACTTAATCCAAATAACAGTGTCCAGATAGTTCCGAATAATGTCAATACAAATAGAAATTGTATCATTTATATAAATAACAGTTCCGCCACTAGAATGTTTGGCATTACGATGTTGGAATTTTCTAAAAAAAAAGTCAAAATATTTATATCCGCATGGATCGACATTACTTGAATCGGAAGTCCATGTTTCATAAAGGAAAACAATATCATATTTATTTACAATGTTTATAAAGTCTGCCCTGTCTCTTTTCGTAGCAGTAAGCCCATGCACGTTCCATGATAGTACGCGCAGCTCATGCCCCTAATAGTCCTAGTCCCGAATTGGCTTGCCGTCAACGAACAACGTGTCGTACGCAATCCACGCTGTTTTGCCGCTGTAGCGGCGCTTCCTTCATGCGAGGAACCAGCTTGCGGCGCTTGTCGGCTACTTCCTCCGGGAACTTTTCGTTCACGTAGAACGGGGTACCCTTCGGCGCGCTCCCTTGGCGTCTTACAAACTCTCTTTCCTTAAATAGGGTAAACTTCGCCACTATACATTTAGGCCTACCGTCTCGTTTCCGTCCCATTCTGTGCACTCTCTCAAAGCTAATTTTGTCTGCCATGTCCTTCGCGACCTTCATTTTCTCGTGAATGAATTCCCTAATATTGGCTTTCGCGTTTTCGTGGGATTCAATGGGAACTTCCGGTTTACCACTAAATACCAGATTGTTCCACATCTAGTGGGACTGGAGATATGTGACCTCCTCTTGCAGTCGGTCCTTGGTTTTCTCCAATTCAACCACTTTACTGTTTACCATGCCTAGGCCGAAGTCAATGGAATTATTTTTCTCTCCACCTTCGTAACTCTTTCCTCTAACTTTCTATTTCTGTTCTCAATGGCAGTCCACAGTTTCCTGAGCTCGATATCAAAATTGTCAACCTTTTTCTCTAACACTTGCAGTGAATCTAGCCGCCTTTCTACATTAATTAATCTTCTGTCAATACTTTGCAAATGGTCTAGTATTTCACTACTCGTATTTGACGGTTCCGGTCGTACTCCCGTTTCCATAATTCTATTCGTATTCATACAGCTTATGCCCAGTGCACTACTGTATACAAAAACATCACTATCTAGAATCTGAAATCTGTTTATATCGAACAAGAAAGAGTTGCAAAGAATTTCACTCACCGAAATGTTGTTTTCCTCGGACGGGCCTCTTATTTTCACAGTCTTACTCTCATTTAACTTCTCACTTACACTGCCGTTACTGCCTCTATCTCGCTTCTTTGTATTTCCCATAACACATATCACTTATCAAATTATAATCCTTCACATTTACACATTTTACAACACTTTTATAGAGGATAATATCTGGATTTCCGATAGAAATCTATTTTTTCATCACCGATTCAAAATTTCGTGTTTCCCTCCGTTGATCACGTGACACAACATATATATTATATACTGTTTTGTTACAAATATTATTTTAGAATACGTATCAAATAGGAACTTTTTACCAATTAACAATCACATCCAAATATTTCTATTGACTCCATAAACCTATATCTAGTTTAAAGTGATAACGCCTTCTTTCAAATAATTTAAGGTGTCAATTGTGGAATTGTTGTTTTACTTTCATGTTAAAGTGTCATCTATTAGAACGGGGTAACAATTTTAATTAACGGTCATCATTTACGTATTTTGTTTACATTCTAAATTCTGAAATAAAAACAAATTTGACACACTGACAAACAAGTAGTAAACATTTTTATTATGTCAACATTTCAATTGATAAGGAATTATTCCTAAGATGATTAATACGATAATACACTTACCGTCTTCTGCGGTACTAAGTCATAAAATCCAAGGTGATCCCCACGGAAATCCTTCACACTGTATCCAGAGGACGCAAACACAGGGCACTGCGTACAAGATTCCAGATACTTGGCTTGAGATTGTCACACGATCATGGCCATTATGAACAATGCATACACAAATATCCAAAGAAAAGCAACAACATTTAACAATAAATATTTTGTTGGGGTATAACAGCTATTAAGAACGATGTGTGTGTGTAGTACATTTTTATCGAGTGCACCGGGATTCTCTCCCATATGGCCATCGCCCCCAGAAGAGATGGAAGTTGGGTTACTGGGGATAGTACACCATACAGTAGACGCCCCGTTCCAGAGGCGACCCTGTGTCTTTTAGTGCCCGGTGTGAAGCACCTAATACACTGCACCTCGGTTTAACGTCTCATGCGAAAGACGAGTGAATAGGTTATGGTGTAGCGGGAGATCGAATCTGCGAGCCTTGGGTTGTGAAGCCAGTGCGTTACAACTAGACCACCAATCCGCCACAGAACGATGTATGGTTTACTTTAATATATATATTAATATATACCCTAACCTTATATATATATATATATATATATATATATATATATATATATATATATATATATATATATATATATATATATATATATATATATATATATATATATATATATATATATATATATATATATATATATATATATATATATATATATATATATATATATATATATATATATATATATATATATATATATATATATATATATATATATATATATATATATATATATATATATATATATATATATATATATATATATATATATATATATATATATATATATATATATATATATATATATATATATATATATATATATATATATACATTCAATATCTACTCTAACATAACAGCTTGCAAAAGGTGATGCGTGATGCTTTGATCAGATACCAATAACAGGTAAATTATACAGGATACAGATTACAGGTAATTAAAGACAACACTGTCAATAATTATATAAAATAATTACCAGTGTAAACCAAAAAAAGCAGTTTTATATACCGATTATATAGATTGGTCACATGTTATTTCTAAGAGATACATGACTTCTAGCTATATATTGGTCGCTTATATTTTATTCCTGATTGGATGTTTACAACATGAATTCTAGCTATTGATTGGTTGCTAATATGTTATTCCTGATTGGATGTTTACAACATGAATTCTAGCTATTGATTGGTCGCTTACATGTTATTCTGATTATATTTTTTACAACATGAATTCTAGCTATTGATTGGTCGCTTACATGTTATTCCGATTATATGTTTACAACATGAATTCTAGCTATCAATCTATTGGAGTTGTTTACCCTCGGGACTTCGGTTAAAAACCATTGCCCGAGCACACGGCTTAACATAAATACTTTGCTAATAATTGGCAATACATATATAAAACTTTGCAGTGTGGGTGCGGTGCTAATTCTAGCTATTCATTGGTAGCTTACATTTATTCCTGATTGGATATTTACAACATGAATTCTAGCTATTGATTGGTCGCTCACATCATATTCCTGATTGGATGTTTACAACATGAATTCTAGCTATTAATTGGTCGCTTATATGTTATTCCTGATTGGATGTTTACAACATGAATTCTAGCTATTGATTGGTTGCTTACATGTTATTCTGATTATATGTTTACAACATGAATTCTAGCTATTGATTGGTCGCTTACACGTTATTCCTGATTGGATGTTTACAACATGAATTCTAGCTATTGATTGGTCACTTACATGTTATTCCTGATTGGATGTTTACAACATGAATTCTAGCTATTGATTGGTCGCTTATTTTTTATTCCTGATTGGATGTTTACAACATGAATTCTAGCTATTGATTGGTAGCTAATATGTTATTCCTGATTAGATGTTTACAACATGAATTCTAGCTATTGATTGGCCGCTTACATGTTATTCTGATTATATTTTTACAACATGAATTCTAGCTATTGATTGGTCGCTTACATGTTATTCCGATTATATGTTTACAACATGAATTCTAGCTATTGATTGGTCGCTTACATTTATTCCTGATTGGATGTTTACATCATGAGTTCTAGCTATTGATTGGTCGCTCACATCATATTCCTGATTGGATGTTTACAACATGAAGTATAGCTATTAATTGGTCGCTTATATGTTATTCCTGATTGGATGTTTACAACATGAATTCTAGCTATTGATTGGTCGCTTATATGTTAGTCCTGATTATATGTTTACAATATCAATTCTAGCTATTGATTGGTCGCTTACACATTATTACTGATTGGATGTTTACAACATGAATTCTAGCTATTGATTGGTCGCTTACATGTTATTCCGATTATATGTTTACAACCTGAATTCTAGCTATTGATTGGTCGCTTTTATGTTATTCCTGATTGGATGTTTACAACATGAATTCTAGCTATTGATTGGTAGCTTACATGTTATTCTGATTATATGTTTACAACATGAATTCTAGCTATTGATTGGTCGCTTACATGTTATTCCGATTATATGTTTACAACATGGATTCTAGCTATATATTGGTCGTTTATATGTTATTTCCGATTGGATGTTCACAACATGAATTCTAGCTATTGATTGGTTGCTTACATGTTATTCTGATTATATGTTTACAACATGAATTCTAGCTATTGATTGGTCGCTTACACGTTATTCCTGATTGGATGTTTACAACATGAATTCTAGCTATTGATTGGTCACTTACATGTTATTCCTGATTGGATGTTTACAACATGAATTCTAGCTATTGATTGGTCGCTTATATGTTATTCCTGATTGGATGTTTACAACATAGATTCTAGCTATTGATTGGTCGCTTACATGTTATTCTCATTATATGTTTACAACATGAATTCTAGCTATTGATTGGTCGCTTATATGTTCTTCCTGATTGGATGTTTACAACATGAATTCTAGCTATTGATTGGTCGCTTACATGTTATTCTGATTATGTGTTTACAACATGAATTCTAGCTATTGATTGGTCGCTTACAATTTTATTCCTGATTGGATGTTTACAACATGAATTCTAGCTATTGATTGGTCGCTTACATGTTATTCCGATTATATGTTAACAATATGAATTCTAGCTATTGATTGGTCGCTTACACGTTATTCCTGATTGGATGTTTACAACATGAATTCTAGCTATTGATTGGTCGCTTACATGTTATTCCTGATTGGATGTTTACAACATGAATTCTAGCTATTGATTGGTCGTTTACATGTTATTCTGATTGGATGCTAAAACGGACTGTGGAAAATTCCATTGCTGCACAAATAGCTGAAACATAGGTCAGAAGCAGGCTATCAATTAGTCACTTTGTGTAATGATGCTGATCTAAAAAAATATTGACTCAGAGAACTGTATTGAGTTTACTGATAAGCAGGTGGGTGAGATGCCCGAGTGGAAAACTACACAGTAATATAGTACAGAGCCCTATTAAACGAAACAAGCTAATTATGAAACATATGAACACAGTTATTCCTTTAAGTGCTTAAAAGTAGTTAAAACAATGATGATTAGTACATTATGACAAATGATACTGAACAGTAAGAACAGTCCTAATAAGTTTAAAAATGAATTAAATACAACTTAACTTAGGCGTAAAAAAAATTGTTTGTTTCAGGTAACATGCCCCAAAAAATTAGGGAAGGTGGGTCGGGATTTTTTTTTTTCTTTTTTTTCGGGTAAATGGTCAACTTGAAGATTCTAAAACTGAAGAAATATTCAAAACGTATCAGTAATATCCTTAAACATTGTTTATAAGTGGATACTATCAAAACAAAACACTTATTTATCCCAAAACACATTTAATTATTGACAAAGGTAAATAAACAAAAAATCAATCTGACAAACCCAATAAAATGCTCTAGGGTCGGGGCATTTTTTTCGGGTAGGTCGGGTTACCTGAAACAAACATAAAGAATACATACTGTGCTTACATTTATTGGTGTCTATCTTTTGATACAACTTACACATTTAAAGAAATAAACAAGTTAAAAGACTAAAAATCAAAACAATAATAATAAGACAGAAGCTGGAATGTTTCTTCACAACCCAAAGGCCATAATGTGCATGCACTGTCCACTTCAACTATCTGGGCTATATATATATATATATATATATATATATATATATATATGACTGATCCACAAAGGGCGATACACCTGTCCTGACAATTATCTTCATGATGCTGCATTTACCTCCCTTTGACCAGGAAAGTACTTCGGGAATAGATGCTGCTTGGGTCAGAAAAGGGGGGAAACCTCCAGTGATCCTGGTCAAATATGGCCCATTATCGAACTTATCCGAGATGTTATGGTCATACACAAACTTTGCACGTTTGGTAATGATTGGATGAAAAGTGAAGTCTGATATCTGTATTTACGTCCACAAAATAAATGATCCCAGTATTTTTGACATGCGTCAACAATTCTGCCTGTAGGAAAGATACAATCATTTGGCAATTACGTTGCTTACTGTGCATTTGGAAAGCCGTTCAGCTGGTACAAGTTGTCTAGTCCACTAACTTGACACCGTTTTGCAAAATAACGAGTTCACACGGACTACATTCATATGCAGAAAAATCAAGTAGCTACCAACAGTACAGTCCGATCTGTAGTTGGGCTGCAGCGCCTGCTATGACAGTACAGTCCGATCTGTAGTTGGGCTGCAGCGCCTGCTATGACAGTACAGTCTGATCTGTAGTTGGGCTGCAGCGCCTGCTCTGACAGTACAGTCCGATCTGTAGTTGGGCTGCAGCGCCTGCTATGACAGTACAGTCCGATTTGTGTTGCTGCAGGTGTAATATCTGCCTGGTTCTGGATCTGCTGGTGCTGGAATTGCTGATGTGACCATCTGCCGTCTGTGCTTTCTCCTCCCTTCCCACTCATACTTCTTCATTTCTTCTCAGACGGCTTGATGCCTGTTGTGATTGCTTGCCTCAATTTACTGCAATCTGCATCGGTTGCTTCCCAGACTGCTGGGTTGATGGCTCCCGATGAGGACTTTAAGGTGCAAATTTGGTAACGCTCGGGTCGAAGGCCTTCATAAATGGCACGGATGTAACCGAAGGTAGCTGAGAGTTGGCTGTTCTTACAAAGATCCCTCCAGTAGTCGTTGGCGCAGCGTCGAGGAATCCGTGGGGTGTCATTTCTGGCTTAAATGAGAGCAACGAATGTCTTCTCTGATGGCTACCATTTGTAGCTGGTCAGAGCAGCTCTCTTGCATGGCTGTTAGGGCAGGCTCAAGTTCCAGGATTCGTGCTTTAAACCAATCCGGGTTTGTACCTCTCTTTCTGTCCAAGGTGTCCATGGCAGAGTTAACGATTGCATCGTGAGTATGGCTCCTCCTTTCTTGTGCGCTGCCCGTATGGCAGTCTCTGAGAGCCTCTTGCAGGGGACTTTAGACTGAAAGCAATTCCCGACAGTCGGGAATTTGACACGCCGAATGATTCCGGGTCACGGGAAATAAACTTTGGATCCTGGTAATATTGAACCCGGGCAATTTGATACACCAATTCAACATCCCCTATTGAGGGGATTTAGACAAAAATGCTTTACTCTTGGGGGGTAATTAGATCCACAAAAATACAATTAGTCAAAGTCCCCTGGGATTGTCCGCTGCTTCCCCCCACCCCGGGGGGGGGGGGAAATATTGATGGGTGCATGCATCTGTGATGGAGGTGGTGGACTACTCGCAGAGGTCTGGGGATACTGTCTCTGTTGTGTTGATACGTGGGCATCCTTTCTGAATCGTGGATCTGTTTCTGTTGCGGTTGAAGGCGTGGAAATACCAATTACCGAACACCCTTTATATAATTAACGTAGCTGAACATATCCGTTAAATAAATAAAAGTAATGCATATATTTCTCTTTTTAGTGAAATTTAACGCTTTAATGTGCATTTATATTACTTGACACCAGAATAAGAAAGAGATTTCGGTAACTGTACACTGAAACCAAGGGAGAGAACTACATAACTCCGATCGTATTTACCGACATCCCTTCATATAACAAACACCCTTAAATAAATAAAAATTGTACATACATTTCACTTTTTATTTTTTAAGTGACTACTATTGCATTAAAATGCATTTAATACTACAAAAGGCCCTAAGGCGCTCACCTGAGTATGAAGATCTCGGTCTTGCAGTTTCAGGAGCAGATTTTTAAAGTCATTTTTCTTTTTAAGTCTATATAAACCATGTGGCCCCCAGGACGTGGCCACTTTTTACTCCAGAGGCATATTTGAACAATCTTTGTAGAGGACACCTATAAAATGCAAAATACCTAATACGAAACCTCTGGGCTTTGTGGTTTCAGAGATTTTTAAAGTCCACTAGCCATAAAAGTCAACGAAACCGTGCGATCCCCGGGGCGTGGCTGCTTTTTACCCCAAGGGCCATATTGTGAATACTCTTTGTTGATGACCACTATACGATGTTACATACCAAATACGAAACTTCTGGACCTTTCGGTTACGGAGATTTTAAAGTTATTTTGCTATTTAAGTCTATAGAATCCATGCGACTCCACGGGGTGGCTTCTTTTTACCCCAGGGGCATAATTTAAAAAATCTGTGTAGATGACAAATATACAATGTTTCATGCCAAATATGAAACCTCTGGGCCTTGCGGTTTCAGAGGAGTAGATTTTTGAAGTCCAGTTGCCATATAAGTCTATTGAAACCATATGACCCCAGGGCGTGACCAATTTTACGCCAAGAGCATAATTTGAACAATCTTTGTAAACCACTATAGGATGTTACGTACCACATACGAAACCTCTGGGCCTTTCGGTTAGAAGATTTTAAGTCTATATAAACCATGAGACCCCCGGGCGTGGCCACTTTTTACTACAGGGGCATATTTGAACAATCTTTATAGAGAACCACTATATAATTATTATACCAAATACGGAACCCCTGGTTCTTGTGGTTTCAGAGCAGATTTATAAAGTAATTTGGCTATTTACGCGTATCAATCGTGTAACCACCGGGGCGTGGCCATCTTTGACCTTTGTAGAGGACCGTTTTACTATGTAACATACCAAATATGAAACCTCTGGCCTTGTGGTTTCAGATTATCAAATTTGACTTGCCTATTATAAGTGTACATTTAAAATTCTGCCAAGCGGTTTAGGAGGTTGTTTGAATGAATAATTGACGACGTATGCATGCACGCACGGACGACCACAAAAGCTCACCATGAGCACTCGTGCTTCATGAGCTATTAAAAAGGGATCGGGGATGTCGGTAATTAGGGGATTTCGGTCACACCTTATATATATTAATATTTAAATATTTGCAAAAAGGATAACACAGCCGTAGGGTTGTTTATTATTATATTGAATAACTTGTTTATCGAAGTATTTAATGATGGTGTTAATGTTTTAATAACTTTAATACGGTGAAATGTAAATAAAAAACACAGTCCTGAAGGGTGAAAATCTACGAATAATCGAATGAAGTTCATGATAATTAAAGAAACAACAACAAGTATTTCATGAACATTTTATTTGTTCATTATATATTAAGAATACACATAGACTGTTGTATAACATTCCTAGGTCCACTAACAAAGCATGAACAGAAGTGACTCACAAAATAAACAAATCTCTGAAGAAAGTGACATCATTAAGAAATGACGTCACTTCCATTTTCTTTAAAAACATTACAACTTGTAGAATGTGATGTGTCTACTTTAGCTCCATATTGTAAACCATTTTATTTTTAAACAAGAAATTATAATCAATCTAATGAATGTATTTATTGAATACCGTTTTATTTAGGTACCACAGAGTTTTCAATTACCAAGGCTACCGATATGTTTTTAACAGCAATTAATAGTTACTAGGTCTAACTAAACACAAGGTCACTTTTGCAAAAGTGTTGAGAAAACAAAATGAAAAAGCTGACAACATCTAAAAACTAAACAGCGAGTTTGATGAGTAAAATAGTTCCTTGCTTTCTAATACACGTGTTGTTTTATCTATGGTATTCTTACACAAGTTATTCGTTAAAAAAAAAGACTTATACAATATCATAAGAAAAAACACACAATTAGATGTTGTACATTTCAAACAAAATTTACTCCATCCAATTTCTAACCCAAACCAATATTGGACTTGACACGATTTACCAAATCAGAGATAATGCCATTACAAGCTTGCACTTTTTTTCAGATCTACATTACAAATACTTAGATACGATGGAATCAATTTAAACATGGTTTAATTTTTTTAACGGAAGATGATACAAAATGGCTGTTAAATGTGACTTTACGTCAATGTATGAGAATGAATTTCAATGAACGATACCTACATATGCATGGTACACATAATATCATTGGTAAAAGTCATATCCATCCTTCCATCCACGTAAGGCGTTCCTAGAGAAGTTAAGCTAAAATAGTATATACAATGTTTGTAATACGCACAACAGCAAATGTAAAATGAGTTTTTTTTCATGATAAAACTTGAAATTTCTTTTTATGTCATACTGATCGACACTTGATTAACTGAAAAGCAGCAACTGCAGAAATCTACCTATATGATGATTCCATAAAAGTTATGTAAATAATAAATGAGACAATGGCAACGATTGATGTTTGAAACAAGAATTAGATCCATTGTATAGAACAAAAAATAGAATGCAGGTTTTTGTGTAATTATAGTCTCGTTATTTTTTCTGTTATCAGTTTGTTTTTTCTGTTATCAGAGTTCATTATTTTTCCTGTTATCAGATTTCATTATTTTTCCTGTTATCAGATTTCATTATTTTTTCTGTTATCAGATTTCATTATTTTTTTTCTGTTATCAGAGTCCATTATTTTTTCTGTTATCAAAGTTAATTATTTTTTCTGTTATCAAAGTTCGTTATTTTTTTTGTAATCAAAGTTCGTTATTTTTTCTGTTATCAAAGTTCATTATTTTTTCTGTTATCAGCGTACAACATTTTTTTTGTCATCTTTGAAGCGCTAACATTTCCCAAATTTGTGGTTACATAATTCGGAAGTTATGCAAGCATGTAAATGAAAGTTACATGCTTAAAAAAAGAGAAGAAATTCAATACGATACTATGAAGGGTCTGGGTAATATGGGAACTAACAATTTAAAGATGTGACATGGTTAATTGAGTTACGGGGTATAAAAACAGTAACATTTAATATTAAAAGCCAGGGGATAACCAAATGCAATAATAATAATAATAATAATATATATATAACACGTAACATAACAACATCTGACATGATTTCAAATAAAATGACCAAATAGTGAAACCAGTGAAATGATTTTAAGTTGAAAATATCTTGGGCCTCAAAATTATTACACTTGTATTTTGTCATTTCATAGAAATCCACTTAAATAAATGTTTTTTTGTTTTCTTTCCATTTTTCTAAAATTCTGTAACAATGATTTGTCATTTTTCAACTAAATGATGTAACAAAAACTCTATCCATATAACCATAGGGTTCACAATGCATACCAAATAATCAAAGTCATCTAATATGAAAACCATTCTTTCAATAAAAGCATTTTTTTCTTCACAACACAGTTGAATATTCGTATGCAGCAGTAAAATACAGTCTTGATAGATAAAACACATTTCAACACGACAAACGTGCGTGCCAGTTCACATGTTTGCCCAAGATACAAGACACATGTTTGCCCAAGATACAAGACACATGTTTGCCCAAGATATAAGACACATGTACACATGTTATTTATACGACAGCTGTCTACATGTGCAGAAATTTAGCACCATCGTCAAACATTTATAAATGAACAACAACGCACATATTGTACACATTTAAACACCTAAACTATGTACGGCCAAAAACACGAAAATGCAAGTTGAATAAGTATAATATATATGTATATATGTACACAAAATACAGGCTTGATAAAAATTAAAGCTTATTTCCTTAATAATTAATTTCACCAGTGTAAAGCAAGTAATGTCTATAATATACAGAATGCAGTCACTTTAAAACTCAACGCTTTGTTTGCCATGAATACACACAGAAACAAGAAAATCTTTTTTCTCGCAACCATCAAAACCATGCACGAACCCTGTATTCGTTCAACCCTTTCTATAACGTTTCGTATTAATAAAGCAATAACTGCGTCACAACACATATAAATACATTCAATGTTCAATGACAACCAATCAAAACCAGTGAAACCTGAACACAACATATAAATAAATGTCATCAAACTACCCTTAACTATATTTATTTAACTGTTTCTACAAACAACTCAATTCCACAAACATAACAATTTCTTCTCTAAACACACTTCACGTTTTCCATTGCATTTGTTGACAATCATCTGTAACACTATCGCCACACCACCGGCTTCACTATAGCACGAGGTGATCCTCGTAAAATGTCTATATTCACTGTATTCATTGATACCATATCTTGTTAGTAACATTTCGACATTTCACCGTATCTATTGATGACACGTTTTGGGGTAAAATGTCTACAATTCACCATATTTATCGATATACCTAGCTGGTAACATATCTATAAATTCATCGTATTTATCAATTCCAGCATATAGATAGTAACATTTCGACAAATTCACGGTGTTCATCAATGCCGTGTCTAGTTGCTAAACATTTTAAGTATTTTTTATACAAAATCACCATATTCATTGATGCCATTTCTAGTTGGAAACATGTTTTTATTTCACTATATTCATCGATACCACATCTAGTCGGCTACGATTTGACTTTTCCCTGACCTATCATGACCTTGGTGACAAAGTTCACAATGGCGTTGGCCGGTTGGGTGGGATCGAGTTCACAGAAGAGATGACACGAATTATCGGACACGGAACCCTGTTTCCTTGCAACAAATCCGAACACTCTGAAAATAAACATTCCACATAAGTTAATGAAACAGAACTAACAACAATAGACAGGACATACGTGTGAGGGACACATATTTCTTGGCAGAAAATGATGGGCTTAAAATGAAACTTTTCGACTTCGTATGAAAATATGTGATTATCATAGTGCAAATCATCCACACCTATGTCCACTTCTTTCAAGCAATGTGCAATTTGCTTAAAGCCATATATCATGCTTTTGCTCAAAGAAATCATGTCAAATGATTATTTTATTCAGTATTTATTGAAAAGGCAATAACAAGCATCATAATCCCTTGAAATTATGTTTTGTGAAACATCCACCTTGAAATTATGTTTTGTGAAACATCCACTACATGTACCCACCGTGCATCAGCGATCACGCCTGGAACATCCGTCTCATGTTTCCACCTAGAAAACACATTGATATATCTCTTGGTTTGTTCACAAAATGGAAAGATAATAGGCTAATATTATTATATCACTAACACTGGTGCAAACTAACAATAAGAAAAGTTAATAGGCTAATATATCTCTTGGTTTGTTACAAACTAACAATTCGGAAAGCTAACAGGCTATTATTAATTTATCTCTCGATTTTGGTACAAACTAACAATACGGAAAGCTAATAGGCTAATATTCATTTATCACTTGGTTTTGGTACAAACTAACAATATGGAAAGGTAATAGGCTAATATTTATTTATCTCTTGGTTTTGTACATGCTTACAATATAGAAAACTAATAAGCTAATATTAAGATATCTCACTTTATATCAGAAGTTTACAGTTATTATTGTTTAATCATTGCAAAATGTTTTTATAGTTATTAATAATTAGTGTTGGCCAACATAATATTATACGTAGTGTTGCTTGAAGTTCAGAAACAAAGTTTTTGCAAAGCATTGAACTCACATTCTATCTTCGGGGTCTGTTCCACAGTATGTAACCGCGGCAACTGGGTAGTGGCGGCGGAAAAACAACCTGTAATACAAAGGCTGGTAAATAACTCTTGTATATAACAAGTACGAACTCTTGTAAACAACAAGTACAATTTTAAAAACTCTTCAAAATAACAAGTAAATCACTTTTTTAAATTAAAAGAAATTTACTATTGTAAATAACAAGAAATTTACTATCGTAAAAAACACTGGCAAAGAAGTAGATAACTCTGGAAAACAGAAAGGAATTTATTCTTGTAAATAACAAATGAAAAGTAAATAACTTGCCTTTGACAAGTAACAGCTCGAAACACCAAGTTTAGGCAATAAATGAGAAATGCATGCCATAAGAGCCATCATGTTGATTCTGATTTTTTTTCATTCAGCCACACATTAAAATGTTGCAGCTAGATACAGCAATAGGTTGAACATTTTAGAATGGTTGCCAAAAATGATAGACAGATTTAAATGTTTGTGTATTTCATTTTTGAAAAATTCTGTCTTGTAGACTGCACAAATCGTCTGCACTTTCTTCTGGTGGTTGAGTGCGAACGTTATAATGTCTAGTTGAAAACACCACTCAAGGCTAGAGACCACTTACTTGGAGGCTAGAGACCACTTTTTTAGAGGCTAGATACCACATACTTAGAGGCTAGAGACATCTTACTTTAGGCTAGATACCACTTACTTGGAGGCTAGAGACCACTTACTTAGAGGCTAGATACCACTTACTTAGAGGCTAGAGACATCTTGCTTGGAGGCTAGAGACATCTTACTTAGAGGCTAGAGACCACTTACTAGGAGGCTAGAGACCACTTACTTAGAGGCTAGAATCCACTTACTTAGAGGCTAGAGACCACTTACTTAGAGGCTAGAGACCACTTACTTGGAAGCTAGAGACCATTAACTTAGAGGCTAGAGACCACTCACTTGGAAGCTAGAGACCACTTACTTTGAGGCTAAAGACCACTTACTTGGGGGCTAGAGACCACTTACTTAGAGGCTAGAGACCACTTACTTGCGCTGGTTGTCAGTCAGGGTGATGCCCTGGTTGGAGACCTTGAAGTGGACCTGTGTCGTTTGCTGGGGCGGGTTGTCGAAGGTCATCTTGACCGCCTTTTGGATAGCCTGCGGGCCGGTCAGCGACTCTGTGTCCACTGAGTTCAGGTATACAACATTGCACGCTGCAATGAATCGATTGGTCATTGTATGCGAGTACATCAATGCAAAGAAACATTTGCATCATATATTTTCCAAGTTCTTCGGTATATTAACTCTATGGGCCAATACAAACCATTGTGTTATTTCCCTGAGACATCAGTGCAAACTATAGCTTAATGCAAAAGGTGAATAGGTCAAAAACATGTATTTGGTGAGTATCTAGCATTTGTCCTATCTACCCATCAAAGATATTTCTCTTAAAAATTTAATTCAAACATTCAACACTTGTCTTAACCAATCAGTGTTTTTGTTCAAGTCCTTTATGAATGAACCAAGAAACAGCCAATTTGAATTATTCTAAGTGCAAACTAGGTCAAGGTCAAAGTGAGGTTGGGTGATATGGGTGGATATAGAATGGTCTTAAGCAACAACTGTGTAAGTATCCAAGTGTTGTAGTAGGCGGTGTTGGTGCTAGACGAAACGGTAAAATCTACTTAACCTTGTCAATGAAGGACAGACGGACGGACGGACAGGACAATCACTATATGCCTCCCATATCCAGATGCCGGGGGCATTAAAAAAAAACTGCCAATAATATGAACATATAAACATCAAATGTAAATATAGAACCCAAGTATTATAAATACTAATGATAAAGGGTTGCATTTAGTTTCTGTTGCTAAGCAACAATGGTTCACATGGGAACAGTTCTCTTACCGGCTCCCTGCGCGAGAAGCTGTGAGGCAGAGCTGGGCATCTCTGTGGTGGGGGACACATCTGCCACTATATGGGCTTGATCTGAAACCAAGGTAACAGCGTTTTAAAATCGGATCTAAAACCATGGTAATAGTGTTTTCAAATAGGATCTGAAACAATGGCAATAAGCAAATATTTAAAAATAGTATCTGAAACCATGGCAACTGATTCGACATTCTAAATTGGACTTGAAACCATTGCAACAGATTAAGAGTATCAATATATAATCTGACACCATGGCAACATGTTAAAATGTCAAATTAGGATCTGAAACCATGGCAACAGGTAAGAAAGTCAATCAGGATCTGCAACCATGGCAATGAGTTAGAATGTTAAATTGGGATCTGGAAAACGCGGCAATAGGTAAGAATTTCCTAATAAGATCTCAAACTATGGAAGCAGCAAATTAAAATAGGATATAAAACTGTGGCAACAGTGTTTTAAAATAGGATCGGAAATCATGGCAACATTGTTTTAAAAAAGGATCTGAAACCATGGCAACATTGTTTTAAAATAGGATCTAATACCATGGCAGAATTGCTTAAAAATAGTATCTGATACCATCACATCAGTGTTTTAAAATATAATCTGAAACCATGAAACCTTGCTTAAACAAGACCCTGAGGGCCCTAGGACGCTCACCTGAGACTTCGTAACCCAATTGGAATTTGCATCCCTGATGCATGGCTTATTTTCATCCCAGGGGCATAAGTTGAACAACCTTGAACAAACCTCTGGGCCTTGCGGTTTCAGGTAAATTTTTTAAGTCATTTTGCTATTTAAGTCTATATAAATGTGACCCCTCGGGGGGTGGCCAGATTAGACCCCAGGGGCATAATTTGAAAAATCTTTGGAGAGGACCACTATGCAATGTTAAAACAAATATAGGAAAGCTGTGGGCCTTGCCGTTTCAGAGGAGAAGATTTTTAAAGTAATTTTGCTATTTAAGTCTATATAAACAATGAGACCCCCGGGGCGTGGCCAGTTTTGACCCCAGGGGCATAATTTGAACACTCTTTGTAAGGGACCACTATACAATGTTACATACCAAATATGAAACCTCTAGGCCTTGCGGTTTTAGAGGAGAAGAATTTTTAAGTCATTCTGCTATTTAAGTCTATATTAACCATGTGACCAATCAGTTGTGGTCTGTTTTGACCCATGGGGCATAATTTGAACAATCTTTGTAGAGTACCACTATAGAATGTTAAATACCAAATATGAAACCTCTGGGCCTTGCGGTTTCAGAGAAGAAGATTTTAAGACATTTTGCAATATAAGTTTATATAAACCATGTGACCACCTGGGCGTGGCCAGTTTTGACACCAGGGGCGTAATTTGAACAATCTTTGTAGAGGACCACTATAGGATGTTACATACCAAATATGAAACCTCTGGGCCTTGTGGTTCAGAGGAGGAGATTTTAAAAGTCATTTTGCTATATATTCTATATAAACCATGTGACCCCTGGGTGTGGCCCGTTTTGGCCCCAGGGGCATAATTTGAACAAACTTTGTTCAGGACCACTAAAGGATGTTACATACCAAATATGAAACCTCTGGGCCTTGCGATTTCAGAGGAGAGGATTTTAAAAGTCACTTTGCTATATATTCTATATAAACTATGAGACCCCGGGGCGTGGCCAGTTTTGACCCCAGGGGCATAATTTGAACAATCTTCGTAGAGGACCACTATAGGATGTTACATACCAAATATGAAACCTCTGGGCCTTGTGGTTTCAGAAGAGAAGAGTTTTAAAGTCATTTTGCTATATATTCTATATAAACCATGTGACCCCCAGGGCGTGGCCTGTTTTGACTCCAGGGGCATAATTTGAACAAGCTTTGTAGAGGACCACTATAGGTTATTACATACCAAATATGAAACCTCTGGGCCTTGTGGTTTCAGAGGAGAAGATTTTTAAAGTCATTTTGCTATATATTCTATATAAACCATGTGACCCCCGGGGCGTGGCCCGTTTTGACCCCAGGGGCATAATTTGAAAAATCTTTGTAGAGAACCTCTCAAATGTCACATATCAAATATGAAGGGTCTGAGCCTTGCGGTTTCATAGAAGATTTTTAAAGTTTTCACTTTTTAAATCTATTTTTAGCTCTGGTGACCTACATATTCAGCGGACCGGAAAGATCTGAACAACTTTGAAAGAGGTCCACCCAAGGATCATTCCTATGAAGTTTGGTGAAAATCTGCCAAGTGGTTTAGGAGGATATGTTGTTTGAATGAAAATTTGACGACGCACGCACGCACGACGGACAACGGGCGATCACAAAAGCTGACCATTAGTACTTTGTGCTCAGGTGAGCTAAAAATACGATATAAAACCACGGCAACATTGTATTAAAATAAGATTTGAAACCATTGCAACATTGTTTTAAAATAGTATCTTTAACCATGGCAAAATTCGTTTTAAAATAGGATTAGAAACCATGTCAACATCGTTTTAACATAGGATTTGAAACCACGACATCAGGTTAGTGCTTGAAAACAGGATCTGAAGTCATGGCAACAGGTCAACAGGTTACAATGTTATAAAAGGACTTGACATTAGGCTTGTATTTGAAAATACTATCAAGAAAGACTGGAACAGGTTTTTGTTTCAAAACAGAATCTGAAACCATAGACACACGACAGGCTAGAATCATCAAGGATTTAAAACCACTACATCTGTATGCAGGCTAGAAATTGAAGCGCATATTTGAAGCCAATAGCTATCGATCATGATCAACGTGCGATCATCAACACCACCACCAACTGTTTAACCGCGCTAGTACCTGTACTTATTGTGTCGGCCTTACGTATGGTAGTTTTTCCAGAGGGGGACTCACCATGTTCAGGTAGAACCAGTTTGCAGGGCAGTGCCAGTGGAGTTATCGAGTGTTGATACACCAGTGATGCCAAAGAACCTAGAATTAAACAAGTACATGTAGCAATCATTGAGAATTGTTTCCATCCATACATTATGTGCTGATAACAATTATGTGGCTATATATTTCAACAGACATGTCCACCAACATTTTTAATCAAATGAATGATTACCTGGACATCAGAATAACAGTCAATCCTATACTTCAACGGAAATTTCTTCAACATTCCCAACTTTCACACAGGTATATGACTGGTTCAAAGCAAATCTGGACCAATAATGCAAATATTTCTGAGGCAATTTTATAAAATAATACAAACAAAATCAAAATTTGTAATTAGAACTACGTGAGTTGGATGTATCGCCTGACGCCGGATAGCTTACATGAATCCAAATGAAGAAGCACTTAAGGTTACTGCTCATTTTTTTAAAAACAGATTTATTGAAATCTTCAAAAGCACTGCACTCTGGCTAATTGCATAGAAAAAAACTAATTAAAACCAAAAATGCAACACAAAAATAAGTATGACAATTTACAAAGGCCAAAAACTCTGAAAGTATGAGGTGCAGAGTAATGGTTCTTGTGCACTGCAATTCTCCTCAATAAGATCTATCTACCTATGAAGTTTCAAGTTGATAGCTTTCATAGTCTTAGAGTTATGCTCCGGACAAAAATTAAGTATGAAAATAAACAAAGGGCAATAACTCCACAAGTATGTGATGCAGAGTAACGGTTCTTGTGCACTGTACTCCTCCTCAATGAGATCTATCTACCTATGAAGTTTCAAGTTGATAGCTTTCATAGTCTTAAGAGTTATGCTCCGGACAAAAATTTAGTATGAAAATAAACAAAGGGCAATAACTCTAAAAGTATTAAGTGCAGAGTAACGGTTCTTGTGCACTGCACTTCCCCTCAATAAGATCTATCTACCTATGAAGTTTCAAGTTGATATCTTTCATAGTCTTTAGAGTTATGCTCCGGACAAATATTAAGTATAAAAATAAACAAAGAGCAATAACTCCAAAAGTATGAGGTGCAGAATAACGGTTCTTGTGCACTGCACTTCCCCTCAATGAGATCTATCTACCTATGAAGTTTCATGTTGACAGATTTAATAGTCTAAGAGTTAAGCTCCGGAAAAGCGAAAGGGGATGCCGCCGCCCACACCGCCGACAAAAGTAACACCTATATGGCGCTTATTCAGGCGACACATAAAGAGTTATTCCACATTTTGAAGAAATTTGTTGGCAGTGGTCTAGATAAATATTTGTACTGGGCGTAAATGTATGCTTATCTCGAAAACTTGGGAGTAACTGTATACTCTTAAAGACTTATGTATGATAAGTGGGGTAAATTTACATCCAACAATACGTTAGGATATAAGCAGAAGAGCAGAGTATTAAAATAGTAACTTTTATAATGCAGTTATTTGAATATAATAATGTTACAAGTACAAATTATGAACATTTCAAGACATTCATGCTAACTACTGAACATTCAGGAAGACAGGCTTGTCAAAACTTCTATCTGTGTCTGTCTTTAAGTCACTAATGTACACGAACATTGGAAAAAATGTACAAAAATGTACAATCATTGTTTTCTCTGCGTATCTTCAAATTATATTTGTGTGCGCGTCTTATCTGGGCCTCTGTTTGTTGGTGCTGGCAAGAGTTATTTTAGGGGAAGTCACCGCTATGATGAGTAGGAATAACTCCAGTTAAGTAAGTGATTTTACCTTGATTCTGTAACTGTTATATACTAGTGTACAGAAAAGAGAAAGTGGAAGGACAATGAATGGATATGAAAACTAGCTGAAATAACTGATTTCAAAATGTCTCACCAAACACAGGCTCATTGGAGCAGCCTCGTAGCCTGACCCCCTTACTCGTGGGCTCGATCAGGAAGTGTCTAACTAGGTCAGCCATCGGGTCACCTGTAGACTTTGTCTGGACGTTGGGCGGCAAGGTCGCGACCTTCAAAGCGAGCCCGAATGCCCCGGGGAAGGAGTTTGAATCTCGAACTACAAAGGTCCCTGGTGCCTTGTCCTTCAGGATCATAATGGCTGTGGGAAAAGTGTTGGAATGACATTAATGCCGTTATGGCATAACTATGTTAGACAGGTCTTTAAATTAATATTCAAAGGTCTCCTACGCTATATTAAGAGTTAGGACATTGAACTTATTTAACAAGTTTACTTTTTGTTGAAGTTCAGTTGACAAAGGAAATGACTACTGATAAATTATTGCAGACAAAAACAAGTTTCGTGCTTCATCTGTATGAAACTAACCAATAAGCTGCAAAATAAGTCAAAGCTTTTCATTTTAGCTCAAAAGCCAGAGGACTGAGATTATAAGGTATTATTTGAGTCTATTTCCTGGGTAGAACCAGTACTTTGAGTCTATTCCCTGGGTAGAACCAGTACCTTTAGTCTATTTCCAGGGTAGAACCAGTCTTGATCACTCGGGTGTCATTGAGAAAGATCACTAGTCTTGATCACTCGAGTAGGGACTGAACACGTAATAGGGACAACCTCTGATTTGCAAGGCGGACACCACATCGCTAATGTTAGTGTTCATGTTAGTTACGATAGCAACCAAACAACACTCACCCTCCTCCCTGGTGATGTTGGGCTTGTACCAGTACTTGGAGGTGTCCTTTACAAACCGAGGGGTCGTGTGAGTGGCCTCGGAGTCTGAAATATATACAACTGGGGTATATCAGTACACAAGCTTGAAGGAGAAGTGCCGAGTCCTTGTGTGCAAATATTGCTAATAGGACTTGTAGAATTACATGTCCTTGCTTGGTCAAATACCAGTACTGCCTACAGGAGATGGACACAAATTATATAGGCCAATAGGGCCTATGATATTATAAAATAAACAAGGCCATTTTCTAGTCAAATATCATCAAGGAGGATTAAATTAAAAGAAATTACTTTGAAAGAGCCATTTAACTAACATGTACTTGTTTGGGGAATTTTTCACTGAAATGGCAGGAAAAGTCTTCCTTCAGCAGAAGGTATGGGGACTATGTTTGCAGTTAGAGGTGGCGGAAATATTCAGTACATTCCAACATTACCGGGCATAAAATATGTATTTTGCAAATATGTACATTATCATAGTTTTTACTTCAGGAGATTCTAGATGAGTACTAACATTCTGCCCAACATAACATGAAAAGAAAGTTGATAAACTTTTATCAATCTTCGATGTGAAAGTATTTTTCAGTTATTTATTTATTATTTATTAATTTTATGGGGGCCGCCGCCGCTTTGATCCCTATTCGCCCCAAAAATGAATGCAAGCTCTGGTCAAAGTATAATGACAAACACAACAACATGTAAGTGTCTTGTCTGCTTACCGGCCAGTGATGTGAGACTGCCCCGCCTGGACAGGCCAAAGTACACGCTCGGGGACGATTGACCGGTGGCCGAGTGCGGGCCCGGGGACACGGCGCTACTTGACATGGTGTGCGCCGTGTGGAGTTGCTGGCGCAGCGTGTTAAGGTTGCCAGGTGACGGAGGGCTGCAATGGAGGTAAAGTCAATAAATTGTAACAGGCATTAGGAGTCTTGAACTTGAAGAAATTTATCCAATTTCAGAGAAATGTCAGTTTTCTAACTGATTCTCAACATTTTTGCAAAGTTTGTTTTGAACATTTGCAATGATTTAAATCATCTTCAAATTAACAATCATTGTACATAAACAATCAATTATGTTGCTACTAATCAATCCAGTAGATTTTAAAGAGGTACACAATCATGTCCTTGGTAGGAATAGTTTTCTGAGCTCTCACATTCCTTAAACCCAAAACATTTTATTTTTTTATCTTTATCGTTGTACTTTTGAAATTCAATTCTGTTTACAAAATGGTAAAATATGAAACATCTAAGCAATATTTAATACTAGTCTATAATATTTTGATGTAAAATGACATGAACATGAAACAGCCAGAGACGTAAGGAATTTTATGAAGTTAATAATTCACTTAAGGTTTCCTTAAGGAGCTTCGTAAATACGGTCCCTTCAGCGGGAAACATGTACGCACCTTCCGGGGGAGGACGCGCCCGGTGATCGTGCGGGCTGTGTCATAAGCATTCTGGGATTTGTTTCGACATGTAGCGTGCCGTCGTGAGCCTGGTGGGAGTTCGAGCCGGTGCTGTACTGCTGCGTGTGGTAGCTAGACGTGCTGTACTGCTGGCGCTGCTGGTACTGCTGCTGCGGCTGCTGAAAATGAGACACATCCTATCAGTTTTGGGTTTAAATCTCGTCAGCTTGGGGTTTTATAAGGCTTCCAAAGGAATGGTTCTCATAAACCTAGAGTCAAGGCTTCCCAAAAAATGGTTCTCATAAACCTAGAGTCATGGCTTCCAAAAGTATGGTTTCATAAACCTAGAGTCAAGGCTTCCAAAAGAATGGTTCTCATAAACCTAGAGTCATGGCTTCCAAAAAAATGGTTCTCATAAACCAAGAGTCAAGGCTTCCAAAAGAATGGTTCTTATAAACGAAGAGTCAAAGCTTCCAAAAGAATGGTTCTCATAAACCAAGAGTCAAGGCTTCCAAAAGAATGGTTCTCATAAACCTAGAGTCAAGGCTTCCAAAAGAATGGTTCTCATAAACGAAGAGTCAAGGCTTCCAAAAGAATGGTCCTCATAAACCTAGAGTCAAGTCTTCCAAAAGAATGGTTCTCATAAACCAAGAGTCAAGGCTTCCAAAAGAATGGTTCTCATAACCAAGAGTCAAGGCTTCCAAAAGAATGGTTCTCATAAACCTAGAGTCAAGGCTTCCAAAAGAATGGTTCTCATAAACCAAGAGTAAAGGCTTCCAAAAGAATGGTTCTCATAAACCTAGAGTCAAGGCTTCCAAAAGAATGGTTCTCATAAACCTAGAGTCAAGGCTTCCAAAAGAATGGTTCTCATAAACCAGGAGTCAAGGCTTCCAAAAGAATGGTTCTCATAAACCTAGAGTCAATTGCTGGTTCTGCTGCCGCTGCTGCTACTGAAAATCAGACACTTCTAGTCAGTTTGGGGTTTTATACTTTATAGGGCTCCAAGTATAGTTCTTATAAACCTAGTAAACGGACGGTATGGTATGAAATTTAAAAACTCCCCTACTTAGCTAAAATTTCAACAAACACTATTAACACCATGCGAATATTTTTGCTACAGATGTTTTTACTTTACATCTCTAAAACAATTAAATCCTATCTTTCTGTATGGCTTAAAACATCGTCAATCAAATCTTGTAGTACGAACAATTGCTAGTCCAGCTGCTGATGTTGCTGAAAATGAGATTGGGATTTTCTATAAAGTTGGGCTCTCATAACAAAGTACAAACTTAAAGTAAACTGATGGTATAGCTGCTGTTGCTGCTGAAAACGAGATGTGTTTCATCAACTTGGGAGTTGGATAATACTTCTGAAAGTTTGGCTCTCATCACAAAGTATAAACTTAAAGTAAATTGCTGGTATAGCTGCTGCTGCAGCTGAAAATCAGACACGTCTGATCAGATTGGGGGTTTAATAAAGTTAAAGTATTGCCGTCATAATATAGTATTACCCTTCTAGAAAAAGTGTATTTAATTCGCATTTAATGCGTATTACACGCTGCGGTATTGGCACCATATTTTTTCTGCGTTAAATGCGCATTAAATACACTTTTAGTACACGACGTGTATTTTTTCTGTACTTTTTCTGCATTTTTTACAAAAAAAGTGTATAAATACACAAGAAAATACATTTCATAAAATACACTTAAGTGTATTTTTTGAAGACATAGTGTATTTTATAAGAAAAATACACTTTAAATGCAATTACGTGTGTTAATGCAGGAAAAATGCCAAAAAAATAGTTTCTGTAAATAAGTGTATTTTTTCTGCATATTCAAGTGTATTAAACGCATATTAAACCCAGAAAAAATATGGTGCCAATACTGTAGTGTTTATGAGTTAAATGCGTATTAAATACATTATTTTAGAAAGGACTGCAGCTGCTGGTAATGAGGGCCACATTAACCAATCCATGCTTAGACTTCGACTCACGACTCCTTGTGCATTTGCAAAAATGCTACTACCATTGTTGCTTACTTAATGAACAAACTAATCTAAATCAGAAATGCTATAATTATTTAAGATGGTTAATACCAAGATTCAAAAAGCAGCTTTTTGAGAATATAAAAGCTCTATAAAAAAATTTATTTAGTATTTATGTATATACCCAGACATTTCCATTCAGAGTTTTACAAGATTCCTTTATAAACTTTTAAAACTATGCGCACAATTTTAAGATATAGTGTTGTGAAAGTCTGGTTCCCGTTATGTGAAAGTCTGGTTCCCGTTATGTGAAAGTCTGGTTCTTGTTATGTGAAAGTCTGGTGCCCGTTACATACCTGGTTAAAGCCTGGCTGGTGAGGCAAAGTGCTAGTCTGGTACCCAGGACTAACAATCTGCTGAGAGCTGTGGGGCAGGGTACCGGTCTGGTATTGCTGGTTCTGCTGATACTGCTGGGTCTGATACTGCATCCTATCTGACTGCAGGGTACCAGTGGGGCTGGTCACATGACCTCCTGCTGAAAAATGGGTGGGTGGAGAAATAATAAGAAATTAACTTTTGTAGTGAAAATAAATGCAAGGTACTCATTAGAACTGCCCAAGTTAGATCATGTAACATCTTCAGTTAATAAATAAATAAATAAATAATAATTTTAAATTTTAATTTGAACACGCATCAATAGATGAGAGCCAATGCGTGCTTTGTTAAAGGGACCTGTTCAATTTTCAACATTTTTGCCACAGATCTACAAAACAAATACATTTTATATATACAAGCGAAATAACACTCCTGAGCAAGAAATATATTGGAAATATAATATTGCGTTGTTTCTGAAAAATGTTTGACATTTGAAATAGATAAAAAATTTAAGCGTTTATAGCACTTTTCCTCTATATTTTCGAAAACTCTGTATCATAAATAGAGTAAAAAATTCAATTCTATACTTGAGACTCCGGATGGCCGAGTGGTTAAGGCGCCAGTCTATTTTTATCCTGACGGTCTCTGGTTAAAGTCCTGGCGCAGGCAAACGTTTTAATTAACTTTTTTCTTAATATAAATTTTTTGGTCCAGATGCTTTACTTTTAGGAGTTAAGATGTTAAAGACCATTAGTCAAACATATGAAAATCTGTGAACAAGCCCCTTTAATACAGAACTTGTATACTAATGGAAATTTTAAAGATTATTGTCTTGAACAGTTTATCTCAAAGTTACAATAAAGGTCAATTCTAGTTTAAGCCTGTATGTAGCATTTTTAAATTTAATGGGTGTTAGTTACAAATATATGATATTGACAATGTATTATGTGAAGTTAGAATAAGACGTCAAACATAGAATGAACATGATTTTTGTTCTTTTTTCACATAAAACTGAGCATTTCATGTTGTTCATGTAGGTTTGTTATATTCTGTCAATACTTTTGGTGTAATAAGCATTTTTCCATGACATTTTCATTAAAAATGATTGTGTCTTTGATAATTTTTACTGTATTTATAAACTGTGTTCATGCACGGATGGACACGGTTCAATTTTTTGGTGAAAATTTGTAAATGCCTACAAGTATACAGTTTTGCGGTAAAATCAATTTTACTGATGCAGTTATATATACAGGTGTCTATTTCACTAATTACTCTGCAAAATTCTTAAATTACAAATGGTAAACTGAATATAAAAAATTGCTGTAATAACACAGTTTATTCTATGTTTGAGGTCTTATTCCAACTTCACATAATAGTGTCGCAATGTGATTACATGAGTATTTATGACAAAACTTATGTTGTTAAATACAACATCACTTAAACTTCTTTCAAGTGGCATGAATCAACAAATTGTGAACTGTTTTTACAACGGAAATTATACAATATGAATCCTTTTGGAGCAATGACAAATGATTTCATGATGACTAAAACACACGCAGTCAATACCACAAAAATACAGTGACATCAAACAACACCACAAACACACGTTGATGGTAAAAAAAACATCTGCATAACGTCAAATGCACGTTTAGCTGTTACTTATCACACTTTTGTATATACAATAAATATGCAGTAGTGTTCGGGCAAAAATGCATCCGGATAACCGCTTCACTGCACACATGTCATGAAATAATATACCAAGTTAACAACGCCATCTATGGAAACTAGACGTGTTTGTTTGTTATTTTATGTGCCAAATTATAACAATAATGTTGAAAATAAACTAAAAACCAACACAATGAACAAACAAACAAAATCATAGAAGCTTACAAATTCAACATAAAATAAAAATTAAATAAAAAAAATTTAAACATTGAAGATATTTAAAATAAAAATAAAGGTAAAACGAACACAAATAAATATCTGACAATACCATGCTGATTTGTCGCATAAGTTCGGATTAGTCGTTAGGTGTTACCATCACACACAAACAACATGCAAAACAAAAAATATTACATGCAATGCAAACAAAAACTTTAATGGCTCCTACGTCTATGAAATGAAAGGAGAGCAAATGAAGAGCTACATGAAGCGTCTACAATGTACATTTGTGCGCATAGGTACCTCGCGGATCCCTCAGTTCCGTGTCATTTATTGAAGCATAAGTTGGATCATTCGCACTACGCATAAGCTGACGTGAAATTATCGAATTGTAATCTTTTTGCTCTTTTGTTTCGTTGGGTTCCTCGTGTTCGAAAACACTATTCAGTGACTGCTGTGAGTTGTATAAGCCCGGGGCTCCGTAAAAGCCTGACACAGACTGGCTGTAAGCTGCCGAGCCCGAATGACCTTGGGCAAGGCCCGAAGACCCGAAGGAAAAGGTCTGGGCTGGGCGCTGATAGCTGGGGGCGTGGGATGATTTCACTACAGCAAATAAAGCAAACGAAACAAATGTGACGCCTACTGTCTTGCAATTCCATGAATAACCTAAACACATTTCATGAGAACAGTTTTGCTCTCTTGTTTATGTTAACTGAGCACAAAATGTGACAAACAACTTTTTAAAGCTGTTTAAAAGAACTTGCTTGAAAACTTTAGTTACTAAAACACGAAATAATTATTTTTAAATAGAAAGGGATAAAATGCCCATAGGAAAGAATTAGCCTTTGATGATGTAAATAGCAACTGAAAAATACCAGGAAAGATAAACGACCATGGCGTAAAACTTCAAACCAGAAGAAAACCATTCAACAAATGGCGAACACATAAACAAGGGAGATAACTGTTTTCTGTCATTTCAGGTTAATGCAGGAAACTTGTATCTATCAATGCCAGTATAAGCCATAGGGAAAAACAACATGCAAAGACAATTACTACGATCTTTTGTGCAAAACATTCACTAGCTAAACCACTTTCACTTTTTCTTGTATTGATTTGTTTACAAGATAATTCAAATTTAAATCATATCACATAGAACTATTTGTTATTAAGAAGTCTTTAACTGCTAAATGCTTCAAATTAACATCCACAGAAGTAGCTAATAAAGAACTGGATGGTCAAGTTGCATACAAATAAAACACTTCATATTGAGCATAAATTTCCAAAGACTTCACCTACATCTACATGCACATGTAGAACTACTGAAATATTATTTGAGGTGTGTGTTGGGAAAACCGGGCTTAATGCATGTGCGTAAAGCGTCGTCCCCCATCAGCCTGTGCGGACAACACTTTCCGCTTTTATTGTATTTTCTGTTTCAAACAAGTCTCTTCTAAACATAACTACACTGTAGGCGGAAAGTGCCCAGTTTCCCACGACACGCCTCATTTTATATTGTGCAAGTGGTTTAGCACTACAGTGCTCAAGAAAATTATTGTTATTAACATTGTAATCGTTAACATGCTTTATTCCTAACCACACCCCTTACATTAGAAATAGATTGATATTGAACAGTTTCTACCAGACTAATGTCAAATCGGCAAATAAACTTTTTTTGTTTTTAATAATAAAATATTTCTCAAGATTACAGTACAATATTTAACAAACTGTCATGGCAATAAACCGATGAAGAATGGCCAGCAGAAATAGTTTTTTAATCAATCCTAGCTCGGACAAATTTCTCTGACAATGAACTTTATGCATGAATATATTACAGATAGGTAATGATGAATATATCAGTTTCGTACTTGAATCGAGATAAATCTATGTGAGAGTATTCCAATGAAAATACAGTTTTGGTATGATTAAACACCTGAAACACGTGCACACCAATATAAATATAGGAGATAATTCAAGCACGAAATTATGCTAATGAATGTCAGGTCAATGTGTCCGAGAATGTCAGGTCAATGTGTTAGAGAATGTCAGGTCAAAGTGTCCAAGAATGTCAGGTCAATGTGTCCAAGAATGTCAGTTGTCAGGTCAATGTGTCCAAGAATGTCAGGTCAATGTGTCCGAGAATGTCAGGTCAATGTGTTCGAGAATGTCAGGTCAATGTGCCCAAGAATGTCAGGTCAATGTGTCCAAGAATGTCAGATCAATGTGTCGAAGAATGTCAGGTCAATGTGTCAGAGAATGTCAGGTCAATGTGTCCGAGCTTTACCATGCAGCCATTTGACCTCTCGAATGCAAATGTTTTACCCAAGAATAATTACCATATCAACAGATATATTATTCTATTAATACAATGCTAAATACTTGAATGAACAAAAAATATTTTGAAGAAATAAGGTTTCTGGTAGAAAACGTGTGCTAGTCAGACAACAACAATGCATAAATGAAACACCAACCACCAGACATCTAAGAATTGAGGAATCTAACTAACAAAGGGAAAAAAAACGAAAATATTGATACAAAATAAAAGCAGTAAAAGCGGTTCTACCTGAGGTGTTCACATACGGAGTCCTTGGCGTCAAAGGGAAAGGAGGGGTCGCTACAAAAACAACAGAAAGATATACATCGGATATGCACGCATGGTAAGGAGGGGTGCTACAACAACACTGGCAAACTCCTCAGTGATCTCCCCTCTTTTGGGTTAACCACTATCTTATGTTTGAATGCACAAGTGATATATTTTTTAAGTTTGTAGTAAAAACACAATTCTACTGTTACAGATACATACATTTTAATTGAATACATATGAAAACAATGTCATGTATTAAATAGAAAATTTGAGATTAGTAAATATTCATAAATCTTCATCACAATTTGGATAAGCAACTTGTGGAGGCAGTGGTCAAAGCATTGCAGCAGGGGAGAAAACTGTTAGGAGTTTTAAACAATGGATAAATATGAGTCGTGTCATTGGAACACCGGGCTTAATGCACGTGCGTAAAGTGTCAACCTGGATCAGCCTGTGCAGTCTGCCAGGACAGCACTTTCCTCTACAGTGTATTTATGTTTAGAACAGACTTCCTTGAAACAAATACCATAATAGCAGAAAGTGTCATCCTGGATCAGCCTGTGCAGACTGCACAGGCTGATCTGGGACGACACTTTACGCACATGCATTAAGCCCAGTGTTCCCACGACACGCCTCATGTAGATTGTCAATGCACAAATTCTCCAGCAAGATGCACCACTATTCAAGCTTAATATCTCGTATTTCCTATTCATGTATGTATACAAGTCATGTTTGTCTGTTTGAACAATGCATTAATTACTGAATTTGAAGACTGGCTCTTTAGTTCATTTTTTGTAATATAGATAATTATATTCAGACAAAATACAATAGGTATTTTACATAATACTGTGTGTATCTAAACACGTCTGAACCAAACACTAATTGAAAAAAAAGCCAATTCCAGAACTTTGTATTAACATGTTGCTAATATTTATAAAAAAATTAAATGTATGCTAATATCATCCTTATAGAACAACTTGTATTTGAGGCGTGTCATGGGAAAACCGGTCTTAACGCATGTGCGTAAGTGTCGTCCCGGATTAGCCTGTGCAGTCCGCACAGGCTAATCCAGGATGGCACTTTCCGCTTTTATGATATTTTCTGTTTCAAGGAAGTCTCTTCTAAACATAAATCCACTGTAGGCGGAAAGTGCCGTCCTGTATTAGCCTGTGCGGACTGCATCCGGGACGACACTTTATGCACATGCATAAAGACCGGTTTTCCTACGATGCGCCTCATTTCGTCAATCTGCACACCAAACATCAATACACCAATCAAACATCAAGGTTCGAGGAGGGCTCAGGTCTACATTACGACCAATTCTCTATTTAGTGCTTTTTATGATATCTATTTATAGATACTTAGTGTTCATTTTCTAATTAAGTTAATCAAATAAAATCTGCTATTAAATAATTTATTGTTATAAGAATGGCATATCCGTAAGATTAAAACAATTTCCTTTGACACAAGTTCACATTTCAATAACCATACCGGGCCTTTTAAATTAATTTACATATGTGGAAGTCATCTTAATTAATTTTCATTGACGTAAGCAACGTTAATTAATTTTCATTGATGTAAGCAACCGTAATTAATTTTGATTGATGTAAGCAACCTTAATTAATTTACAATGACATAAGCCACTCAGACACATGCTCATATCTATGGAACAAACCATGCTGAGTATACAGTAACTGACTATATGGATATTTTTCATCCAGATACTATGAAGTAATAGTGACAATCTTGCCCATTCTAAAATAAGGCACATTCTATATTATATAAATAAGATAATAAAGTAATGAAATTAAAACAAACATTATCTTAAGGACAGTTAAGGATGGGTATTCAAAACTGCTTAGAACATCAAAACTGCTTAGAACATCAAAACTGCTTAGAACATCAAAACTGCTTAGAACATCAAAACTGCTTTGAACATGGCACTGTAGTAAATTATTAGATAACTTAATTTTGGGTTTCTTACGCATTGGGTAAAATTGTATTATGGACAATACATGTTGTGCTAAAACAGTAACAAGATGCCATTGACTTCGGAATTCCAATTTGTTATTTATAGCAGATGTATGTTGTCTGATTAAAACATAGTTTTACTTGTGTATGGAGACACACATTCACAGAATGGCAGAATTTCTACTGGTTAAACATGGGTTAATAATTTATCAATAAGTCTATCTAGCAATGTTCATGACATCTTATTTAAATTAGTAAAGGGAACTATCCAGCATCTACTGGTAATATAGATTATATAGGGCATTAATTGTTAAGAAGAACTGAAACGCTAAATCATCTAAGTCCAGACATTTATTTTCCCGAGAGAGATGTTGACCAAATACTTCAAGTAAAGTTTATTAAATATAATAATAACAATATTCATAAACAAAACAGCAACAAGTGTTCAACAACGTTTTTCGTGACTTCAAATCAAAAGTTTGCAAAAGAAAGTATCAACAGAAATGTTAACATAATCCACAACACTACAAATGGTGACGTGTAAACTCAAAGATTCACCAATAAATGACTAAAAAAACAACAACAACAACAAAGCCTGTTAAGGAAATGTATCAAATCAACTCACAGTTAATTACACAATAAACCATACAAAAGTTACATAGGGCATGACAACGGCTAACAGCCACAAAACAAGTGGGGGACACCCACAAATAAGTTGAACACATGACCTTTCATGCAATGGTCAGACACCCATAATGCCAGTGGGTTCTGACACATGCCAGTGGGAATAACCTCCATGCAAGTGGGTGACACCCACCAATGGGAATAACCCACAATGCAAGTAGGAGACACCCACCAATGGGAATAACCCACAATGCAAGTAGGAGACACCCACCAATGGGAATAACCCACAATGCAAGCGGGAGACACCCATCAAGCCAGTTGAAGTAACTGAACAAACAAGGAGTTAACCCTATTAAACAAGGCACAGAGAGGAAGTAATTCTAAGGCCTCCATTAATCCAAAACATATTAAAACCCAGCTTTCACAACCATTGTAAGCTATATTCTTTAGGTATTTGAATAATTTCATTGGAACCCAATAACATGATGTTGGCATCATACATATATTATATATGCAAGTACTGTGGAGACCATAGAAGAGCAAACTAAAGACTTGTACATTTGAAACTGTAGCACCAACATGCAAAATACATCAGCATACAGAAGAAACACTGACACAAGAAAATGGGTAAATACAGCTAACAGGGTTTCCACAGAAACAAAAGGAAATCAAAGTCACATTACCAAGGCAACCAACACTATTCAGTGATTGGGTAGATCCAAGCGACATTCGGCGCACTTTCTCATGCACTGCCTGAATTATTTGCTCTGTTCAAATAACACAAGACAGCAAAGGTGAAGGTTAATTTGTTCAATTATGGTTGCTATGGAAACATGAAACAGCAGAAATGAAAATGACTGCTATGGCAACAAGGTCATTCAAGGTCACATCACTGATGGATATAATACTGACAAGCTGCTACAAAATGTTACTCAATAAACGGAAATAAAGGTGGAAGACACAGACATGGAAAACAGAAAGATGGTCATGAATTACGACAGGAAAAGAAGAGATCAATAAATTCACATTGATATACATACAATTTACAGTAATACTGGAACAATTAGTAGTATGAGGCTGCATAATAATACTGATACAGACATTAATGGTAAACAGAGTAGAGCAAAGATTTAACTACAATTTTAACTACAATTTATATGTGAAATTATTACATTATACAACATTATCATAATACGGGCACAATATATTTTGATTATAACAAAGGGTGAATTTGAATACTTGAACACAGAACTTTCAAGAAAGCAGCTTCGAAACATTAAATTGTATGACTACAACATACAACTTGTACAATTGTGGACATTTTCACCACTTACTTCATAGCCCATTTCACCCACAGATCATTGTTGGAATCCAGCAAATTTCTATTTTTGAACCATAACACAATTATCACAACTCCATATGCATGTAAACCAATTCTCAAGTATAATGCAACCAAAAATAACGTCCCAATTTACAAATCTGCTTAAACTTTTTACCTCACCTAATTTTTATAGTTACTGTTCAGCGTCTATCTACCTTCAACAGTGCATTGAAAGGGGAAAAAAAGGACAAAACGCACACAAACAAGACAAATCACTGTTGTCATGGCAACGACCTGGTGACATCTTACCTGCAGAACTCTGAGGGCTGATGGGGAAATTGGGCGTGGTGGCTCGCCCGAGGGTGCTGTCCCGCCCCAGGGTGCTGGTAGAGTGCACAGATCCCTCGGGTTCAAGCTGCTGGATGCCCGGGCCAATGGGCTTCAGGGAGATGCGGTCGACCTCTGTGACCTCGATCTTCTTGGGGTGCTCAGCGTGACTCTGCTGCACCTGGAAGGAAAAGGGTACATATGAACGCGGGCTCCAGGCCGAGTTTTTGTACAATCTCATTAAATTCATTTTCAGCCTGACATTACTATCCTATATCCCACTGATTGGATCTGATGACTTTGCATAAAGGGTCAGATGACCTCTTCAAGAGCCAATCAAATGACTGCCTTCACAATGCTGTGGTATAACATTATAAATAAACCACCAAAATATACTGTATATGCTTGAAATTAATGTGCAGTGTGCAGTCCATTGACAAACTTTGATGTGTAACAAGCTATTTCATCAGGGGCAGATTGACCACATGTTTATTGTTCGAACAGTCAACTGAACATGACCTAGCCACAAATTTATATGATTTCTTCGGATCAGTGAAACATTTATGAGCCAGTGTTAGGATTTGATTTCAAATGCGATTGGTCAATAATTAGTCCATCATGAAATTCGAGCCTTTCGACAAATAACATCTCAGTTCCCGCTATGAAAAAAAAATTCAGTAGCAAAATTTTTCAATAGTGTCAAAAATCTTGTCATTTTGAAATATTTCAAGACAGATATGTTACAACCATCCTCATTGGCCAATATCTGTAACTAAATTCAAGGCTTTAATCTGTTACAACCTTTTTTATTGGTCAATATTTAAAATTAAAATTTAAGGTTGTATATTAGTTCACCAGTGGCCATATTTCAGAAATTTATCTTACAATATTTTCAATTCAGTTATTGTATGTCAACTATGACATGACACACACTAATATTCGTGAATACCAGAAGTAGTTTGATTGAATCAAAAACACAAATAGATTAGATATAATTCATGTAACGCTGATGGCGAGTAAACGATTTATTGCGTGGAAAACTGCAAAACTATTATGAAAGTTTTGGTGTTCCTCATTCAAACATCTATAACTGAAAACTGATGCCAAAACACAAAACTTCTAATATTTAATATTTACAATAGATAATTATATATATCTAAGTTATCATACTTTTGCACTGAGTAATCAACATTTTAATGTAAGTGACATTTAAACAGGCTGCTTGTCAATCCATGCATGTAAAACACATCAAAGCATTTCGACATTTACAAAAATTGCACCAGACTGGAACATCACATCTAACATACATGAATATAAAGGATTAAAATGCATTGCAAGATCAACATGCATACTGGAATAGATTGGAGGGTTATGTTCTTAAGATGGCATTCATGTCTAAATTACTGGTACATTCATTGATATACTTTAATAAGGCGTAAAAAAAAAATATTGTTAATAAGGCGTAAAAAAAAATAATTTTGTTTCAGGTAACATAACCTGAAAAATTAGGTCGGGCATTTTTTTTTTTTTTTTTGTTTTTTGGTAAATGGTTAACTTGAAGATTCTAAAACTGAATAAATATTCAAAACATATCTGTGATATCCTTAAACATTGTTTATAAGTGGAAACTATCAAAACAAAACACTTATTTATCCAAAACACATTTATTTATTGGAAAAGGTAAATAAAACAAAATTAAATCTGACGAACCCAATAAAATGTTCTAGGGTCGGGTCATTTTTTTAGGGTAGGTCGGGTTACCTGAAACAAACATTTTTTTTTTACGCCTAACTTAATAAATTAATAACGCATCATACCATTTCTAATTAACAAAACTATTGTATACATGATTTTGGGATTCTTTCTGTTTATTGAACACCTTCAATTGGACAACATTCAATAAAATGTTCAAACCTACATATGCTATTTAGAAATGTAAACCAAAACCACCTTTAAATGAGGCGTGTCGAGGCGTGTCGTGGGAAAAAACGTTATTAATGCACGTGCGTTAAGTGTCGTCCCAGATTAGCTTGTGCAGTCCGTACAGACTAATCCAGGACGGCACTTTCCGCCTACAGTGGATATATGTTTAGAAGAGACTTCCTTGAAACAGAAAATACCATAAAAGCGGAAAGTGCCGACCTGGATAAGCCTGTGGGGACTGCACAGGCTAATCCGGGACGACACTTTACGCACATACATTAAGACCAGTTTTCTCACGACGCGCCACAAATCAAGAAAAGCACTGATTAAGTTTAATAATTGATGACTGTAGCTGTAACCTATACTCTTGTAATGATTATTTCGAGTATTTAAAAGCATTTCGACAGGTCTGTTTTATTTTTATTTATCTATTTTTTTATATCTTATTCAGCTTGAATAAAAAATCAAATTTTGATTTTGATTTTGAAAATATTTATTACATTATTTGAAATAAGTACTGAGTATTGAGCATAAGTAAAATTGTCTTTACAAAGTTTCAATATTAACTTATTTTAAATAAATAACTTCATAATTTTTCAAGTTACAATCTACAACATTATTACTTAAGAAACACTTTTTGGGCAATTAAATATTTAAAAGCTGCAAAAATGTCTGCTTTTCGTCGTTTTTTGTTGTTGCTGATTTTTTTACAAAATATTCACAACTAAAATCCATCATCAGAAATCAAGAATGAACCAACTGGTGATTCGGAGATATGCCATTGATGAAAAAAAGTAAATATTTTCACTGGAGAGGATTTCACAAGTGACTCAACTGTCGAAAATGCACATTATTTTGTTACACTGGAGCCAAAAGAAAGAACGTTAAAAATGCACATTTGTTGAAAATGTGAGCCAAAAACAAGCCAAAAACGAGAACGCGAGAACAATACACAAAGAGCCGAGTGTACTGGCATTCTACATGAAACAGCCATTATTACCTTGCAGGTTAATTTAGCGTTTTAAATTATGATGCTTGAATGGGTAATTATGGCTGTTGAACAAATTTTCACACCACAGTATGCATTGCGTTTTGGTAATTAACCATGATTTTTGGTAAAGCAGTTCAATACAAGATATGGTTTATTACCTTATTTGTTCACAAATTGTGATATGCATTGAAAACTAATGTCTATAATATGAATACCTCATGTAAATTTGCTTGATTTTTCAAAGCAAACCATGATTTTTGTTGAAGTACTGCAAAATTCACAATAACAATACAAAATCAAGTTCTTTTCTTAAGTAAATAAAGTTTCATTTTAAGATAATGGACTATCAACCAATTTGTTTAACAATTGCATTAAACATCAAACACTTGTCAATAACCTACATGCATATACGGTATCTTCCCTAGGCTTGTCTCAGAACTAGAAGGGGCTATAAGCCTTCTTTGCACATATGCTGATAGCCCCTTCTGGGTTTCAATGGATGATATGTTCTTGCCATATAGTCTCTCAACAGCCAGAAGGGGCTATCAGCCTCCTTTGCACATATGCTGATAGCCCCTTCTGGCATTCAATGGATGATATATTCTTGCCATATAGTCTCTCAAATGCCAGAAGGGGCTATCAGCCTCCTTTGCACATATGCTGATAGCCCCTTCTGGCTTTCAATGGATGATATGTTCGTGCCATATAGTCTCTCAAAAGCCAGAAGGGGCTATCAGCCTCCTTTGCACATATGCTGATAGCACCTTCTGGCTTTCAATGGATTATATATTCTTGCCATATAGTCTTTCAAAAGCCAGAAGGGGCTATCAGCCTCCTTTGCACATAAGCTGATAGCCCCTTCTGGCTTTCAATGGATGATATGTTCTTGGCCATATAGTCTCTCAAAAGCCAGAAGGGGCTATCAGCTTTCTTCGCACGTATGCTGATAGTCCCTTCTGGCTTTCAAAGGACAATATATTTCATTTTTCAGAAGAAACCAAAGGTCTGATTATGACGCAAAACATAACATTTTTACAAAATACTAAAATGCTTATTTGAATTAAACAAAATGCTACTGTAAAATCATTTTATTTTGCACAATCTTGCAAAACTGTACATTTGTGCAGTGTACTTACACATTTTTCATTCTTAGTAACATCTTTTTTATAATCCTACAAAATGCCAATAAAATCGTTTTTCATTTTTGTATCTGTAACTTAATAAGCTGCTTTTACTTAGCATTACAAATGATTTCTATAGCTTAATAAGCTGCTTTTACTTAGCATTACAAATGATTTCTATAGCTTAATAAGCTGCTTTTACTTAGCATTACAAATGAGTTCTATAACTTAATAAGCTGCTTTTACTTAGCATTACAAATCATTTCGATAGCTAAGCGATGAAAGTTTCAATTCTGACTGACAGCCTGTTGACAACCTGAAGTAGGAGTGGCAGATCTGACCTCAATGTTTGCCCCTGGGGACATTTCTTAGTGGACATCAAACACTACAGACCCGCTCCCCTCCATAAACCACCTTACCTATCCCCAACCTGTGATGTATACATACCATAATACGTTAAAAATATCCTCTTACTACTACAAAAAGTTAAAGCCGCAGTCCATATAATATAATTCAATACATCTTAAATTGGCATGAGTTCTAATGAACGTTAATGACGTTAATTCGACTGAACACTGTTTCTTATTTAAGAAATGCATTTAATAATGTCAATGTTAGAAAACGCTTGGTACGAACAGAATATACACTAATGTACATGCCGATATAATCCAGAGGCATCACCAGCTATCGCATACAGAAACTATACAATAAAAAGTTACCAAAACGTTTTTATTTTACCGATTTCAATGCGGCTGTTTGTATTTGGATCGGTAAGAATCTGATGTCAATCAGAAACAATTTCTGCAAAGTTTTATCTTAATAACATACTTATGGACTGCTGCTTTAAATTATCCCCCTATAATGAATCAGAGTACTTGGTGACTTTAAGAAAGATTGGTTTGAACGCTCCCAGAGTAGGGGTTGAACTCACGATCGCGCTCGCAGGGTAGGCACCATATCCATTACACCGCTACAACTATATACCCGTAAACTTAAAATAAATGAGGCGCGTCGTGGGAAAACCAGGCTTAATGCACGTGCGTAAAGTGTTGTCCAGGATTAGCCAATGCAGTCCGCACAGGCTAATCCGGGATGACACTTTTCCAATGTTATGGTATTTTCTGTTTCATGGAAGTCTCTAAACATAAATCCACTGTAGCGGAAAGTGTCGTCCTGGATTAGCCTGTGCGCACTGCACAGGCTGATCTGGGACGACAATTTACGCACATGCATTAAGCCCATTTTCCCACATGCATCAAATGGAAATTTTTCCCAAATCCCAAGAAAGTTTGAAAGGTTTACAGTTCACCAAACAATTTGAATCCCGTTTTCTTCAGTAACTTGCCAGGCATTTCTGAAAACCCAAAATCTGGGATCTTTACATTTATTCACAACTCTTCGACAGCAAAACGTCTTAGCCTGTTTTCTAGTAGAAATACATATGCAGTCTCGAGGAAAGTCAAACTATAACATAATGCACCAATCAATGTTTTCCCCCAGGGGGGGAGTGGCGGGCATATAGGGGACTTTAGACTGCAAGCGATTCCCGACAGGCAGGAATTTGACAAGCCAAATGATTCTGGGTCCTGGGGAAATAGACTTTGTTCGGAAGTAAGATCCCGGTAATATACGCCCCGGGCCATTTGATAGATATATAGCATCTCCCACTGAGGGGATTTAGACAAATATGCTTGGCTTTAGAGTGGGGAATTAGACACCCAAAAATAACATTTGTTAAATTCCACTCGGTCTGCCCGCCGCTCCCTCCCTGGGGGAAAATATTGATAGGTGCATAAAACCATTATGTGACTGCATGACAACTTTGCATGAGTCATGATTTAATAGTCATTGTCGTAATAAACAATATAATAGAAAACTTGCAGGTAAATATTAATGTAACGTCATGCAATATTTACGTTAATAATTACATCAAATGGCTGTTGTGTCAAGAGGTCATAAAACTGACAGCCTGTTAACCTCAAACATGTTGACATCCCTCAAACATGTTGACATCTCACAGAAGTGAACAATTGTAGTCAATGGTTTTTATGTTATTTTATTGATTATTTGACCACAACAAAGACATGGAGCGAATCCAACAGTGTTCCTATGTCTGCAATGTTCAAACCTACCATAATTACTCTATATTATATTGGGACACCTAAAAAAAAAAATTGTTGCTGTCCCAATTTATAGAAGCAGAAAAAATAATTCCCCCTGAATGTGTCCCAATATTTAGAATCATCAATTAAGATACAAAACCAATATTCCTAAGGTTCAGTTGCATAAGGGCCTTTTCCATATGTCCGTATCCATGTCAGCATTGCCCAAATCTGCATCCGCAAAAAATCGAACAAGTTGAAAACAGTTGGACCGTTTCCATATGTCCGCAGTCCGTATCCGCAAAATGCATCCGCAAAAGCTGTCCGCAAGAAATCGCTCTGTGAGCGATTTTATGTGGATGCGAACGACATGGTATCTAACTTAGCATCTTCAACAAAGGGCCGCTATACATAAAACATTTGGGAAATAGAAGAAAATAGTCTAGATACACCTGGATAACTCAACCTAAGACTCATTACAATAACTCCGCAATAACGGTAATAATGGGAAACCTTTAAATGAATCATGCCTGACGCTGTAGATACAATTGTTGGATGCTTTATATTGTTAAAATCCACCACATGTTAATGCTTTTACATACTGACATAAATATTTGCAGCCCACATAATTAAACATGTTTAAACGCTTCTTACTCAGACATTCAACTATTTGAAAATAAGAAGAAAACTAAAATATTCAACGTTTATTTGTGGATTCATGGAAAAGCCCGTCCGTATAATATTTATGTGGATACGGATGCGGGTATGGACATATGGAAAAGCGCCCTAATGTGTGTGTATTTAATCCCTATCAAACAAGCAAATCACTTTGAATACAGATCTTTGCCCCCAGGGATTTATTTATGATGCGCTGAACGGGCCATGTTGATGGGGTCACCGGTCACAAGATACTGATACATGGAATATCCACATGCCCATTCACAACTTGACAGTTTGCTAATACATTGCAATTTATCGGTGCCGGTAATTAACAGTTAGATGGCGACTTTTAACTGCCACTTTGGAAAACAGTGTCCCAAAATTTATAGACAGCAAAAAATCAAATGTTCAAAGTGTACCAAAATTAAGAGTCACGAAAAATATTTGAGGCGCGTCATGGGAAAACCGGACTTAATGCATGTGCGTTAAGTGTCGTCCCGGATTAGCCTCTGCAGTCCACACAGGCTAATCCAGGACGGCACTTTCCGCCTACAGTGGATTTATGTTTAGAAGAGACTTCCTTGAAACAGAAAATACCATAAAAGCGGAAAGTGACGTCCTGGATTAGCCTGTGCGGACAGCACAGTCTAATCAGGGACGACACTTTACGCTCATGCATTAAGCCTGGTTTCCCACGACACGCCTCAATTATTTTATTGGATTTAAAGGTTGTCTAAACATATAGAGTTGTTACAGTATTGGGTAAATACCTTGCTTACCCACTTAGGATACTGTCAAATCTATGATGATCCAGCGTAGTTTTTTCAGAGTTCCTCAGAGTTCAACGGTAACTTGAGGGAATGTTGATTTTTTGTTATTGTCCGCGGTTGATTAAAAGCTTCATGTATAATGTACATGTATTCAAATTACGTCCGCGGACCTCAGTGTTTGTCATTGTTTATGCCAATGAGCGACCGCCTCAGTGGACATGAGAATTCGGCGAGACCAGGAAAGTGGCCTCGGCAACATGTTCAAACGTCTGCGGTGGAAATAGAAAAGTGGTTAAAACTCGTGGTGTGTACTGTACCTCATGGAATACTAATGAAATATAGTAACCCACATACTCAAAAACAAAACTCTCATTACAAAATTACCACTCCATTTAAAATTCATGAAGCTGGGTATTTAAAAGGTTAACCCCATATTTGGTTCAAAGATACTTTTATTTCATCCAGGAATTAAATAACCAGTTTCAATCAGAAACTGAAAATGGATCCCACAAAGTTAAAGAAACACATCTGATTCGAAATTGAATCTTAATTCCCTACCAGATTAAAGTCATCAAAGGACAAATGTAAACTTTCATTGACTCTACACCTGAGTTTTAAAACATAACTTGCATAATAATTAGGAATGAAAGAGATAAAATCTTGCAATGGGAACCAAACAGAAATGCTAATGACTACTAACTATAAAGGTGGATTGTATGTCCCCTACTGATGCGTTACACCCACCATCAGACCATTACACAACGGATTTGAATCTGCTTGAAAGGTTAGCTGCATTGGTAATTCAGACTTACGTTAATTGTATCATTAGAAACTTTAAGAAACAGACTGTACAAAATGCTGTTTCATAATTAAAAGGACTTACCGACCGGTATATGTCTACTAAAAAGTATTCTCTTAAAGTAATAATTATATATTATTGTATGGAAATGCACAATAGCAATGCATCTATGTTAAATTAAGTAAATATAATTTACTTGATAATCAGATCGTAGATAACAGTAAATCTGAGAGTGGGTATCAAACTCAGTAAATCTGCAAGTGGGTATCAAACTCAGTAAATCTGAGAGTGGGTATCAAACTCAGTAAATCTGCAAGTGGGTATCAAACTCAGTAAATCTGCAAGTGGGTATCAAACTCAGTAAATCTGAGAGTGGGTATCAAACTCAGTAAATCTGCAAGTGGGTATCAAACTCAGTAAATCTGCAAGTGGGTATCAAACTCACCAAAAGGAGCCATAAGAACAAATGGCAGAAGACAGCGCTCAAACAATCTGTGCTATTTTGCGTTGGAAAAAATGCGCGTAAAAACTATGGACCGGTTATAGAAGATATTCACAATCTGGCTTCAAAATGTAAACAAGAAATTTGGGCCGAACAAACATGACCTCAACTACATAAATGTGTTTTATCAGAATGCATAAACCGATTTGCCATTATATGTACCTTATTTAAGCCATTATTATACGCCAATATTTATATCTTATTTTCTTTTTTTTAATGAAATTGCCCTTTTGAGGCAATTTTCATAGGGTTGGTCCCTTTGAATCCTTGTAGAAAGTAGCAAGTCTCATCATGATTATGAATGTTTGTAAACAAGATGTATAAAAAGTTCAAGTCTTTTACATTATGCAATTTTCATTTTATTTCAAATTCCCTGAAAACTACCATGAACTTGTCAAGTAATTGTATTAAATAAGATCTGCACCACTGAGGTCTTTATGTCTGCAGGGGGTTTAAATACCATTATAATCTCGTAAATAACCGCAACTTTAAGTAGCGTACAGCATTTTAACTACAATTTGCTACTTAAATTCACTTGACAGATATTCAATTGAATGCAATTAGCAATTGTAATGGATATACATTGACTGCAGTAACATTCCACACAATTACATTGTTACCATTGTACAAAAAAAATTATTGAATAAACGAAGCACCATTTATTAAGCTGTCTTCAATTTTGTTTAACATTTCTTCAGTCACTTTTGTGTAATGTTTATTATTCAGATTTCAGATCAGAAGGTATTTACTGTCTGAAGTTAATAATTATTGATGTATGCTTAATAGCGAAGTTAGTACCTTTAAAGGTAGCTTATATGACCTAAATACAACTAAATAATTTTAATGAATTTTGTTTATTTGGAATCTTTTTCGCCGTTTTTAACAGTGTTTAAGTCATATCACGGCAGTCAGTTAACCTACTCACACTTTTCCTGGGCAAGCTTAGCTGATCTAAGCGGTTTACCAGTACTAAGTGCACAAACTTATGTCAGTAACTAACAACTGCCCTACTTGAATCAAAGGTACGGGGAGAATGGCCGGGGAGAATGGCCGTAGAAATAATGTGGGGAGGAATTTTAATGAATAAAAAAACAATATCAATATTAATTTATTATCAACTATTTGCATACAAATGGCAGAAACAAACTTTAAGAACCTCTGATGAAAATACATACTGGTAGTTAGCAAAATATTTTAATTGAAAAGAATTGTTGACTGTACAGTTAAACATTTCATTGCAGTCATGTCTACAGCTCAGGGTTGTCCTGGACTACAAAACACAAATAAATTATTCAAACCTGTATATGAATGTTTGTTTTATTTACCAACTTTATTGGAAACTTGTTGCATTTACACATTTATATGAGGCGCGTTGTGGGAAAACCGGTCTTAATGCATGTGCGTAAAGTGTCGTCCCAGATTGGCCTGTTCAGTCCGCACAGGCTACTCCAGGACGGCACTTTCCTCTTACAGTGGATTTATGTTTAGAAGAGACTTCCTTTAAGCAGAAAATACCATAAAAGTGGAAAGTGTTGTCCTGGAGTAGTCTGTGCAGACTGCACAGGCTAACCGGGACGACACTTTACGCACATGCATTAAGACCGGTTTTCCCACGACGCCCCACATATATTTCCTGGCTGCTTACAAGTCATTTGGTATAGCGTCTCCCCTTTAGTGACCAAGTTCAAAATGTGACACTTCCCCCAAAATAAATGGGAATTCGTCCTCGAATTGTGGAGATTTACTCAGTAACGGCGGTGCTGCAAGGTGGCCTAGGTACAGCCACTGCCCCACACTAGGCGCCAAAAGTCACAGAGCGATATCATTGTGCAGCTAGTCCTGGACTCGAACCTAGAACCTCTAGCTAACTAAGCGAGTACTCTACTGACTGAGCTAACAGGGCCGCTCCACAACCTTTCCCCTTTAAAGTGACCAAGTTCATATCTTACAACAATGCTAGAACGGACAATTGACCAATTGCAAAAACATAGACCAGGGCCGCCTTTCTTTTTATCTAAGGTTGTTTTTCCACGGATTTGAAGTAGATTGATTGGATTATGCAACCATGCGCTATTATATACCAATGAAATATAAACCCATAATTGGTCAACTCAATCATTGACTGACAAGTCGCAACTGGTCAATTATTATTATATTAGAGCTTGAGCATGAAACTGTTTTATCTGCTTAACATTTTCTATGTCAGATACAATAGTTTAACGCTCAACCCTAATAGCTGATAAGAAAAATCACATAAACACACTTAAAGCCAGCCTATATACATGGCTAGAAATCAAGAGCTCAAGGCACGGGGGTTTTTTTCTTGAGAAATAGTAGACATCAACATAATTATACCTGCTAGCAACAGCTGATGTTTTCACTTATAAAAGAAGTTTTCAACTGGCGAATTGCATTGACCTGTGACTAATTGTGGACTGGTGAAATGGCGCAGAAACATACATTTTAAAAAAATTCATTGGCAAAATCTGGTTTGTAGATATCTGGAATCTAGTTACTATGGCAGCCAAAAATACTAGACATAAATGGTGGATTATGTAGAAAAATACATTTTCAATAAATTCAGTCCAAAAATCTGCTTTATAGATTACTCGAAACTTGTACATGTACTATGGTATTCACAAATAACAAACATAGATTGTTAATTGAAGATGGCCACAATCTTTTACAAAATGCACTATCAACAGCTAGATTATGTCTAACACTTTCACAGTATTAGACTATTCATAGTGCATTTTGTTTTCGCACGTTGCAGCGTCAGTATAATTGTGACAAAAAATAGCAAAATATTTCAGAATTTATATGGACATTAATATCAATGCACACATCTCTTATATTATGGATGTGCTGTTTAACTTTATTCACTACTACATGTATAAAGTACTAATAATATTTAATGTATCTATCAATAAATATAACCCTTGAAAATTATTAACTATTGTTAAAATTACAAGCATTTGAACTGACTTTTTTTATGATAATACTCACAATAATAGAGTTTTAATTATTAATAGTTAATTAATCACAGCTGAACCGCATCAAAGGTGGTCAAGACATGCATTATAGTTCATAAAAATTATAAACTTTGAAATAAATTGTACACATTTTCCATTACATGCAAAAGATAAGGAATTGTAATATGCATAAAAAAACAACATCATTAAGTACTTAAGTGTGTTTGTGTGAGTAGTCAGAAAAACTGCATACCTGTTTAAAGTTACAAAGTAGCGTTTTAATTCTATATCCAACACTCTAACATTAACTTTCAACAATTCTTTATGCTCCGCCGTTAAACCTTCCCAAATCACTTAATATTCTCTATAAAATTTTAAACACAATCCACATTTTATCACATCAGCAAGGTAGGTTGTAAACTTAAGTAAATATCAACGTACACCCTAAAGCTAACTATGCCAGTGTTTATTCACACTTGCAATTGTCACAAACCGTAGAGATTTCAGTACACCTATGTATAACTTGACAATAACAATGATCCAACACTTGTTTATACACTGTACATAATTCCTTGCCAGTGACACATAATTGCATTAATTAAATTCATGCGGTCATTTTCTAAATGCCCCAATCTGTATCAAATTAAAGACCACTAACAATGTAACTGCACTGACTGACTGACTCTTAAAGAAATTTAATATTCAATTTATCAATAAAAGTACTCAAATCTGACATCATGTGATCATCGACCAGGTATATGTTATCAAATAAAACCTGTTGGACTATCCCACACTTCCTTTCAATATACAACTTAATGAAATTAGGCCAAGGAAATATCTTCTCTGCTTAATGACGGTTCGCCATCGGATTTATAACCATGCCTATTCATTGTTTACAGTAATTATGAAAGGGTTTTTTTCTATGACAGTTCCATCAAACAATGAAGACCATGCTTTCTAAATTGCTTAAATAATTGTCCATCAAATTTTGCCCAAGAAGTGAACAAGTTAAATCTTTACTTCCCATATATAGTTGTTAAGGTAGATATAAATAATGAATCAAATATTTTATATAGCTTATTTATTGTATTATTTACTTCATGATATTAATTTTGAAAACATGTGTTTAATTTCTTTGTTAAACAAAAAATAAGTAATAAGAAGTACTAACAAATAATTTTATTTTGCAGTGTTTCTTGAAAAATTGGCTTATTCGCATGGTCTTAAATCTGCGCTACATGAGTAGTGAGTTTTCACTTTTTTAATGTACAATTTTAAATATTTTTTAACGATCTTTCAAAATGAAAATCACCATATTTTTCATTTTTATATTAGTGACTAGCGTTCTCTCACAAATGACCCACAACTGACTACAAAGCATTTCAATCAGACGTCATTCACTCGTTTTTCAAAGACCCCTTCTTAAGTTTAAGACTGTACGAAAAGTACCGCATTATCTGCCCACTAATATAAATACATTACATATGTATGCAAAATGAAAGGAGTTTAGTTTAAACCTACCGTAATTACTCTATGTTTTCGAACACTTAAAAATATCAAATTTTTTTTGTGTCGGAATATTTTCATGTTGTGACAGTAACGTTTTTAAATTCAATGTATTGAAATCGAATCATACATGTTTGATACGCATAGTAATTTATAATGTGTGCATGGTTTTAAAAGTTTAAATTAATTGCGTTTTTATGAAAGAACATTGAATGTAAATTACAGTACAGCAAAAACAAAAGACAACAAAATCAACACATTTTGATTAATAAAACCAACTTTAAACCAGTGTTCGAAAATATATTGTCATAAATTATGGGTTTTAAGCTGACTGTCCGAAATTAAAGAGTTACAAAAAAAATAAATATTTTGGCTAAAAAAGAGGGTGTCCGAAAATTTAGAGTGTCAGAAAACTTAAGAGTAATTACGGTATTTATTTTAGCTCGATTATGTCAAAAGCCTAAGTCTTATTAAGGCACACATGCCCCCGGTTAGTGCTGGAATGCCCTTTTGAATCCGGTTAGTGCTGGAATGCCCTTTTGAATCCGGTTAGTGCTGGAATGCCCTTTTGAATCCGGTTAGTGCTGGAATGCCCTTTTGAATCCGGTTAGTGCTGGAATGCCCTTTTGAATCCGGTTAGTGCTGGAATGCCCTTTTGAATCCGGTTAGTGCTGGAATGCCTTTTTGAATCCGGTTAGTGCTGGAATGCCCTTTTGAATCCGGTTAGTGCTGGAATGCCCTTTTGAATCCGGATAGTGCTGGAATGCCCTTTTGAATCCGGTTAGTGCTGGAATGCCCTTTTGAATCCGGTTAGTGCTGGAATGCCCTTTTGAATTATTCCAAGTCCTAATTAGGTCAAGGTCGAAGTATGGTTGGGTGATATGGGTGGATTGGAAATGGTCATAAGCAACAACTGTTTAAGTATTAAAGTGCTGTAGTAAGCGATGCTGGTGGTAGACGAAACGGTAAAATCTAGATAACCAAGAAACAGCCCATTTGAATTATTCTAAGTGCAAATTAGGTCAAGGTCAGAGTGAGGTTGTGTGATATGGGTCGAATGGTCATAAGCAACAAGTGTGTAAGTATCCAAGCCTTGTAGTGAGCGGTGCTGGTGTTAGACGAAACGGTAAAATCTAGTTAACAGGACAATCACTATACGCCTCTTGCATCAAGATGCCGGGGGGGGGGGGGGGGGGGCCATAAAAATAATGGCTCCCCAGAGAAGGGATTTAACTCATGACCTCCCGATCGCGAAATGATTTGAAGGTAGTTTTACAGATACTGCTTATTTATCAAAACTGGTTCAGCAATGTGTAAATGCTCTCCTAAAATGCTGCAAGGTAGTATTTTCACAAATGTTCAAGATACACAATGAATTTTAAAGATACAAAATGTCAGTGTGACCTTAAAACATCAAAAAAGCTTTTAAAATCATGCAAATCAGAAATGTTTTTTTACTGTTTATCTCATAGTGGATTTCAACATCCATTAGTCATTTTACTTTTTTAAAAGCACTGAAATGCTCCTGTGTTCATAAAATGATAATACTGCAGCCAGTTATACCACATGTCATTTTGCATTTCAAGTTTGGGTTTATTTGCCAAACATAACCTTAGTTTCAACCTTACACTGCAATCCAAATTCTGTGACCGTGTCAAATTAATCAAGTCATTGACATTTGCAATCATTACAGCCAGGCAACATTAGTACAACAGTCTACAAGACTGGCTGACGGAACTCAGGGCAAAGTATGCCAAAAGGATGATGTACTGGCTGGCGGAACTCAGGGCAAAGTATGCCAAAAGGATGATGTACTGGCTGGCGGAACTCAGGGCAAAGTATGCCAAAAGGATGATGTACTGGCTGGCGGAACTCGGGGCAAAGTATGCCAAAAGGATGATGTACTGGCTGGCGGAACTCGGGGCAAAGTATGCCAAAAGGATGATGTACTGGCTGGCGGAACTCAGGGCAAAGTATGCCAAAAGGATGATGTACTGGCTGGCGGAACTCAGGGCAAAGTATGCCAAAAGGATGATGTACTGGCTGGCGGAACTCAGGGCAAAGTATGCCAAAAGGATGATGTACTGGCTGGCGGAACTCAGGGCAAAGTATGCCAAAAGGATGATGTACTGGCTGGCGGAACTCGGGGCAAAGTATGCCAAAAGGATGATGTACTGGCTGGCGGAACTCGGGGCAAAGTATGCCAAAAGGATGATGTACTATGTTCTCTTGCCAGATGCCATATTGAAGAAACTTCTAAGATGCATATATTTCATCCTTTACGTAAAAATCTGGATTTTTGGTAACCTTTTTATTCCTTCTGTAGTTGGCATTGTGCTTTGTGTTTATTAATTATGAATGAATATTAAAAGACTGTTCCATATTTAACAGTGGTGCATCAAATAACGAATTTTGAACAAATACCTGAATTGCAGTTTAAAAGGTTACCTTATTCATTTGATTATGCAAAACAATAAAATCTGCTACAATGAACAGACTCTAAGTTCATGCATTCAAATCTTACCTAAAACACGAGTCCACACAAAAAATTTTCATTGGCCTAAATATTTGTAAAAATTATTGACCTTTCCTCTTTGCAGCCTTTTTGGTTTACTTTATGGTTAATTGTGTATACATAACTAGATTCTCTCTTGATCATTAGACCAGACTCAAGTTTATCTGGCAGCTAAATGTTTACAAACAAACTCCTAATGATAAACTTTACATGTTGATAATACTATGCCTATCTTTAACTAACCAGGGTAAGTTCTTCTTCAACAAATAAACATAGATAATTTATTTCTATAACAATCTTGACCTTTGAACAATAAAAATCTGAACATGTACAGGAGAGCAATTTTACTGTTGTTATATCTCATTTTATATTCTTACTTCTTACTTCTTTTATTTCCTAAAAGCCTACAAACTGAAATTGATTTGCATGTGTAGTACAAGGGAAGCAACTGTTGGTATAACACAAATTCATCATGAAGAGTTCTTCCCCTTTGACCACATCAGCTACTGATGGAGGAATATTCGTTCAAAGAAATAAGTATGCATAAAAGCCAAGAAACACATATTTCTGTAAACACTTCATTTAACAGGGTCTGTCAGAACTCAAATGTTAAGTAATATGGGGAAACATGACATTTAATGACTCATAAGTATTTCCTTTGATATAAAGCCAGTTTATCTAAAGTTGCTGCTTACAACATCAAAGAAAATAAATTGAAAACATGTCAATTCCATTTCCCAAACTTTCAATGTATAAATAGTCACAATTACTATTACATCAAACATGATTAAGTAATTTAACAATCCCTCCTTTCATTGGCATTTTTAAATAGAAAAAAAGTGGGCTGATTCATACGAAACGTTTAAACAAGAATTTCTGATCTGTTTAAAATTTAAGAATTGCCCCTTTTTATACACTCAATACAGAAAACATATATTTTGGTAATCACCTTTTTATCTGTCTTTTTTATTGAAGTGGTATACATCACTATTCTTCTTTTTCTTCTTCTAATTATTAATTCTTTATGCAATCCAGGTAACACATTTAGTTTGCAGAATGAGTACCAGTATGTTTAATTTGTTTAAATGTATGAAATCTCTTTCAATAAAACAATCTTTAATATAACAACAACAAGAAATTATTGCTTACCAACCAATTTAACAGTTATAGTGGTCATGCAATAATGCCAATGCAACATCAAACATAGCAAGGTCAAGGTTTTATAACTGTTACCAAGTGAGGTGTGTCGTGGGAAAACCGGGCTATATGAATGTGCATAAAGTGTCATCCCGGATCAGCCTGTGCAGTCCCCACAGGATGAAACTTCCCGCTTTTATGGTATTTTCTGTTTCAAGGAAGTCTCTTCTAATCATAAATCCACTGTAGGCGGAAAGTGTTGTCCCAGATTAGCCTGTGCGGACTGAACAGGCTGATCCGGGACAGCACTTAACACACATGCATCAAGCCCGGTTTTCCCATGACACGCCTGAAATTCTGAATAGGATATGTATGGTATTTCAGTTAATAACTTTTAGTTTTTTGTGATAAACTACTCAAAATTTGAAGAGGTCAATATTTTACTATGTATATATAATAACATAGCGGTCAGTATTGTTTTGTTCATTTTTACTGTACCAAACGAGCATCAAAAATACAGAAAGTAACGAAAGCAGCGATTGTTGTCATATTTATAGTAGACTATTTGCTTCAAATACCTAGCAAATTTTTGAAACACATACATATATCAATTATATATTATGCCGATGTTGTAATTAATGATAACACAACTGAAGCTGTTTTGTACAATCATTTGTTGCCAAATTTTGTAGAAACAGAGAAACCTTCATGAAACCTTGACCTTCAAATAGTTTTAATAAATGTTAGCTGTCAGACTGGGCCAATATGCAGTAATACACCTATCAATGTTTTCCCCCGGGGGGGGGGGGGGGGGAGCGGCAGGCATATAGGGGACTTAAGACTGCAAGCAATTCCCGACAGGCAGGAATTTGACATGCCGAATGATTCTGGGTCCCAGGGAAATAGACCAGGTTGGAATTTAGATCCCGGTAATATATGCCCGGGGCCATTTGATAGATATATAGCATCTCCCACTGAGGGGATTTAGACAAATATGCTTGGCTATAGTGGGGAATTAGACCCCCCAAAAAAACATTTGAGGGGCATCGTGGAAAAACCCGACTTAATGCATGTGCGTAAAGTGTTGTCCCGGATTAGCCTGTGCAGTCTGCACAGGCTAATCTGGGATGGCACTTTCCACTTTTGTGGTATTTTCTGTTTCAAGGAAGTCTCTTCTAAACATAAATTCACTGTAGGTGGAAAGTGCCGTCCTGGATTAGCCTGTGCGGACTGCACAGGCTAATCCGGGACGACACGTTAAGCACATGCATTAAGACTGGTTTTCTCACGACACACCACATTTGTCAAATTCCCCTAGGTCTGCCCGCCGCTTGCCCCCTGGGGGAAAATATTGATAGGTGCATAATGAATTAGCTCAGACAGACAGATTGGCCTCACACTGGTGATCTCTTTTTGCATCATTTTAATCTTTTCTATATTCTTTTTTTAATTATTTTGTATATTCAACTCTGACTCTCTTTGTGCACCTTGACTGTGTGGCCATTCGCATCAGTCAAACTGCAGTATTTTCAAATTACCATGATTTTCTTTGCAAAACTAATTTCGTGTTTGTAATCCTTTAATAATATATTTTTATGAATAAAGGTAAGTATCAGGTCAATTTTGCCAAGTTATACCACATAATTAAAGTTATTGAACTTGAAACAACAAAATATACTATTTATATGACATATCAACATAAACAAATTGTATCCATTCACATTTTCTATTGCAAACAATTTGTTGCGCTCAATGTCACCAAAGAAGAGAAATGTAAAACCAGTCCAAAATGCAATAGAAAACCAGGTGACCAGTCTAAAATGTAAAGCATTCTTATTGGTCCAGTCTTCTTATAAGTCACGCCTGGTGATGTCCCGCCCACATAATCAAATTGGCCAATCAGGTTGTAATAAATCAAATAATAATTAGTCAATCAATATTGAGAGTAAATCATTATTATTTATTTATTAAATCTGGATTCTAAATATAGTTTCTGAACAACATAAACTTATGAATACAACAATATTTAATTATATAACCCCATTTTTAATAAAACTTATCTGATTTATTTTTTATAAAACAACTTTTTTGCCAAACTGTTGGATGGGAAATGGGGAAAAATATAAATCTCCCGTCTTGCGATTAAAGAAGGGTAAATTTGAAAAACTTCCCTGGAAACAAATGACGTATCACATGAAAGGAAAGTTTAGCAGCTTCACTTTTTTCACTTTTATCATTTTATTATGATTAACGATGTCTTAAACATGCTGTTTTACCCTTGTTTACATTCAGTACATTGCAAGGGTCGAGTGTGAACTGTTGAGTCTGCTTAACATTTCTATATCTGATACAATAGTTTCAAACTCAACCCTTGAATTTTCTTAATGAGACCAATCTCCCGAATGTGTCAAACATGTACGGGTCCCGACATGACCAAGCCGTAATGGTTAACACGTGATTACAGATGCTTACATGCTCGACCGGGAAGTTATCCCAGGTGGGGGACATGCTGCGGGGGTATCCTCCGTTACTCACACTCTGCTGTTCGTGCCGCTGTTCTTGGCGCTGTTCAGTCTTAGTCTCGTAAGTGCGCGTCTCATACTGCCGCACCTCTTGCCTGATCACATTCTGTTGGGGTTGTTGTTGTTGTTGCCAGGGCTGGGAGGCCATAATGGAGCTCGACGCGGCCTGCAAGGATCTTTCCAGCGCCTCGAGACGATCGTCATTGTCATGGCGATCAACGTCTGCATGGCGACTCAGCGTGCTGTTCTTAGAGTCTGTAAAGTGGTCATTGAAAACAGCTTTGAAACTTTAATTCACAGTGCTGTACACTGGTGACAATGACTAATTTATCATCAAGTACGTAAAGCATTTATGAGTTCATGCTCATCTATTTATGACTTTTTGAATAAAGTTGCTAACAGACACCTGCTGCTAAAACATCACCTTTTTGGTAGACATAGAAGAGGTATTTTTGTTCATAATGTAAACTCAGTGATAAACATACCTCCCCCTCAAGTCCTCAGATGTAAAAATAACATTTCTGTTCATTAAGCGCTCCCAAAAATATAACTTCCCAGGTGGAGGTAAAAATGATAATGTTGAACATATAAAAACTAGATTATATTGTTCATTCAGCCAACACAATGCAGTTGTTACTGCAAACGAGACTTACCTGCGCCTCCCGTCCTCTGAACAATGACCTCCGTGATGTAGTGAGGTTTCTCGCTGCTATGTGGAGGCTGTTGCTGCTGAACCATGTGCTGCTCTCTCTGCGACTGTCGCTCAATCTTCACCTCAACCGGCTGAGGCTGCGAAAAATCAGGTTCGTCTTCTTTGTGATTAATTGTTTTGTACACGGTTTTGTATGACTGAACAGTGTGGGGGGAAATGGAGCGCGGTGATATCGGGGGCGTAGCAAACTGACGTGAAGTCTGCTGACGCTCAAAGTGATCACGATCGTACGCAGATTCAGAGTTATGCCTCTGGACGACCCTGGGTTGTGCGTGAGTCTCAGACTTCCAGGAGCTCGTTTGTTGTTGCTGGTAGGCACCGCCGCTGTAGGTGCGATTTCTAGTCTGCTGCTGTTGTTGCTGCTGCTGCTGCATGTAATCTCGACTGCTGGTTCTCTGGGGGGGTGGTACAGGAGGCGGAGAGTGCATTGTGGGTGTTACAGTTCTCTGGAGGTTGGGAGAGGGAGGGGGTTTGTTCGACACTTTGGATGTGGTGGATGTCGTCTGCTCGGTGATGTACGTGGTGTGAGAGTGTGACAACGGCAGAGTGTCATGAGGGCGAAACTGGGCTTCCGTCGGTGACTTATCAGAGTAAGTGTGCGTGCGTGACACTGTGTAGCTGTAAGGGCTGGTGGGGCCATTCTGCACGGAAGATGTGGAGATTTTCGACACTGACTCATCCTCACTTTGAGATTTATTTTGAAAATATTTATTCTGAGTTTGAGATTGTTTCAGTTCCTCAATAAGCTTTTGTTCGTTTCTATGTCTGTTAGGGTCTCGTTCTGAGCTCTTTTCCCGTAATTTTGCCTGTTGCTGCTGCAGCCACGACATAGAGTGTTCACCGTCGCTGAGTGATGAAGGACCGTTGGCCCGGTAGTTGTACGAGGATTCCTTCTTATAGCTGTTTTCATAATCTACTTTGTAAGGAGATTTCGGGGCAGTAGGATTACGAACCCCATCAAACGACCTAGACATTTCCGGCGACGGCGGAGTATACGTAAATGCATTAACTGGCTTGTATTTGTCATCAGTAACTGTCCTAGTTTCAGATTTTACTGAGTAGTGTTTTTCACTACGCACTTCTGGTATTTTATACGTTACATCCCCGCGCTGTACAACAATGTTCCCCTCGGGACTCGTGTGCTCCTCGACGGTCCTAAAGCTCCTGGTTCCCGGAGACGACTTCTGGCTAACGAACGCCTGATCACTTAACAAGTCACTTAGAATCTGATCGAGTTGCGTCTGCTCGTCAAGCGTAACTTTTCCAGACCGCGGACTCGTCGACGAGCTGTAGGATTTGCTCATACTTGAGTGCGACGACACCGGCTGTTGGTTCATTTCCCGTTCTCGAGTGTTGTACGACCAGTTTTCACTGCTTGTCTTTTGCGTGGAACTTGTGCCTACTGGTACTGCAAACAAACAAGGACCAGAATTTAGTTACATGACTGACATAGATTCTACTAGTTTTGTTCTTGTTTCTAACAAGTTATATGCTAAAGTAAAACATATTAGTTTGTTTCTATTTTAATGCAAATTTAATATTATGTGATGAACTTGTGTCTGCTGGTAATGAAGCCACATTGTTAAACAATTTTGTTTCTTTTTTCATCACAAACATTCAATTTTAATATTACAGACAAATAGAAAAGTTTAAGAGAAAATGAGCGTTGTCACTGTAGGTGATGAATGCCCCGGAATAAGTGTTTTGACATATATAACAATATATGCTCCGCACAGGAAAATTAACCAAATAACTTTATATTGAAGAAAGAGTTATGATCTTTGTACACTGCACTTCCTCTCAACATCTGCTATCAATATATGTTCTTTTAAATCCCTTCAATACTAATGGAGAGTTATGGTCCTCGTACTCAGCACTTCTCAAAGCCCTCTATCATTATATGAAGTACCATTGGAATCCCTTCAATACTTTTAGAGTTATACTCCACACAAGAATTGGGACGGACGGACAATGCGATCACTATAATATGCACCCAGGAGGTCCCTTCGGGGGGGGCATACAAAATCTCCTCACTATTGTCAATTGTTTTAAGCTTTTTTTTCAAACACCAATATGAAATATAATAAATCTCCTCACTATTTTCAATTGTTTTAAGCTTTTTTCAAACACCAATATGAAATATAATAAATCTCCTCACTATTTTCAATTGTTTTAAGCTTTTTTTTCAAGCACCAATATGAAATATTATTGCATAAATAATGAACGCGTTTCTCTAAAGTGACCAAAAGAAACCTTGCTGCACGACCTACACTTGCTTATAAAAATACTGCAGTAGATTTATCAGAGTGTTATAAAGGAAATCTATGCAACACATGATAAAACAATATATGCAATAGAATCAATGCAAATGAACAAGTTGTTAACACTTTAAAACAATTCATAGAAACACAGAATAACTAAGATTCTTTTAATATTACAAGTATTTTTATGTACGAGTGTTTCCCATAGGCAGATACAGAAGGGTTGGCAGCACCCTGTGTACTAGTGTTTCCCATAGGCAGTCACAGAAGGGTTGACAGCACCCTGTGTACTAGTGTTTCCCATAGGCAGATACAGAAGGGTTGACAGCACCCTGTGTACTAGTGTTTCCCATAGGCAGATACAGAAGGGTTGACAGCACCATGTGTACTAGTGTTTCCTGTAGGCAGTTACAGAAGGGTTGACAGCACCCTGTGTACTAGTGTTTCCCATAGCCAGATACAGAAGGGTTGACAGTACCCTGTGTACTAGTGTTTCCCGTAGGCAGATACAGAAGGGTTGACAGTACCCTGTGTACTAGTGTTTCCCATAGGCAGATACAGAAGGGTTGACAGTACCCTGTGTACTAGTGTTTCCCATAGGCAGATACAGAAGGGTTGACAGTACCCTGTGTACTAGTGTTTCCCATAGGCAGATACAGAAGGGTTGACAGTACCCTGTGTACTAGTGTTTCCCATAGGCAGTTACAGAAGGGTTGACAGTACCCTGTGTACTAGTGTTTCCTGTAGGCAGATACAGAAGGGTTGACAGCACCCTGTGTACTAGTGTTTCCCATAGGCAGATACAGAAGGGTTGACAGTACCCTGTGTACTAGTGTTTCCTGTAGGCAGTTACAGAAGGGTTGACAGCACCCTGTGTACTAGTGTTTCCCATAGGCAGTCACAGAAGGGTTGACAGCACCCTGTGTAGTAGTGTTTTCCGTCGGCAGGTACAGAAGGGCTGACAGCACCCTGTGTACTAGTGTTTCCCATAGGCAGATACAGAAGGGTTGACAGCATCCTGTGTACTAGTGTTTCCCATAGGCAGATACAGAAGGGTTGACAGCACCCTGTGTACTAGTGTTTCCCGTAGGCAGATACAGAAGGGTTGACAGCACCCTGTGTACTAGTGTTTCCCATAGGCAGTTACAGAAGGGTTGACAGCACCCTGTGTACTAGTGTTTCCCATACGAAGTTACAGAAGGGTTGACAGCACCCTGTGTACTAGTGTTTCCTGTAGGCAGTTACAGAATGGTTGACAGCATCCTGTGTACTAGTGTTTCCCATAGGCAGTTACAGAAGGGTTGACAGCACCCTGTGTACTAGTGTTTCCCATAGGCAGTTACAGAAGGGATGACAGCACCCTGTGTACTAGTGTTTCCTGTAGGCAATAACAGAACGGTTGACAGCACCCTGTGTACTAGTGTTTCCTGTAGGCAGTTACAGAAGGGTTGACAGCATCCTGTGTACTAGTGTTTCCTGTAGGCAATAACACAAGGGTTGACAGCACCCTGTGTACTAGTGTTTCCCATACGAAGTTACAGAAGGGTTGACAGCACCCTGTGTACTAGTGTTTCCTGTAGGCAGTTACAGAATGGTTGACAGCATCCTGTGTACTAGTGTTTCCCATAGGCAGTTACAGAAGGGTTGACAGCACCCTGTGTACTAGTGTTTCCCATAGGCAGTTACAGAAGGGATGACAGCACCCTGTGTACTAGTGTTTCCTGTAGGCAATAACAGAACGGTTGACAGCACCCTGTGTACTAGTGTTTCCTGTAGGCAGTTACAGAAGGGTTGACAGCATCCTGTGTACTAGTGTTTCCTGTAGGCAAAAACACAAGGGTTGACAGCAACCTGTGTACTAGTGTTTCCTGTAGGCAGTTACAGAAGGGTTGACAGCACCCTGTGTACTAGTGTTTCCCACAGGCAGTTACAGAAGGGTTGACAGCACCCTGTGTACTAGTGTTACCCGTAGTCAGAGACAGAAGGGTTGACAGCACCCTGTGTACTAGTGTTGCCCATAGGCAGATACAGAAGGGTTGACAGCACCCTGTGTACTAGTGTTTCCCGTAGGCAGTTACAGAAGGGTTGACAGCACCCTGTGTACTAGTGTTTCCCGTAGGCAGTTACAGAAGGGTTGACAGCACCCTGTTTACTAGTGTTTCCCATAGGCAGTTACAGAACGGTTGACAGCACCCTGTGTACTAGTGTTTCCCGTAGGCAGATACAGAAGGGTTGACAGCACCCTGTGTACTAGTGTTTCCCGTAGGCAGATACAGAAGGGTTGACAGCACCCTGTGTACTAGTGTTTCCCGTAGGCAGATACAGAAGGGTTGACAGCCAACTGTGTCCTAGTGTTTCCTGTAGGCAGATACAGAAGGGTTGACAGCACCCTGTGTACTAGTGTTTCCTGTAGGCAGATACAGAAGGGTTGACAGCACCCTGTGTACTAGTGTTTCCTGTAGGCAGATACAGAAGGGTTGACAGCACCCTGTGTACTAGTGTTTCCTGTAGGCAGATACAGAAGGGTTGACAGCACCCTGTGTACTAGTGTTTCCTGTAGGCAGTTACAGAAGGGTTGACAGCACCCTGTGTACTAGTGTTTCCTGTAGGCAGATACAGAAGGGTTGACAGCACCCTGTGTACTAGTGTTTCCTGTAGGCAGTTACAGAAGGGTTGACAGCACCCTGTGTACTAGTGTTTCCTGTAGGCAGATACAGAAGGGTTGACAGCATCCTGTGTACTAGTGTTTCCTGTAGGCAGATACAGAAGGGTTGACAGCACCCTGTGTACTAGTGTTTCCCATAGGCAGATACAGAAGGGTTGACAGCACCCTGTGTACTAGTGTTTCATGTAGGCAGTTACAGAAGGGTTGACAGTACCCTGTGTACTAGTGTTTCCCATAGGCAGTTACAGAAGGGTTGACAGCACCCTGTGTACTAGTGTTTCCCATAGGCAGATACAGAAGGGTTGACAGCACCCTGTGTACTAGTGTTTCCTGTAGGCAGTTACAGAAGGGTTGACAGCATCCTGTGTACTAGTGTTTCCTGTAGGCAGATACAGAAGGGTTGACAGCACCCTGTGTACTAGTGTTTCCCGTAGGCAGATACAGAAGGGTTGACAGCACCCTGTGTACTAGTGTTTTCCGTCGGCAGGTACAGAAGGGTTGACAGCACCCTGTGTACTAGTGTTTCCCGTAGGCAGATACAGAAGGGTTGACAGCACCCTGTGTACTAGTGTTTCCCATAGGCAGATACAGAAGGGCTGACAGCACCCTGTGTACTAGTGTTTCCCATAGGCAGATACAGAAGGGTTGACAGCACCCTGTGTACTAGTGTTTCCCATAGGCAGTTACAGAAGGGCTGACAGCACCCTGTGTACTAGTGTTTCCAATAGGCAGATACAGAAGGGTTGACAGCACCCTGTGTACTAGTGTTTCCCATAGGCAGATACAGAAGGGCTGACAGCACCCTGTGTACTAGTGTTTCCAATAGGCAGATACAGAAGGGTTGACAGTACCCTGTGTACTAGTGTTTCCCATAGGCAGATACAGAAGGGCTGACAGCACCCTGTGTACTAGTGTTTCCCATAGGCAGTCACAGAAGGGTTGACAGCATCCTGTGTACTAGTGTTTCCAATAGGCAGTCACAGAAGGGCTGACAGCACCCTGTGTACTAGTGTTTCCCATAGGCAGTCACAGAAGGGCTGACAGCACCCTGTGTACTAGTGTTTCCCATAGGCAGTCACAGAAGGGCTGACAGCACCCTGTGTACTAGTGTTTCCAATAGGCAGTCACAGAAGGGTTGACAGCATCCTGTGTACTAGTGTTTCCCATAGGCAGTCACAGAAGGGCTGACAGCACCCTGTGTACTAGTGTTTCCAATAGGCAGATACAGAAGGGTTGACAGCACCCTGTGTACTAGTGTTTCCCGTAGGCAGATACAGAAGGGTTGACAGCACCCTGTGTACTAGTGTTTCCCATAGGCAGATACAGAAGGGTTGACAGCACCCTGTGTACTAGTGTTTCCCATAGGCAGATACAGAAGGGTTGACAGCACCCTGTGTACTAGTGTTTCCTGTAGGCAGTTACAGAAGGGTTGACAGCACCCTGTGTACTAGTGTTTCCCGTAGGCAGATACAGAAGGGTTGACAGCACCCTGTGTACTAGTGTTTCCCATAGGCAGTTACAGAAGGGTTGACAGCACCCTGTGTACTAGTGTTTCCCATAGGCAGATACAGAAGGGTTGACAGTACCCTGTGTACTAGTGTTTCCCATAGGCAGATACAGAAGTGCTGACAGCACCCTGTGTACTAGTGTTTCCCGTAGGCAGATACAGAAGGGTTGACAGCATCCTGTGTACTAGTGTTTCCTGTAGGCAGATACAGAAGGGTTGACAGTACCCTGTGTACTAGTGTTTCCCGTAGGCAGTTACAGAAGGGTTGACAGCATCCTGTCCTTTTTCTCTCTACCCTTCTAACATAATCTCCATTTTGGAAAGTGCATTAAATCACCTGCCCTTTAAAAATGGTATTTGCTGAAACAAGTAAGTCTGGTGATGAAAGTGACAATGCTCCTATTATTACAGACAGGCGTGATCTCCAAAAATACAGAATTTTGTGTGAAACAAAATTACAGCTATATATAACGGTATAAGCCATTTTCACCCCATTTTCACGACTAAAATGTGCCCTTTTGAGCATCTGCACTCTGCCCCTTTTTGGGTCTGGGGAAGCACTATGCATGTACATGTTTTTTATTCATCAAATCTGAAGGTAAGGCCCACACCAAGGTTTCTAGTAGCAACAAAGAACATGCTGTTATAAAATTATATGAAGGGTATAGTGGGAAAATCGGGCTGAATGCATGTTCATAAAGTGTCGTCCCGGATTAGCCTGTGCAGACTGCAAATGCTAATCCGGGACGACACTTTCGCCTACAGTGGATTATTTGAGAAGAGACTCCCTTGAAATACCATCAAAGCAGAAAGTGTCGTCCTGGATTACCATGTGTGGACTGCCAAGGCTGATCCAGAACGATACGTACCACAGATGCATTAAGCCCAGGTTTCCTACGACATGCCTCATATTTAGTATAACTTTAATGAGACATTTAAGACAAGCTACCTCACCGTTCTTCCACACAGAAATATCCATGCAAATAAAGCATATTATCTAATATCTTGAAAATGCAACATTTATAAGCACATCACAATACAAACACACTGTTTTTGTGTTACTTAAAATGCCAAAAAAGAACAAACTCCAGAAAGCATCATGACAAACTTTTCACTTATGGTCATATGGTATTGGTTTTACCCAGGACACAGACCCAAGCCAGCCTTTGAGAGCCACTGCATTTTTCCTCAATCTTTAACAAGCGTGAATAGTAAAATAGACCAAAACAGAATGTATTGTCAGTATTTTGGCATTAAGTGTAAAGATCCGGCACAACATCAAACATCAGAGAAAAGCTGCTTTTGATATGTGGCATGAAAAATATATGAGGCGTGTCTTGGGAAAATCGGGCTGAATGCATGTGCATAAAGTGTCATTCCAGATTAGCTTGTGCAGTCCGCACAGGCTTATCCAGGATGGCACTTTCCGCTTTGTAGGTTTAAGGAAGTCTCATCTAAACATAAACCTACCGTAGGCGGAAAGTGCTGTCCTGGAAAAGTCTGTGCGGACTGCAAAGGCTGATCTGGGACGACACTTTAAGCACATGCATCAAGCCCGGTTTTCGCACAACATGCCTCATATATGTATATATATGAGGCGCGTCGTGAGAAAACCGGTCTTACTGCATGTGCGTAAAGTGTTGTCCCAGATTAGCCTGTGCAGTCCACACAGGGTAATCCGGGAAGGCACTTTCCGCTTTTGAGGTATTTTCTGTTTCAAGGAAGTCTCTTCTAAACATAAATCCACTTTAGGCGGAAAGTGTCGTCCTGGATTAGCCTGTGCGAATTGCACAGGCTAATCAGGGACGACACTTTTCGCACATGCATTAAGTCCGGTTTCCCACAACGCGCCTCATATATTTATTATATTAGTCTCAGCAATCAAGGGCAATAAGCCCAACAGGACAACACCAGAAAATGTAGCAATACATGTTATGAGGTGTGTCGTGGGAAAACCAGGCTTAATGCATGTGCGGAAATGGTATTTTCTGTTTCAAGGAAGTCTGCTTTAAACATAAATCCTCTGTATGCGGAGAGTGCTGTCCCAGATTAGCCTGTGCGGACTACAAATGCTAATCCGGGACGACCCTTTCCGCACATGCATTAAGTCCGGTTTTTACATGACACACCTCTTATCATGGTATGCACCACCTCCCTTTAGATCAAGAACAACCCTTGTACAAAATTGCACAGAGAAACATGTTGTTTTTTCAACTTTCGATCAGTTTGACCTTGAACTTTGACCCAATGACCTAATAATCAATAGGGATCTACATGTAGTCATAACCCACCTACCTACCAAATTGTATGAACGAAGGCTTAATGGTTCCATAGGTATCACCTGGACAAGGTTTTACAACTATTGGTCAGTAACAGTTGGACCATGACCTTTGCCTTTGGACTCAATTATCAATAGGAATCCTTTACTAGTCATGACCAACCTACCGACTAAGTTCGAAGAACCTAGGCATAAGGGTTCTGTAGTTTTTGCCTGGAGAATGTTTTAAGATTATTTAATTTTGTGTGTATTTTTATGATATTTGGTCAGTTTGACCTTGACATTTGACCAAAAGACCCAATACTCAAAAGGGATCATCTACTAGTCATGACAAACTTACCTATCATGTTTAAACAATGTAGGTCCAAGGGTGCAAAGTATAGCCTGGATAATGTTTTACAATTATTGGGTGTTGTCTTTTCATCATATTTTGGTCATGACCTTCGACCCAAGGACACCAAAATCAAAAGGGATCCTCTACAAGTCTAAGGATTTTGTAGTTATCGCCGAGACTAGGTTTGGTCTACTGACATATCGACTGACAAAGGGACCAACATTTGCAAAGCAATATACCCCCCGCTTCTTCGAAGTGGGGGGGGCATTATTAGAAATATCGGAATATATATGATGTTACATTACAAATATAAATCACAGCAAACGAGAGCAATATGCAACAAAAGGACAATACCAGAGAACGTAGAAATACCGGAATCTAGACTGGATGTAAACGAGCCGCCATTCGCGAGCCTAGTGGTCCCGTTGGTTATAAACTGCGACTCCAGTGACCTCTTGTTGACCTGCGCGTATAAACTCCCGTCAACTGGACCCTGGGAGTGGTCCAGTTGCATTACTCGAAAACTGTCGACCCCGTGTGGAGAACTTTGTAGGCCATTGGCATTCACATCTGGAAGTAAACAAACAACAGTAATAATATTGGTTTCTTGAATTTTAACTTAAAATATATATATTAAGCATTCACATCTGAAAATAGACCAACAAATAGTTTCTTGGATTACAACTGATAAATTTATCACTTCTACAATTTTAACTGATAAATAATATGTCCCTTCTATATTTCAGCAGATAAATATATCCCTTCTAGAAGTTAAACTGATAAATATATTCCTTCTAATATATTCACTGATAAAATATATCCCTTCTCTAGAAGGTCAACTGATAAATATATCTCTTCTAGAAGTTCAACTGATACCGGTAAATATATCCATTTTAGAAGTTCAACTGATTAATATATCCCTTCTAGAAGTTCAACTGATAAATATATCTCTTCTAGAAGTTAAACTGATGCTGGTAAATATATCCCTTCTAGAAGTTCAACTGATAAATATATCCCTTCGAGAAGTTCCACTGATAAATATATCCCTTCTAGAAGTTCAACTGATAAATATATCCCTTCTAGAAGTTCAACTGATAAATATAATTATGACATTCACAGCTGCAAATGAACAAACAAAAATAATTACTATTGGCTTTTCCAATTTTCAGTAGTGAAAAATATCCTTTCCAGAGTTTCAACTGATAAATATATCTCTTCCAGAATTTCAATTGATAATTTCTTCCAGAATGTCAACTGATAAATATATCACTTCTAGAAATTAAACTGTGTCCTTCCAGAATTTCAACAGATAAATATATCCCTATGTCTGTCATCACATAAACAGGTAACTGGTATCTACTGTGGCAATGGAAATGAATTTGGCACGATGCAGTCTCCATTGATCGAAATGTTTTTGGGACTTTAATAGTTCTGAGTTTTTGCTTTGATAGAGTTATCAAATATTGTTAATTTTATACATTATACACATAGATGTTGATGTCTTCAGATATATCTCACAGAATCAAACTGAAACAAGACACTGTGTTCGATAAACACACATACCCTGGGTTAGTGCTGGACAGCCCATCTGAATTATTCTAAGTCCAAATTAGGTCAAGGTCAAAGTGAGTTTGGGTGATATGGGTGGACAGGGAATGGTCGTAAGCAACAACTGTGTAAGTATCCAAGTGTTGTAGTAAGCGGTGTTGGTGCTAGACGAAACGGTAAAATCTACTTTACCTTGGCACTGATGGACGGAGGGACAGACAGACAGGCACTATATGCCTCCCTCATCAAGATGCCGGGGGGTGGGGGGGCGGTATATTCTACATAACTTTTCAAAACTAAAGGACAAGTGGCCCCAGTGCTCAGTTTGTAAGGGAATGACTCTTGTGTTCATGTGGTTTAAGCATTACAAAAACTTGCAGTTCCAAGGAATGCAGACCAACTCAACTAATCAGTGTATTTCAAAGAAAAGCCAATGAACCAAAACAAAATCAAATGAGTCCAAGCACAAAATGGGCAACAAGTCTTGAAATCTCCAGGCAACCTCACCTGATTAATTTTACCTGGAATCTACCATGTGTTTTACAGACAGAACACATTTAGGTATCTGCATCTCCATTTCTAAAAATAGCTTCACATTATTAATGAAAGGGGAGTGGCCTTCACAAATTCCAGAACAGATGTTGGAAAATGAAAATTATGTCATTTTGGACAACCAAACATTCAAGAGCATTTTTGGCCAATGCAATTCACTATTTTTGTTGACACAGAACCCAATAACAGTCTTTTTAAGGGCTAATGCCACTTGCAATGCATGACCTACTTTTTTACTAAAGGGCTACAATGCACTAACAACTAATACCACTGTTTTATATGCTCCATAATATTCTTCGGGCCCTTGCGGATTAGTGGACTTGTTGATTGTAATGCATATTATTCCATTTGAATGGATTGAGTTATTCCCTCTATAAACATGAATCAATGGACACTAACAAATAATTACAAATAATTACAATAATTATAATAGCTCCTCAATATTCCACTTGAATGTAATAGTTCATTTATTATCTCTCTACACATGAACAAATGGACACAAACAAATAATTACACTAATAATAATAGTTCCTCACAATATATAAGGGAAATAGTAACTGTGACCATGGCATTTTCATCAGCTTTTAGCAGACGCAAAAAAAAACATATTGCAAACAGAACAGGCCCAGCAAGTCCTCCCAAAAACATGGTCAACATCAATTCGCACTCTCCAATCCAAACAATTTTTCCAACTTTCCACCTCTAGGTTTTTTCCTTAATTAAATTACCAACCATCTTTTAATTCTCTTCCACATTGCGGTTTCATTCCAGAATTGTCTACCAAGTAGACAGATGTTGGTAGCTTTAGACACTTTGACAGGTCTAGAAATGTTTACACTATGTTTTCAATGCGTACATCACAATCCAAAAATATCAATTAAAATGTTAATTAATTTAGGGACAAAAGGTCTGGTTGCCATGACAGCGGGTTAATATAACAACCTTGTTGGTACAATTAGTTACAGTACCAGTTATCACTAGACTAGACAAATGTTAGTCCCTGAAAACGTTAATTTAGGGACAAAAGGTCTGGTTGCCATGACAGCGGGTTAATATAACAACCTTGTTGGTACAATTAAGTTACAGTACCAGTTATCACTAGACTAGACGAATGTTAGTCCCTGAAAACGTTAAGTTAGGGACAAAAGGTCTGGTTGCCATGACAGCGGGTTAATATAACAACCTTGTTGGTACAATTAGTTACAGTACCAGTTATCACTAGACTAGATGAATGTTAGTCCCTGAAAACGTTAATTTAGGGACAAAAGGTCTGGTTGCCATGACAGCGGGTTAATATAACAACCTTGTTGGTACAATTAGTTACAGTACCAGTTATCACTAGACTAGACTAATGTTAGTCCCTGAAAACAAACTGTCTTAAGCAAGATCAAAATGGCAAGCATGTATTGCCAGGAGCAAAGTAGGAGCAAAGTAACATTATATATGATGAATTTGATATTTACATAAATGACTGCATCAGTCTACCACTAGACTTTCAATCTTTATTTCATCAAAAGTAAATAAAATTTATTTTGTTTGCAATAAATGTGATGTATAGACTTTTTTAATTTGATTTTTTTTTTTTTTTTTTATCTTAGTTTTTTTGCTTTTTAATTTTTTGGTTATGTTATAAATTCAACAAATACTCGACTGTGAGTAATATATAGAGGATATTTGTTGATTTCGGTGAATGATAGAATTTTATTTCACGAGTGGTCATAGAAAAAAATATTTTCACGAGTGGTGTAGTCACGAGTGAAAATATAGTTTTCTATGACCAAGAATGAAATAAATATTTGATCATTCACTGAAATCAACACATTTTCTTTTTAATTTAAATAAATAAAATTGCGCGAGATAAGCTTAAGCGTCACACGTATGTGTATTCTGACGTCATAAAACTGAAGCCATAAATGATTCCAAAATTGTTTATCATAAGTATGGTGGGAAAAAAGTGCCATAATGTGTTCGTCGTCGTAGTTAAATTATATTTTTGTTGAATTTTATCATGTGTTTTCTGTAAAGAAATGTATGTAAATACTGTACAAATACATACATTTGCCAAGGAAGGTAAACCTTTACTGGTAGATCGATGCTAATGATAGAAAAATAGTGTGTTTTATGTTATATTTTCACTGCTGTGAAAATATACAATCTTATACTTTCACTGCTCCAACAGTGAAAATATAAGATTTTATTTTACCAATAAATTCCAGATGTCACTGAAAAGCATATAATATATTTCCAGCATTTGACTCAAACTCCCATTGCCCACATTTAACAAGTATTTATTCTCCATGTTAGTGAAGTACTTGAAACCTGAAAGGAAGTTTTGTGCCTCAAACTACCTCAAACTGATCTCATCTTTTTTCCAGTAATGTAAACACATGCTGCAAAGATGTGCCTGTAAATTTTACTAAAACCCCTTTAATCTATTCCCAGTGTCAGTTTCAGTTAATAAACAGGTGAGCTGATGAATTCAAGTGTAAACCATTCCCATGCTCAGAAGCCATATGGCTGGGTCCCATCAGGGCACCTATAGGGTGTGTAGAAGCAGGCTCATTAGCTGTGGCATAAACAGGTGCAACTGATTGTTGTTCTGGTTTCTTAGCAATTTCTTAGAACATTAAGGGAATTTCTCGGAATTTTGAATTTCACCCTGGTGGTTTTTCAAACAAGGGAAATAACTCTATATGTTTCATATTGCTATGAAATGTTTGCTGAAGGCACAGTAACAAAAGTAAATTTATCAAAGATTTTTTTTCAACACTGATTTTTAAAAAGCCAAAGACCTAGAATAAAAATTAAATTGTCTTAGGTTAAGTTGATAATTTTACAATTAATTCTGTTTAGAGGTCTCGGTGGCGTTGTGGATATGGTGTCCGCTTAGCGATCGGGAGATCCTGGGTTCGATCCCCACTCTGGGAGAGTTCTCAAGATATCCCCCATATACACCAAGTACTGGTTCTACCCAGGAAACGGACTCGAGAGTGTCTCAATAAACTTTCGGCTTTTGATGCAATCAAGCTAAAATAAATAGGTTTAAACTATTTCTGTTTAAGATAAGTTTGCTTAAGTGTTGATTTACAGGGAGACTGCTTTATGAATACCTGACTGTAACGGCGCAGCTATTTTTGTAAGGTTTGAGAACAGAACTATAATGGCCACTAGGCTTCCATGGTGTATTTTCTTGTATTCTTTTCTTGTACTTCCTCCTACACAAACATTATACAGCTTCAAGATTGAGCATCTTCAAATGATTACACCAATGTTGCTGCACCTACTGACTCCCATTAGTCATTTCACAGGTATTCTCTGTGAAGTATGAACAATACTTTTATCATTCTTAGCTCACTGGTTTTCATGTTATTTTAAGCATTATTTCTTCTGCCATGTATCATACATGCAATCACCTCTCTCATTGAGTGAAAGTATAAAACATCCTATCATGATTGAAATACTTTGAAATGTTTACAAATAGTACCCCTAGATATATGTGTAAAACTAAGCGAAATCTCTCGCAAATATAGTTAAAAAGTAATGTCCTTTATAATCAGCAAATTACCCTGTAAAATAGCTACCAACTGTCCATCCAGATTATCACCCAGAAGTCCATGCAGCATCCACCAAAAGTCCATACAGATATACCCAACAATGCTTATATCCATCGAAACTCCATAGAGATATCCCTCGAAAGACCATATAGATATTCTCCATATGTCCATAAATATATCCATCAAAACAAAAATCCATACATATATCCATCAATTATGTCCATATAGATATTTCCCAAAAGTCCATATAGATATAACTCAAAAGTCCATACATATATCCACCAAAAGTCCATAGAGACAATCTCCCAAAAGTCCATATATATATTCCCCTCAAAATCCATACAATATATGAAACATGTACATACATATATCCACCAAAAGTCCATACAGATGTCCACCAGGAGTCATACAGATAGCCGTAAAAAGTCCATACAAATGTCCCCCCCCCCCGAAGAACCGATTGGGATATTCCCACAAATGTCCATACAGACATCCCACACAGACTGGCCAATTTATTATACAAAATCCATCAAATGCCTTGTAGACATGAACTGTATGTTTGCTTAATATCTACCCAGATACACTCAAAATTTACCTACCAAATATCCATCACAATATCACCAAATCTCTCTTTTAGAAATATGCCACAACATCTTCTAAATATCCATCTCATCATCTTACAAAATATTACTTAACGTATCCATTTTATCTTCTATAAGATATGTATATAATATATTATCCACTAAGCTATGCATTTAATTTATCCTATTTCGATGCCATGATATGAACTAAATTCTAAATAAGAAAATAGATATTCTTGAAATACCATCATTATTCTTCTCCATCCTCCATATGGTTTCTGCAAAACTTCCATGGACTCATGATATAATGCCGTTACATGAGCATGTCAGTTTGCCCTTAACATCTCCATACCATCATAGGCATGTCAGCATGTTGTCACTCATCTTATACCATAAAGGAAGTAATCATGTGCAGTAACAAGCAACAATGTGTTTTACATCAAAATTTCCCAACAGGTTTCAATGGAAAACTGCACAAAATTCCGATGTTCAATGCACAGGCTCTATAAGTTCCGACAAACTGTTAAGATTGAGATGTTCCTAAGATAACATAGTTGATGTAATGCCAAGCAAAAACCACCGCGAAAGTTTCTTGCAGGCATACTTGTATGCAGCACAAAATTAAACTCTATAAGAAGAAACACGTATAACGCTAACTGCAGCACGGAATTACAATCTATAAGACAATATGTATAACGCTAACTGCAGCACGTAATTACAATCTATAAGACAATATGTATAACGCTAACTGCAGCACGGAATTACAATCTATAAGACAATATGTATAATGCTAACTGCAGCACGGAATTACAATCTATAAGACAATATGTATAACGCTAACTGCAGCACAGAATTACAATCTATAAGACAATATTTATAACGCTAACTGCAGCACGGAATTACAATCTATAAGACAATATGTATAACGCTAACTACAGCACGGAATTACAATCTACAAGACAATATGTATAACGCTAACTGCAGCACGGAATTACAATCTACAAGACAATATGTATAACGTTAACTACAGCACGGAATTACAATCTACAAGACAATATGTATAACGCTAACTACAGCACGGAATTACAATCTATAAGACAATATGTATAACGCTTACTGCAGCATGAAATAACAATTCCTTAATTGCAACTAGTCTTTTTATACTTATTTCTATGAGTTTATCTGAAATGTACGTTGACACCTGTGGCAAGACGTACGCAACCAGGTTCCAAGTGTGTCAAAAACTGCAAACATCTGACCACAGGTTGTTTTTTTTACCTCACATTCACACAATAAGTTACATGTTTAAATCAACAATGTAGGACACAGTAACTTAGAGCAACTGTAAATATAAAGTAAACCTGGGAGGAAAAGTGCGCCCGGTTCGACCGCCTGAACACCAGCACAGTGCTCTACCATAGCAACTAACCAGGAGGCTGGTTCATACCCACGCACCCTACATATATTACACTGAGTATAATAAGTGTATATTTTACACAACTTACATTTCATTGACATTATTCCCGGATATCACTCTACTCTCCACTAGGTATTCCAAGTCACGGGCCGGATATCACTCTACTCTCCACTAGGTATTCCAAGTCACAGGCACCATCACACTCACCACAATCAGAGCAACAGTTCAGTGGTAATCTTGGGTGTGAATAACACTGCTTGACAAATAACAAGCCAGAGATAACCAATAGATAACCAGGTGTCACTGATCAATTGTACTCTTATTAAGGATATTACTGGTGATTATGAATGCGTGTGTGAGAGACATATTGTCAATTCATTGACTGTTCTGCATTGTGAACTATATTTTGTATAATTATGGCGTGTCATGGGAAAACCGGACATAGTGCAAGTGCGTAAAGTGTCGTCCGGGATTAGCCTGTGCAGTCCACACAGGCTAATCCAGGACGGCACTTTCCGTTTGTATGGTATTTTCTGTTTCAAGGAAGTCTCTTCTAAACAGAAATCCACTGAAACCGGAAAGTGCCATCCCGGATAAGCCTATGCAGACTGCACAGGCTAATCCAGGACGACACTTTACGCACATGCTTTAAGACCGGTTTTCCCACGACGGGCCTCAAATCAATCTAATTGAACGAACCATAGTTCATTCATAATTTTTCCAGACCTTTGGGTCAATTTATGCCAGAAGGTTGAATGGAAAACTGAGGTTTCCAAACTCTGTATATTTGCTGATAGGACCTTTTGGCTATCAAAGCATGAATTATCTGATAAAAGGCTATCACTGGTATAATCAGACATGCATATTCATAGAACACTGTCAGTCTCTAGCATCTGGTTCTATCAATGGTCCATCCTCCTTAGAACAGATAGAGGTGATGTATGAAATATGAAGATTTATCTATACCCAAACAGACTGAGAAACAGACTAGGTCAGAGTTTATAGTCACCAAGCAGTTTTACTCTTAGAGACAAGTGTTAAGTTACCAGGATTGGTTTTGAAATATGTGAGTTTCTCTTTTTTGATTGATCAGATGACCAGATAGGGTGCATACATGCGTAATTTGTGCAAAAAAAATCACTAATTTTTAGTAAATATATCAGCACAAAACTATCAGGGTGTAGATGTGCCTAATGCTTCAGTCTCTGATCTGAGACATTTGAAAAAGTGAACAATTTTGTTCACAGACTTTTTGCCCTGATAATTTTTGTTTCAATGACTTTTTGTTCTTTACATAATTATGCTGATCAGATGAATTTTCCACAGAAGCTGTGTGCACCAGAATTTAGTGTTAAATCAATGCCCAAGAAAGCAAACAACCAAAAAAAATAACATGATGGCAACCCATCATCTAATACCTTTCATCAATTTTCACAACAATTAAACAACAATCAGTGTGAAAGCAGGAAATATTGAGACCTGGCCCTATTTGCTACCAGCTTAGACCCATCTGTAAGTGTAGAGCCCCTTATCCCACATAATTGGATGTAATTGGCAAACAAGATTAGCTAATCAATGGCAGATTATCACCTCCAAATGAACAACAGGCACCACAGCTTTCTGGTAAAACAAACCCAGTTTTTAACCAGTCTAAAACAAACTTTTTTTTAGCAAGCATAATTAATGTTCATTTTTTAAAGGAACCACAATTGTATTGTGTGATTTTATTGACCTGGCACTCATGAATATTCCGTTTTATTTCGTGAATCTATTTTAAGCTACTAACTCAGATAGGAGACGAAGACGCGAATATGTATCGATTAAATCTTTCTTCCGTTATAGTTGATACTGTAGTGCAGTGGTAATCACATAACGTAGACGCAAATATGTATCGACTAAATCTTTCTTCCGTTATAGTTGATACTGTAGTGCAGTGGTAATCACATAACATAGACGCAAATATGTATCGATTAAATCTTTCTCCCGTTATAGTTGATACTGTAGTGCAGTGGTAAGCATGCAATGTTTGTAAGCGTGTTGTTTTAGGTTCAAATCCCAGAACAGGCACTTTCAATTTATTTTATTTAATTTATTTAATGGATCATTTTGCTGGCGTCATTGCACGTAATCTCATCATCAACCTTGAATCGGACACAGAAGAGATATGCACCGATACGTTGAGCGAAAAAGAGTCGTTGTGAATGCATTTTTATGTAGATAATTAAAAAAGAATTAACTAATGAAAATAAAACAAATGAAAAAGGGTAAAAATGATAAAATAAAGAAAAATGTAATGGGAATAAGTGATACTGATGTAAAACAAAATAAGAAAAAATAAAGATTTTGTCTGGATTCGAACCACAGTTATTGTGATTCAAAGTCTAAAACACTAACCACCGCGCCATTCTCCCTGACACTAACCACCGCGCCATTCTCCCTGACACTAACCACCGCGCCATTCTCCCTGACACTAACCACCGCGCCATTCTCCCTGACACTAACCACCGCGCCATTCTCCCTGACACTAACCACCGCGCCATTCTCCCTGACACTAACCACCGCGCCATTCTCCCTGACACTAACCACTGCGCCATTCTCCCTGACACTAACCACTGCGCCATTCTCCCTGACACTAACCACTGCGCCATTCTCCCTGACACTAACCACTGCGCCATTCTCCCTGACACTAACCACTGCGCCATTCTCCCTGACACTAACCACTGCGCCATTCTCCCTGACACTAACCACCGCGCCATTCTCCCTGACACTAACCACTGCGCCATTCTCCCTGACACTAACCACCGCGCCATTCTCCCTGACACTAACCACTGTGCCATTCTCCCTGAAACTAACCACTGCGCCATTCTTCCTGACACTTGTTGATGGTTTTTTTTGTTATATGACTATAAAATCTGTGCTTTACCCACTGGTTAAACATTAAACGGATATAAACAAAACATCCGAAAGCTACCGAAGATTAATGAGTGCCAGGTCAATAAAATCGCACAATACTCGTATAAGATATCATGTATGATGTCATTTTGGGGATTTAAACTTGTGGTTATCCCATGATAAAATGTGACAGTTTATAGCAAAATTTGCAGGGTGCACCATGCAGTACTAGTCACATTAAAAGGGACTAATAGTGGCACTATGCGCAATCATAGAAAAAAGATGCAAATGTTCAAGTTTACATGTGTGTGTTGTGAATTTGTATCAAGTGCAACCCAATTCTCTCCAATATGGCCACCATCCTTGGTTTAATGTATCGCGCAAAAGATGAGTAAGTAGGTTAGGGTGTGACTGGGGCTCAAACCTGTGACTAGTGAAGCCAGTGTGTTACCACTAGACCATGGATCTGCTACAAGTTTACATGCAGCTCTCTTCTAGTCCCTTATCCAGTACCCCCTGGATCTCATGCTATCAATGCTATCAATTATCAATTAATCAGCTAATAATAACTGGATGATGATGAAACAGCTGTCTGAGCAAACATCTAGACAGGTATTATGTATGGATGGAAATGTATGTATGGATGGAAATGGACACTACTGGTTTTGATTATGGGATATTTAGAATGTAACTATCACCTTGGTTGTTGTTTAAATGATACCAAACACTGACCACTGGAACCAGTATAATTCATACTGATGTAACTATTATAACTCCTATATTTAAAAAAAAAACACTACTTTATTTTTCTATTAAAATCATAAAAATATTTTTTTTTTAACTGTTAAAATTCCTAAACTAAACTTGACTAAACTGAATAAAGATTCAACAAAACAGTATATCATGAATACAACCATACAATTAAAGCCTAATAACATCAATTTACTGTGCAAGTAAACATTTCTCCACCCCCATACCCACTGACTTCACTAATCCAAAAAGATGTTCTGCACAAATTCCAGTGGCATGTAGAAGGCTCTTATCTCTGGTGATTTAAATGGGAGATACCAGCAGCCAAGAGATCTGGAGCCTGGCAATGTCACTCACTTAATTATAACCGATGATTAACATGATCTTGTGGAGATGAGCCAACACAACCCCATCAGCAGCCATAAATATATTTCACTTATTACAATTGGTATACCGTATATTCCCTATTTAACACTCCTCGTATACCACATATTTCCTATGTAACATGACTCACCCCAATCAATTTTACAACAAGAACACAACCCCATCAGCAGCGATAAATATATCTCACTCATTACAATTGGTATACCATATATTTCCTATTTAACATGCTTCACCCCAATCAATTTTACAACAACAACACAACCCCATCAGCAGCGATAAATATATCTCACTCATTACAAATGGTATACTGTATATTCCCTATTTAACACTCCTCGTATACCACATATTTCCTATTTAACATGCGTGACCCCAATCAATTTTACAACAACAACACAACCCCATCAGCAGCGATAAATATATCTCACTCATTACAATTGGTATACCATATATTCCCTATTTAACATGCCTCACCCTAAATAATGGATAAACATATCTCATTCATAACAATTGGTATACCATATATTTCCTATTTAACATGCTTGACCCCAATCAATTTTACAACAAGAACACAACCCCATCAGCAGCGATAAATATATCTCACTTATTACAATTGGTATACCATATATTCCATATTTAACACTCCTCGTATACCACATATTTCCTATTTAACATGCCTGACCCCAATCAATTTTACAACAACACAACCCCATCTGCAGCGATGAATATATCTCACTCATTACAATTGGTATACCGTATATTCCCTATTTAACACTCCTCGTATGCCACATATTTCCTATTTAACATGCCTGACCCCAATCAATTTTACAACAACAACACAACCCCATCAGCAGTGATGAATATATCTCACTCATTACAATTGGTATACCGTATATTCCCTATTTAACACTCCTCGTATACCACATATTTCCTATTTAACATGCCTGACCCCAATCAATTTTACAACAACAACACAACCCCATCTGCAGCGATAAATATATCTCACTCATTACAATTGGTATACGATATATTTCCTCCTTAATGCCACTCAACCTAAATAACGCAAAAAATATATCTCATTAATTACAATCTGTATACCATATATTCCCTTTTTAATGTTAATCACCCTAAATAACAAATAAATAAATATCACACCCATTACAATCGGTATACCATACATTCCCTACGTAATTCCCCCCCCCATCCTAATTAAAGCTACAACAACCCATTGGCAATAGGTACTAAGACATAAAATATACCTCACTCATTACAATTTATACTGTCAATTCCCTTTTTAACGCCTCCCCAACCTTATTAATGCCACACCCATCAGTCTAAACAATGCCAAAAACTCTCTGACTAGATAATGCACCCCACTCATCCCCTGTTTTCTTCAGCACTTAACAGTAATTTCATGTAGCAACCCCATCAGCAAAGGATAAATATTTATTATATGCTTTTCAGTGAAATATCGAATTTTATAGGTGAAATAAAATTTTATATTTTCACTGTTTGTGCAGTGAAAATATGATGTTATATTTTCACTGCAGTGAAAATATAACATAAAACGGACTGTTTTTCTATAGTTAACATAGATTTACCAGGGATGTTTTACATCCCTTGGCAATTTCTTACACGTGTACAGTATTTGCATACATATGTTTACAAAAAACACATTATAAAATTCAACAAAAATATAATTAAGTGACAAAGACACACAAACTATGACTCTTCTACCCCACCATACTTATTTTGGAATCATTTATGAAGTCATTTAAAACTTCCTTCATGACATCAGAATACACAATCTTGTGACGTTTAAGCGTATGTCGCGTATTTTTATTTATTTATTGGCCAGAAGCATAAATTAAAAAGAAAATTTGTTGATTTCAGTGAATGATCGAATATTTATTTCACTATTGGTCATAGAAGACTATATTTTCACTCGTGGCTACACCACTTGTGAAAATATTTTTTTCTATAACCACTCGTGAAATAAAATTCGATCATTCATCGAAATCAACAAATATCCTCTATATAGAGCATCATAAATTTCCTTTGCAGTCAAGCTGCAACAGTTATAGTATAAAGGTATATATATATAAATATATAATTATATATATGACAGAACACCAAACAATGTTTATTAGGTCATATACGGTATCTTGCTCATTACAGTAACAAACCTATTTTTACGCCCACTAATGAAAGTACAATGACTAATATATTGAACCTAACATTTTGTTAAAATAATTTTATCTAGATCAATATTAAAAGCACAAGGGTTTTATTGTTCCAAATATTATAAATACAAAGGATGATGTATCAATATTACAAGTACAAAACTGTATCTATGGTAACCAAACGATGAAGTAAAAGGCTATATCGTACCCATGTAAGTACCAATAGCTTATCTATATCGTTATCCACATTATAAGCACGCATATCATTTCTATAAAATGTAACCCATTAAGAAATACATGGAACACCTGAATAATACAAAATCTGTTAGGTGTCAGATCTCAAAATGATAGCAAATTGGCATAAAAAATCAATGAAACCATCTTAGATCAACGGAATAAATATGACTTCTTTGTCATAATCATTTTGGTCTGTTGTCTGCATTTAATTATTAAATTGCTGAAGGAATTACTACGTAGGTCTAGTATCTCTATTTTCTTTCGCACAATATTCTATAAATGTTACTGACTAACACTACTTACCATCACACTTTTTACAGCCTGTCAGTTTTTTAGTCTTCATCGTTTATCCTTAATGTACAATCCAGGACAATGTTCATATGATACACATAATATATAACACAGTGTGCTGTCGAGAATGGGTCAAATCAAAATTACACCTATATTCCAGTGTCATATATAGCAACTTGAACCTAAAACATCCAAATATTCCAAGATTGTTGCCGCTTTATTGTCGCTGAATGTCTTGCTGAAAACAAAACAATCCAAATCCCCATTTACAAAATATCCAATAGGTGAAATGTAACCAATAAGAATTGAAAAACTAAAGCTTTGTTATTATTTTAAGCACAACCAACACCAAAATTAAGTTTCCATGGGAAAACTATCAGCGAAAAAGTCCAAAAATTCCAAAAAATATCTGAAATTTTACACTGAAAAAGCTTGAAAAATAGCGAAATCAACAATACTTCTCCCCTAACACTGCAGCTCAAATGAAGCCTCCTCTACACCAGTGGCAGCTCCTCCCTCCAGGTATTCTCCACTCTGACACAGCACACTGACAGATCCACCTGAATCATCACCTAACCATCACAACCATGCATCCCCGTCATCCACAACACACCAGCTAGTTATCCTCACATACATGTCATTCTGAGTTGTGCACGTGTAGTCATTCAAAGTTCTACCAGGCAGTTTCCTATAAAATCCTGTTTGAACAAACAGGTTTTGTTTTCTTGCATAGACAACATCAAGTTTGCAAATCTAGTTAAGAAACAAACAGATAAACTGTGCTTTCTGAATGCTTTTTTTTTTCTTAACTATATTGTGCATCTAGTTCTTTGCAATAAAATCCTGGTTAAATAAACAGTGTTTGCGTCCTGCCAGTATGTCATCAATGCTGCAATTCCAGTTAAAGAAACACACAGAAAGTGCCTTCAAACTTGTTACTTATAAAAATCCTGGTTAAAACAAATAGAACTTTCTATGTTTGTCTCTTGTAATAATAACATCAAAGCTACAAGTCTAAAACATGCAGAAAGCACTTACTCCTTAAAAATTGTTTACTTATGAAATCCTAACTAAACAAACAGAGCTTTTCATATTTGTTTTTGGCAACTATGCCAAACCTAACTTTATGAAACAATTGCAGGCAGCGCCAATACTTTTGCTTCAAGTAAAACAGTGGCAAAACCTTCCTCCAGAAAGCTGAAGAATGTTTGATAGTTCACACATGCATTAACACTAGGATACTAATGAAGATCCATTTAACACCAGTATGCACTTGATTGTTTTGACATGCACCCAGAATTCATGTTTTCTAGCAGCAAATGCTCGAGTAAATCACTGAGACTGGCTGCCAGATGTGCTTCAAAATTCTGTAGACTGGCACCCTACTGTGTTATTGCAGATACCGGTGTAGAGGTGGGTGGGAGACACGAGTAGTAAGTAATTCAGCCGCTGAGTCTTAAATAAGACTTGTGTACTTAAAGACCTAGTACTGATCCTTCTTAGGCAAGTCTTCAACAAACACTGTTGACATAATATGAATGAGGCGCGTCGTGGGAAAACCAGGCTTAATGCATGTGCATAAAGTGTTGTCCCGGATTAGCCTGTGCAGTCCGCACAGGCTAATCCAGGACGGCACTTTCCGCCTACATAAATTTAGTCCTAGCTTTCTGAATCGTTAAACGCATTGTCGATCAGTCATGTGTCGAAAATGAAAAATTTAGATGATACTCATTATTTTGAATAACTAGTCACCAAAATCAAAAACTTTATTTCTTTGACTAACATTCATTTTGAAAATTTCCAACAATTATTCTAACTCTTATTGACCTATTCTACATCAATAACCTCATATTACAACTCTTATTGACTTAATCTACATCAATAACCTGGTATTATAACTCTTATTGACCTAATCTACATCAATAACCTTATATTACAACTCTTATTGACCTAATCTACATCAATAACTTTATATTACAACTCTTATTGACCTAATCTACATCAATAACCTTATATTATAACTCTTATTGACCTAATCTACATCAATAACCTTATATTACAACTGTTATTGACCTAATCTACATCAATAACCTTATATTACAACTCTTATTGACCTAATCTACATCAATAACCTGGTATTATAACTCTTATTGACTTAATCTACATCAATAACCTTATATTACAACTCTTATTGACCTAATCTACATCAATAACCTAATATTACAACTCTTATTGACCTAAACCTCATCAATAACCTTATATTACAACTCTTATTGACCTAATCTACATCAATAACCTGGTATTATAACTCTTATTGACCTAATCTACATCAATAACCTAATATCATAACTCTTATTGACCTAATCTACATCAATAACCTTATATTACAACTCTTATTGACCTAATCTACATCAATAACTTTATATTACAACTCTTATTGACCTAATCTACATCAATAACCTTATATTATAACTCTTATTGACCTAATCTACATCAATAACCTTATATTACAACTCTTATTGACCTAATCTACATCAATAACCTTATATTACAACTCTTATTGACCTAATCTACATCAATAACCTGGTATTATAACTCTTATTGACTTAATCTACATCAATAACCTTATATTACAACTCTTATTGACCTAATCTACATCAATAACCTAATATTACAACTCTTATTGACCTAATCTACATCAATAACCTTATATTACAACTCTTATTGACCTAATCTACATCAATAACCTTATATTACAACTCTTATTGACCTAATCTACATCAATAACCTGGTATTATAACTCTTATTGATTTAATCTACATCAATAACCTTATATTACAACTCTTATTGACCTAATCTACATCAATAACCTAATATTACAACTCTTATTGACCTAATCTACATCAATAACCTAATATTACAACTCTTATTGACCTAATCCACATCAATAACCTTATATTACAACTCTTATTGACCTAATCTACATCAATAACCTGGTATTATAACTCTTATTGACCTAATCTACATCAATAACCTAATATCATAACTCTTATTGACCTAATCTACATCAATAACCTTATATTACAACTCTTATTGACCTAATCTACATCAATAACTTTATATTACAACTCTTATTGACCTAATCTACATCAATAACCTTATATTATAACTCTTATTGACCTAATCTACATCAATAACCTTATATTACAACTCTTATTGACCTAATCTACATCAATAACCTTATATTACAACTCTTATTGACCTAATCTACATCAATAACCTGGTATTATAACTCTTATTGACTTAATCTACATCAATAACCTTATATTACAACTCTTATTGACCTAATCTACATCAATAACCTAATATTACAACTCTTATTGACCTAATCTACATCAATAACCTTATATTACAACTCTTATTGACCTAATCTACATCAATAACCTTATATTACAACTCTTATTGACCTAATCTACATCAATAACCTGGTATTATAACTCTTATTGACTTAATCTACATCAATAACCTTATATTACAACTCTTATTGACCTAATCCACATCAATAACCTTATATTATAATTCTTATTGACCTAATCTACATCAATAACCTAATATTATAACTCTTACTGACCTAATCCACATCAATAACCTCATATTATAACTCTTATTGACCTAATCCACATCAATAACCTCATATTGTAACTCTTATTGACCTAATCCACATCAATAACTTTGAGCTGTTGACAGTCATTGTCAGTGTCAAGATAAGTGTTCCAAATTCCCCCAACAGGAGAGACAGCAGAAAACAATGAACATTCAATTTTGAAAATAACTTTGGGAATATTTTGGCTGTGTATTTCTTCATTTCTTCTTCACCTCCATCTTGAACATCATTTGACTATACAGATTTTGTTAGCGGATAAAAAACAACAATTTGTATTGAAAACCAAGATTGGTAATGATTATTTAGACATTTTTACTGACACAACAAAAATCTGTTTGCAAACTGTCTTGATTATCTTATATAAGACAACTTTAAACATTCTTTGAAAACCAGTGTCAATTGTAATAACTGGAGAAATTATAATCTTGGTCCATACCTTGAAATTGTTATCCTCATTAGTTACCTTAGCCATGCTAAACTTAAAATTGTGTTTTGTGCTCTGAGCTAGATTACAGTGACTCTGTCAAGCTCTCCTGATGGGCCAACCCTGCCCCCAGGGCTACAACTTGTTGTCTTGGTTACAGGTATCTATGGCAACCAGCATCAGTAGCCCATGTGTCATTGGCTGACATAACGAGGGTTCTTAATCACTGTCTTCTTCATGATTTATTGCATGCTCAGCACTTTTAACACTGAAGACAGCTTACTCTTGATCCATGTAGGTGTTAAGTTTTTTGTTTGTTGTGTTTTTACCAAAAATAATATTACTGTTTGTGTATACACTATATGTCATATCACATACTTTTACCAAAGCATATCAGAAACAAGAAAATAACATAAAACCAGATTAAATTATAATATAATAACATATGAAACAAAGTGTTTGTTTGTCATAGTGTCAACACTCGCGATTAAGGGCCAGCCAGTTTTTACTTTTATTGATGAACATCTTTACTTCCGATTCCTGCCCTATATGCCGGGCGTTTGGCAGGAAGGCAATCGGAACCCTTCGATTTAACTAGCTGCTGTGTAGGCAACTGGCCATATCAGAACAAGCAAGACTTGAACCTTCCACCTCCAGCTCCGTAGACGAGCGCCCTAGGCCATGGAGAGCAACAATAAACACACCTAAACTTTGTCATTTTAAATCAATCTAATCATTGACTTTGCATTCTGGGGTGAGTTGCTTAACACTTTAACAGCCGATTAAGCTAACAGGTGTTAACATTTGGATGAAGATATTTCTGTAAAATTAAACATAACAATATTAAAATGTGAGTTTATTCTATGTAAATTGTTATGCTTAAACAATTTTAACATGTTTGATTAAAAAGTTGCATCTAATATTAATTGCATTTAGATCGAAAGTTAACAGGCTGTTAGTTTAATTGGACGTTTTGAGTAACTGGGCCCTGATTATTAGTTTTATTTGTACATGCTATACTTCCTGTAAGATCATAATAATATATAATTCACCATTTCAAGCAGAAAGCAAAAAGTTCACTTCCTATTTTCTACACAGCTACAGGACCTTGTGCTTAAGGGAATAATTTGTATCACCTATGGAGTCTGATTGAATAAGATATCAATAGCAGATGTGATGGGTAATTTAAAAGACCCTTCCACAAATGTCAATCATATTCAAATTAATCTGCAATATTAACCAATCATCACACTTGGATATCACATGTTTAGCGGTTAAACAATTTCATACATTGCAAAGAGCATGTGGTAATGTTTGTGATTTTCCCGATGAATGGAAATTAATCCTTTAACAATAGCTGGGGAGGAGTTTAAACTATCCGTGGCAAAACACAGATCGGTCTAAAGTAGGTGCTCACTGAAGGACTTTCTATCCCAAACTGCATTTTTCAATTGTAACAATAACTGTCTTTTCAAGTCGTTAAACTAACACAAATTTGAGTATTGAGTGTTAACCCGATTTCTAAATCAGATACAATAGTTTCACGCTCAATGACAAAATGTATAAATGCCCTGCAAAAGTGTTGTTTTCTTTTCAACAATGTTCAGAAAATACATGCATTAACGCTATCAGTCACAGAGAGAAAAGAATAAAACACAAGTGAACAATCTGTGTGAGTCAGGCCTCAGGAATTCCAACCACCTTACCTACCCCCAACCCCCCACTACTTCCACACTTAATACACAGCCTAGAATGCCAACAGAGGAGAAATTCTCTCAAGGTAGATAGATACCGTATATTCCCTATTTATATAGATACCGTATATTCCATATTTAATGCCCCCATCCAAATTCAAAGTCCCCGTCCACCCTTAATATTAATAATGAGCAAAAAAACAAACATGCATAGTAAATAATAATTCATTTTGCTTTAAACATTACACAGTAAAATTTCTAAGAAAACTTGAGGATTCAGTGTGATAATGTAGTATCTGCCTAACATTTTCTAAATCAGATACAATAGTGTCGCGCTTCACCCTCACTTCCTAGAGGTGTTTTACACAAACATTGCAGATAGTTTACTTGTAGTGCAAGCAAACTTGACCACACCCTGAGATGATTCGACTGACAATGTGTTCCACCATTCAGAAAGCAAGAACTTCATTGTTTAATAGTGATGTCTTGTAAAAACAATGGTAATGCACCTATTAATATTTTCCCCCAGGGGGGGAGCGGCGGGCATATACGGGACTTTAGACTGAAAGCAATTGCTGACAGGCGGGAGTTCGACACGTCGAATGATTCCGTGTCCCGGGAAATAGACTTTGTTCGGATTTCATATCCCCGTAATATTGGCTCCCGGGCCATTTGATACACCAATTAAGCATCCCCCATTGAGGGGATTTAGACAAAAATGCTTGGCTCTAGGGTGGGGAATTAGATCCCAAAAATACAATTAGTCGAATTCCCCTGGGACTGCCCGCCGCATAATTGCTGACAAGGGTGTGTGTCCGAAATTGACCTAAGTAGGCGTGGTTATAAATCCCAAAGGGAACCATCAATTTACAGCTACAGCAAGTTATGGTTACTGTATGTAAGGCCCCGCCCCGCTCCCAGGAAGTGTTTATTAAGGAATATACGGTATGTAGATAAAGCAGATATGGGTCTATATGACAAACACTAAGTATTAAACTCATATTAAACGCCCACTTTTGGAAAATGTAAATCCCCTCCCCCACAGGAGCGTTTATTACGGAATATACGGTTAATAGATTTTATATTGTAGATATAGGTAAAAAACTCTAAGAATTAAACTCATATCAAACGCCCCCTTTGGGAATATGTGTGTAAAGGTGTTTATTAGAGAATATATGGTATGTAGATATTCATAATGTAGATAAGGGTCTACATCCTTCCTAGTACTGCCAGGAAGACATTTACCTGCAGCCAGCCACTAAGGCTCATCAGCAGCCACAGGCTCATCAGGCCACACTGATACACACCAGCACTGTGTTATCTGGCTGCCTCATCATACCATAATCATTCCATCATTCATCTTATAAATATTCATGGTATAAATGTGAAGCCCTATCAGGCAATAACCCTGTACATGCACCAGTGTATCATGCATCAGGGGCAATAAGCCAGTTATATTATTGTTACAATATAAAGTTCATGAGTATGTAGAAGACTGTGTCAAGAGGGGACTCTTGTTGTTCCATTATCATAAATGAACCTGCATTTACACCTGCCTCAGGGTCAGTACCATATTTAATCTATGTTTATGGACACTCTATGTTTTTGTACACTCTCAAAATCTACTTGTTAGCAACCAACCAAGTTGTACATTTATCTGTTTTACATTGTTGGGATTTCAATTTACATTTGTCAGTTGCAAAATGCAAAATATCTTTAACAAGAAATGTCTTTAAAAAAGACAATCGGCGTTGAAATTAATATTGAGATGTCATTTAAAAATTACCTAAACAGACGGCCAAGATGATCGGTTACGTGACTTCTCAGACCCCAGATTTTTTTGTCCCCACCAATATTAGGAGACTTATTGGACCCCAGATTTTTCGGACACTATAAGAAAACTTTTCGGACCCAAAAAGTGAATTTGAGATAAATTTATTAATGAAAAAATTAAATAAAATTATCATTAATATCTATGCCGTGAATAAACAAATCATACAGCTCCATATTTCCTCCAGTGATATATGAATAACCAAAATAATTTAGGTTAACATAATTGTTATCTGAATTTGTCAAGCTAATTTAACAAATTAACAATGAAAAAAAATAATTTCGGGAATGAATTATAATTATTATGACAAGACAAGACAAGACAAATATTTATTAAGACTTGTACAGTGTACATCGTCTAAACACTAAAATGTTTTACATACATACATTTGGTCACGTTATAATGAATACAATAATAACAAATACAATCAAATTAACAATCATGTACATATATATTTTTTGGTAAAAGCTTAATATAAATAAGTATAATGTACATTCGTAATTTCTATGGGAGATAACTACTTATAGTTCTGTCACAACATTAAGACAATTATTTCTTATAATTAGTGCTTCTTTTACAAATTTTGCTAACTTAATAAGTTCGCATGTATTAGTTGTATTTAACAATTGGTGGAATTTGTAATTATGTATCAGACGAGTCTATATAGTTATTTATAGTACCGGTGATATACCATTCATGTTAGTTATCTAATATAAGAACGATTTGATGTCAAATAAGCATTTATACTGTGTATCCCGATAAAAAACAACAGTCAGGGAACATTCAGCGATGTTTGAAATGTTAAGACTTTATTTTTGATAACGCAAACATAAAAATTCATTAGACTATGACGATTAAAATTATATCAGTAGACATATGATATATCGAGGGTTCCTGTGTATAATTAGTATTGCAAATTGTGTATTCATGCTACGCGAATAACAATTCGACGTATTCCGAATCTTCTTTCATAACATTTTATCTATAGAAAATGTAGCATCTTTTTACAGATTAAATAACATCTACTGTAGAAGTTGATAGAAAGATGCAATTATAAATAATCGTTAATAAATCGTAACCACAATTTTACTTCTAATTAACAGTAATTTTGTAAATATAAATTCCCCATTTATTGAAATTTTTAGGTTCATGATTCTCTGAACGCTATTATTGATGCATGTACGAGTATATTAACACAGCTATATAACGGTTGCTAGCTACGCGTGCTATTTTTAGAATGACACTACTGTTTCTGGAATGTGATGAACTCGCTAAAATCAATGGGCTACATGGAACGGCAACTCTGTGAATGAGATTTATGATGGGAACATTGCACAATTGCTATTTATAGAGCGTACCGCTTATATAAATGTAGGCTACACAAAATAGTTATTTAGTTACGTGAATGAATATAGCATTCTGTTTATGGCATACAATGAGAAATACGTTCATAGTTAGCCTCAGTTCTAGAGTATACGCGAGGATATGTTTATAACTGCATTTTAACGGCTTATGTAAACAATTATGTAAATGTTTATTCCCCAAAAGTATGCAACAGTTATTGGTATACGTTAAACAATTGTTTGAAGTTTGCATTCCCTAAAATTAGAAAATTTGCCAAATTATCCCAAGAAATCTAGGTCAAAACTGATCTTAGACAGTTACCACCAAAAAAAAAAGTTGTTTATACTTCTAACACCCTATGACTATGTTACTGGGCCAACACTCTTACAGCACACCTACTGCAGACCATTATCTATCTCACTGCCAGATCCAGCCTAATTACCTAACAATTTTTTCACCAATCACCTCCAGGCCAGGTCATTCAGGTGATGCTGCTGGAAGACTGAGAACACTCTCAGACATTTAAGGATGAATCAAAGATACCAGCCATAAGGCCATACAAATTTGATTCTATGTTTAGAGTCCCCATGATTTTTCGAAACCTTGCAACTAGGGAAGAAAAAACGAGTCAACAAAAAAAATTTCATTCACAACTTATTCATGGCAGTGGTACAAGCTAAAGCAAATGTTCACTTGCAAAACTGTTATATATCATCTTCATATTGGGAATCTACTATAACACAGTATTTTAACTGTGTAAATTGACTAGTGCACACTATTTTTTACAAATACTGCTAAAACACCTAAAATTAATTATTCCCTCGTTTTCGCAAATTTTATATTAGTTTTTTAAACTCGATAGTTTACATTGTCAAAATTGTTGTTTTTTTCGTTCAGGCAACCAAAAAGCTACCAGCCCAAGGACGCTAAACATCAAATTGGTATGGCCTAATCATACACAAACGGTCATAGAATTGGTATGGCCTAATCATACACAAACGGTCATAGAATTGGTATGGCCTTCTCATACACAAACGGTCATAGAATTGGTATGGCCTAATCCTACACAAACGGTCATAGAATTGGTATGGCCTAATCCTACACAAACGGTCATAGAATTGGTATGGCCTAATCATACACAAACAGTCATAGAATTGGTATGGCCTTATCATACACAAACGGTCATAGAATTTGTATGGCCTAATCTTACACAAACGGTCATAGAATTGGTATGGCCTAATCATACACAAACGGTCATAGAATTGGTATGGCCTAATCATACACAAATGGTCATAGAATTGGTATGGCCTAATCATATACAAACTGTCATAGAATTGGTATGGCCTAATCATACACAAACAGTCATAGAATTGGTATGGCCTAATCATACACAAACAGTCATAGAATTGGTATGGCCTAATCATACACAAACGGTCATAGAATTGGTATGGCCTTATCATACACAAACGGTCATAGAATTGGTATGGCCTAATCATACACAAACAGTCATAGAATTGGTATGGCCTAATCATACACAAACGGTCATAGAATTGGTATGGCCTAATCATACACAAACGGTCATAGAATTGGTATGGCCTTATCATACACAAACGGTCATAGAATTGGTATGGCCTAATCATACACAAACGGTCATAGAATTGGTATGGCCTAATCATACACAAACGGTCATAGAATTGGTATGGCCTAATCATACACAAACGGTCATAGAATTGGTATGGCCTTATCATACACAAACGGTCATAGAATTGGTATGGCCTAATCATACACAAACGGTCATAGAATTGGTATGGCCTAATCATACACAAACGGTCATAGAATTGGTATGGCCTTATCATACACAAACGGTCATAGAATTGGTATGGCCTAATCATACACAAACGGTCATAGAATTGGTATGGCCTAATCATACACAAACGGTCATAGAATTGGTATGGCCTTATCATACACAAACGGTCATAGAATTGGTATGGCCTAATCATACACAAACGGTCATAGAATTGGTATGGCCTAATCATACACAAACGGTCATAGAATTGGTATGGCCTTATCATACACAAACGGTCATAGAATTGGTATGGCCTAATCATACACAAACGGTCATAGAATTGGTATGGCCTAATCATACACAAACGGTCATAGAATTGGTATGGCCTAATCATACACAAACGGTCATAGAATTTGTATGGCCTAATCATACACAAACAGTCATAGAATTTCTGGGTTTTGCCACAAACACTCATGATCCTCCCCTAAATTATTGTCAAGGACGGAATCCCACACATCGGTTCCTACAGACATTGGTTCCTATGCTATTTTTTACATAGGCGGACATCGGTTCCTAAGCTATTTTTTACATAGGCGGACATTGGTTCCTATGCTATTTTTTACATATGCGGTCATTGGTTCCTACGATATTTTTTACATAGGCGGACATTGGTTCCTACGCTATTTTTTACATATGCGGACATTGGTTCCTACGCTATTGTTTACATATGTGGACATCGGTTCCTACGCTATTTTTTACATAGGAGGACATTGGTTCCTATGCAATTTTTTACATAGGTGGACATGGTTCCTACATGATTATGACACCCCGGACACATGTTTTAGGTGTTTATTCTAAAAGGGTGACTGTATATCGCAGATAAATACAGCATTTCGACCTTGGTGACAATAATCGTACAAAGGTCCGGGCTGTCAAAAACTGTAGGAACCAATGTCCAGGATTTCAATTTAATTTAGGAGTGAGTGTCCGGGGTGTCATAATAATGCAGGAACCATTGTCCGCCTAAGTAAAAAATAACCTAGGAACCAATGTCCACAGGAACAGATGTCTGGTTACCTAAAGGATTAATTTCTAATCATCAAATATCACAAAGACATCACAAGCTGTACCACATGCTCTTTTGTGTAAAAAAGGTTAAATGTTAACTGTGATTTCCAAGTGAAGACTAATTTTGGTCCCTGAAAACAAACTGCTGAAACTGTGTATGAAATGTATCAATAAGTCCCGTTTCTTGTTTTATCTTACTACAATACATTTCCTTGGGGCAGTTTTCAGGAGAACAAGATCAAAATGGCAAGCACCTTATACAAGGAGCAAAGTAGGAGAAAAGTAACATTACTTGTGTACAGTTTGATATTTGACAGAAACAACTGCATCAGTCTAATCCAAGTGGGATTATTGGACAAACAAATCAGATTAATTTGCACATGTTTGATATTTGTGGACAGGTGTATTTTCCTTTACGGGTTTATCAGTGACCAGTAGAAACTTTAAATAAAATATCACTTCCAATGGTGACTGTTGAAAATTTTGTACATGTTTCGCGGCGGCCATTCCCCCCCCCCTGTGATGAACTTGTAAAGCAATTCATTTAAAATAAATTTCTAACAGCTTAGCTTTAACTGAAAGGTGGACAATCATCTGGAAAGGACCATAAGCTTGATTTTTACTGCTTTGAAATAAATGCTATATAACAAACAAAGTATTAATAATCAACTTCATGAATTTAAACCCATCAATATCTTAACTCAGACATTCATGAGTTGCCTTAAAGCTTTATTATAGAAACATTAATCGCGAGTTTTGTTTCCCTCATTATTGACTTCATGTTAATTGAGTTTTTTTGCACATTCTTCGCCATTTTGGCCAGTTTCTTACACAAACAAACCTTAACTTACAATCAAAAGACACCCAAGAGTTAAAATTCTGCAGCATTAAATATTTCGGTGTCCAACACATCAACAAAGGCAAATGAAGAATGCAGGCTATATTTCAAGTGTCAATTAGACCTAGTATTAAACAACATCATTAATGTTGCTGTTGCCCCTGGCAACACATTATCTTTGTGAGGAGAGACAGCAACAACATCTCACAACCAACCATGAACAACACCACAACCCTCACCAGAGATAAAACAACATTTCAGGGCGAACTCAGTCATAGATGAACACATTGAATGTTTTTTTATTGTTTGTCATACATGACAAAACTATAAACACTGATCACATACACAAAACAAAAGTAATAATGCACCAAATGGAAATTATCGTATTTTCTTTATTTATAGCAATTTCAGTTGAACCATGGTGAACATAAAATTATTTTGTATTTTTTATAATATTTCAATTTTTGGCATGAACACATGCATCATGTATAGCTCAAATAAAAAATTCAAGCTGAAATTCGTATAAATAAAGAAAATACAACAATTTCCCTTTATTTCCGTTTGATGTGTTATATAAAACACATTTGTTGAGTGTATTTTGCCACACAAATTGTCCAACTTTTACTTTGCAAATATAAGCAATTTTTTTGTGTTACCTTTTATTCACATTGTGCCAATTTATAGTCAAGACACTGGCAAAACAAAACTACTTTATGAAACTGTGACCTAAATGGGGCAATAAATCTTGATCAAATATCAACAAAACAATGTGACAATACATTACGGATGTATAATTCACCCAAATAACCATCCATTTTGTTATGTAATTAACACACGTTCTATCTACATTGGCAAAACGCCATTTTCTACAGTCTTAGTAAACACAGGCGGCCATATGTCAACCAAGCGTGTCGTATAAATTAAAAACTTACATTAGATGAAGACAATTCAGAATAATTAATGGGTTCTAACACATTTTCACCATTCTGTCACACATGGAGAACATTTTATGACCCTAAACTGGAATATGAAACCTGCTAAAGCCATGTACCATGTAGAAAACAAGGACAATAAATCAAAACACAATTTCGGTAGTTTAATACCATACCAAGTTTCAGGAGACATTGAAGCTGTTTATATATACATAGATCAAAGGTGCCTACAGTAATAAATATTGCCTATACTTGGGCCAAAAAAAACAGTAATTGTGTGTTTTGGGTAATGGTCTCAAAAAAATTAGGTAAGGTAGGGAGGGATTGATTTTTTTTTTAGTCAATACTATTCATGCATTAAGAGATTCAGAATACTCTGTTAATAATATAAAGCGCCATTTCGATACGGATTTAGGATTGGGGGGGGGGGGGTTACTAGATTCACTGAAATCGGCCTGAACACCTAAATCGGGCCGAAATCGACAGAATCACCAAATTCGGCCTTTTTTTCAAAAACCAATAGGTAATTCATTTAGACATAGAAGAATTACTTTAAATCAAATCCATATATGCTTACAGACATACTCGATATGCTAAGGATCGGATTGTCATTTGCAATACGAACTTCGAGTAATCGCATCACGGTTGAGTTATGCACCCTCTGACCTATGCAATCGCTTACATCATCAAAATCAATACTCACCCAGACAAGACGCTGACCGCTTACGTTCTGTTGGCAGTAAAATGTGCCTATTAGATTTAGATAGTTATTTATATGAGGCGCGTCGTGGGAAAACCGGTCTTAATGCATGTGCGTAAAGTGTCGTCCCGGTATGGTATTTTCTGTTTCAATGAAGTGTCTTCTAACCATAAATCCACTTCAGGCGGAAAGTGCCATCCTGGATCAGCCTGTGTAGACTGCACAGGCTGATCCGGGACGACACTTTACGCACATGCATTAAGACCGGTTTTCTCACGACGTGCCACATATTTATTTTTACTACGAGAAAAATCAGCCTAATTCAATATGCTATTACAATTTATAAAATATTTAAGATGCTGTCTAGGGTAAATGTAAAAGCGCATCGCGCCGACTTCGGGAACTTGTATTTTCAAAATTAGCGGCCTTGTTTTCCTCACTGTCTTTTTTAAAGCAGCATTTTCCATTGACTGATGTGATTTGATAGATTAATATTGGTTTGTAACCATGCCTACTCAATTGACTGATTGCTATCACCCCTACTGAATATACATTTAAAGACATCAAAAGTTTGGAATTTGAATCATAGCTGCCATTTTCAGCCATTTATTTTCTTACTGACATACCTTTTAATTTTGGTATTTCTCTGAGGTCCGGTATGGTGACCTGACCACCAAACCCCAATCACAGACATGAGAAGAGAGCATGCTAACCACTGGACTAGATAGGACCTGGAACCCCGATCACAGACGTGAGAAGAGAGCATGCCAACCACTGGACTAGACAGGACCTGGAACCCCGGTCACAGACATGAGAAGAGAGCATGCCAACCACTCGACTCGACAGAACCTGCAACCCCGATCACAGACGTGAGAAGCAAGCATGCCAACCACTGGACTAGACAGAACCTGCAACCCCGATAACAGACATGAGAAGAGAGCATGCCGACCACTGGACTAGACAGGACCTGGAACCCCGATCACAGACATGAGAAGAGAGCATGCCAACCACTGCACTAGACAGAACCTGGAACCCTAATCACAGACATGAGAAGAGAGCATGCCAACCACTGGACTAGACAGAACCTGGAACCCTGATCACAGACATAAGAAGAGAGCATGCCAACCACTGCACTAGACAGAACCCGGAACCCTGATCACAGACATGAGAAAAGAGCATGCCAACCACTGGACTAGACAGAACCTGGAACCCCGATCACAGACATGAGAAGCGAGCATGCCAACCACTGGACTAGACAGAACCTGGAACCCTGATCACAGACATGAGAAGAGGGCATGCCAACCACTGGACTAGACAGGACCTGAAGAGAGCATGCCAACCACTGGACTAGACAGGACCTGAAGAGAGCATGCCAACCACTGGACTAAACAGGACCTGGAACCCCGATCGCAATGGTGAGAAGAGAGCATGCCGACCACTGGACTAGCCAGAACCTGGAACCCCGATCGCCACGGTGAGAAGAAAGCATGCCAACCACTGGACTAGACAGGACCTGAAGAGAGCATGCCAACCACTGCACTAGACAGGACCTGGAACCCCGATCGCCACGGTGAGAAGAAAGCATGCCAACCACTGGCCTAGACAGAACCTGGAACCCCGATCGCCACGGTGAGAAGTGAGCATGCCAACCACCCACTGGACTAGACAGAATGCCAACCACTGGACTAGACAGAACCTGGAACCCCGATCGCCACGGTGAGAAGAGAGCATGCCAACCACTGGACTAGACAGAACCTGGAATCCAGATCGCCATGGTGAGAAGAGAGCCTGCCAACCAATGGCCTAGACAGGACCTGGAACCCCGATCGCTACGGTGAGAAGAGAGCATGCCAACCACTGCACTAGACAGAACCTGGAACCCTGATCGCCACGGTGAGAAGAGAGCATGCCAACCACTTAACTAGACAGAACCTGGAACCCCGATCGCCACGGTGAGAAGAGAGCATGCCAACCACTGGACTAGACAGAACCTGGAACCCTGATCGCCACGGTGAGAAGAAAGCATGCCAACCACTGCACTAGACAGAACCTGGAAACCCGATCACAGACATGAGAAGCGAGCATGCCAACCACTGGACTAGACAGAACCTGGAACCCTGATCGCCACGGTGAGAAGAGAGCATGCCAACCACTGGACTAGACAGAACCTGGAACCCCGATCGCCACGGTGAGAAGAAAGCATGCCAACCACTGCACTAGACAGAACCTGGAACCCTGATCACAGACATGAGAAGCGAGCATGCCAACCACTGCACTAGACAGGACCTGAAGAGAGCATGCCAACCACTGGACTAGACAGAACCTGGAACCCTGATTGCCACGGTGAGAAGACAGCATGCCAACCACTGGACTAGACAGAACCTGGAACCCCGATCACAGACATGAGAAGCGAGCATGCCAACCACTGGACTAGACAGGACCTGGAACCCTGATCACAGACATGAGAAGGGAGCATGCCAACCACTGCACTAGACAGAACCTGGAACACCGATCGCAGACATATGAAGCGAGCATGCCAGCCACTGGACTAGACAGAACCTGGAACACCGATCGCAGACATATGAAGCGAGCATGCCAGCCACTAGACTAGACAGAACCTGGAACCCCGATCGCAGACATGAGAAGCGAGCATGCCAACCACTGGACTAGACAGGACCTGAAGAGAGCAAGCCAAACACTGGACTAGACAGGACCTGGAACCCCGATCGCCATGGTGAGAAGAGGGCATGCCAACCACTGCACTAGACAGAACCTGGAACCCCGATCGCCACGGTGAGAAGAAAGCATGCCAACCACTGCACTAGACAGAACCTGGAACCCCGATCACAGACATGAGAAGCGAGCATACCAACCACTGGACTAGACAGAACCTGGAACCCTGATCACAGACATGAGAAGAGAGCATGCCAACCACTGGACTAGACAGAATCTGGAACCCTGATCACAGACATGAGAAGCGAGCATGCCAACCACTGGACTAGACAGAACCTGGAACCCTGATCACAGACATGAGAAGCGAGCATGCCAAACACTGCACTAGACAGGACCTGGAACCCTGATCACAGGCCTGAGAAGCGAGCATGCCAACCACTGGACTAGACTGGACCTGAAGAGAGCAAGCCAACCACTGGACTAGACAGGACCTGGAACCCCAGCACAGACATGAGAAGGGAGCATGCCAACTACTGGACTAGCCAGAGAGCCCCTCAACAGAAACTGGTAACAAATCCGGAAACTCCGAAAAACAATCCAGACCCGACATCCCAAATGGTCAGATGCTCTGTGTCAATCTACTCTCCTCCATTGGTCATTTGCTTTATGGTTAAAATGAAGGATTATATTAGGAAACGTTTATGCCTGGAAGGACTTAAACAATACAGAAATGTGACAATACAAATACAAAGATAAGTCACCGGGTGGTGAAGTGGGCCCTATTATCGACCTGTCAATTAAGCAATAGACCCTTGTTATGAAATAAACATGGCACGTCACTGTGGGAGGTAGGGTCCGACTACAAATGTGTGAATTAAACAATGGGCCAGTCGTCTGCCAAAAACCAAAGTCGTAAAACGTGGTCCACGGTTTTTGCATGGAGAGTGTTTATATGCACATAGATCTTTACTAGTCTATCTGAAAGAAGATAGCAATGCATATACAGCGTTACTGCATAGGCAGATTAATCAGATATGTCAAGTATCAATAAGGTACACAGTACATTACATCGGAGTCACGTTTGGTGTATGCAGATTAGATAGGGGCTACTTGTCACACACAAAAATAAACTGGATATTAAACTGCTTCATTTATTATATAAATGCACGTCATGTTTCAGGTAATGTATTCATTATAAACAAACTCTGATACTTCCTTTAACTACTATAAACATTATTTTTACATTGTCTAAATGTATGTATACGTATTAGAAAACTACATCTTAGAGCGCAAATTCTGCCGAAAAAAATAGCTAGCCGAATAATTATTCGTTGGAAACTTAAATTAGTGGATTGTTCCATCCTCAAAATCCACGAAAATTAGTGCCCACGATTATTAATGGTTTTGCAGTACAACAAATCTGATGGAGGTTTTCAGTCTGAAACTATCCATACAAGGCGTGTTCAGAAAAAACCAGGCTTAATGCATGTGTGTAAAGTGTCATTCCTGATTAACCTGTGCAGTCCGCACAAGCTTATCCGGGACAACACTTTCCGCTTTTATGGTATTTTATGTTTCAAGGAAGCCTCTTCTAAACATAAATCCACTGTAGGCAGAAGGTGTCGTCCCGGATTAGCCGTTGTGGACTGCACAGGCTAATCCGGGATGATTTTTTTATGCACATGCATTAAGTCCGGTTTTCCCACGACATGCATCATGCAATTTTTGGCCAAATGACACATTACTTTGCAATAATTATGCTTTTTTACAATATTCACGACCCTTATGAAAATCATGAGTTTGAGAGTGAAAATAGAACTGTGCACATGTACACATGTCAATAAACATAAAGATGCTTTTAATAAATTGGTCTGTTCCTATGTTTGAACAAACACAGTTCACAGTTTGAAAGCAAAACTACCTTTCTGCAAAAGACATAAACAGAACGAACTAATTTCAAGTGATCTGAAGAACCCTTATGATTTCAGAAAAAGAAATCTGGCGCGTCGTGGCAAAACCGGACTTAATGCATGTGCATAAAGTGTTGTCCCGGATTAGCCTGTGCAGTCTGCACAGGCTAATCGGGATGACACTTTACGCACATGCATTAAGACCGGTTTTCTCACGATGCGCCACCAATCTTTTTATACTGATTCTGAAATAAACTTAATGGCATTTGTGTTGTGTCATCTGACTTTTCATACTCAAGGTAATTTCTCTCATTGAATTGCACAACATAATAAGGTACTATGGAACATCAAATATCTAGATGGGATTTCAATTATACTTCAAACAGAACACTACATCTTACCTAACTGCAAACTCAATCTGCACTGCCAATCAAGAAGCTGTACACAATTCTAAGCACTATCCACTTACCAAATATTATATTTCAGAGATTATCTATCCAGATTTGTTATGTATTTTTACTCCAAGGCCGAAAGTTTGGCGAAAACTCCACCAAAAAAAAAGGTATGTTTATCACAAGCACAGAAGATGGGTTCTGTGCAATGCTCATGAAATGGACCATAAAACTCTGATAGGCTCACACAGGTGATTTGCATATGTTTACCTGGTACACCTCTCACAGCCTGGATCCAATTACAGGGGGGGAGGGGTGTGCTGTACACCCCTGAGTATTTGCACTGGGGCTAAAAGCATGATAAGACTTTCTCAATCAAATAATTGGGGGATGGGGATTTTGGGGGTGCCATACATCTGTGGGTACTGGTGAGGGGGCTAACATGTGGTACAGTTCTCTCAGGCTGGATCAAATTACAGGGGGGTGGTAGGCGAAGGGGGTAGGGAAGGGGGGAAGGTGACATACACCCCTGGGTATTGGTGCTGAAGCTAGCACATGTCAAGGGGGTAGGGGAGGGGGGAGTGTGACATACATCCCTGGGTATGGGTGCTGAAGCTAGCGCATGTCAAGGGGGTAGGGGAGCAGGGAGTGTGACATACACTTCTGGGTATTGGTGCTGAAGCTAGCGCAGGGTACAGTTCTCGAAGCCTGGATCCAATTACAAGGAGGGGAATGGAAGGGATATAGGGAAGGGAGTCTAAGGAAGCACTAGTGTGCCGTACAGCCCACTGGGTATTGGTGCTGAAGCTAGCGCAGGTACAGTTCTCGAAGCCTGGATCCAATTACAAGGAGGGGAGGGAGCACTAGTATGCCGTACAGCCCACTGGGTATTGGTGCTGAAGCTAGCGCAGGTACAGTTCTCGAAGCCTGGATCCAATTACAAGGCGGTTAGGGAGCACTAGTGTGCCGTACAGCTCACTGGGTATTGGTGCTGAAGCTAGCGCAGGTACAGTTCTCGAAGCCGGGATCCAATTACAAGGAGGGGAGGGAGCACCAGTGTGCCGTACAGCCCACTGGGTATTGATGCTGGGGTTAGCGGGTGTATTTTGAAGTTTATGAGGTCCTTCCATGTTGAGGCTGTATTATGTAGGACCTGGGGTTTGTCCCAGCACCCCTACCTTATTAACTTATTAGAGTCACATGGAAAGTTGGGACGAATTTTGCATCATGGCTGCAATTTCCAGCTATTTACAAATTTAGTTTTACTGATAATCAGTTAATTGTGATGCGGTCTTATGCTGTGGGGGGAAACTTGAGTACCCGGAGAAGATCCCGCCAATTATTATTTGGTAACTTTTAACTTTGTACCTCATATTCTAGCTTCTACTATAGGCATTATAGTATATTTAAAAGAAATGTCAAAATTGAATCTCCAAACAATTCAATAATTGTCAGTCGAAGAAATCAATCATTCTCAAGTCACTGTATGTCTTTTCTCCAAAACAATTCCACGCGGACATGTTCCGCTGTACGGTAACCATGGAAACCATGCCAACCTGTGCTCAGTTAGCCCAACAACCACTACAGGTAAATGTAAGGTAGACTAGGCCAGGCAACAGTTAAACTGATGCAGGCTACACAACACTGTATTTGTCTAAGCTGCAGGTTACACACCACTATATAATCGATCAATAGTTTTTGAGGCTACATGTATTTTCCAAATTAATTAATGTTAATGAGCATTTTCCTTTAACCAAAATAAAATGAATAAACAGATATGACTTTGAATGACTACAGACTGGTAAACAAATGAAATCTGCCAATTAACCAAAATTACCATTTATATTCGACCAGATAAGGCCAGGACTTTTTGATTTTACGGTTTACAAAACCGGCGAACATAAATTTTCCGAAAGTTATAATTACGATTTTTTTTTTACCGATGGGGGACGAAACGTTCAAATTTTCTAAATATTTTGAGTACGAATATAATAATTTGCTCGGTAAGTCCGTTTACTTCCGTGAAACTGCTTTTTGTTTTTGACGGTATCACACGATGATTGCCGATCGAGATCAACAAATTGTTCCGGAATTTCACGTAAAATTTTTTTAAGCAAGGCGTCCGCCGTTGTTTATGTACATGTATGCCATGTAAAACCTGTGTTTTCTACAAAAGAGTGCGAAATGTCTGCTGAAACACGACGCCACGTTCCACGCATGGAAAGCGTGCGTGTACCGATCATGTGCTTTACTAAATACAGGTCTTTAAAGACATTGGGTGTTCTGGTTTCCCGTCAAAGGAATGTTAAACCCATGCATGATTTTTGCAGGGAGAAATCCTGTTATTGTGGTCAGTGAAGTGTTTCAAGTTTGAGGGTCGTCTCATAAATCTGTACTAGTATCCAAAATTGAACAAAAAGATTGGTACAGCAAATGGAGAAAAAATAGGTAAATCATAAACAAATTGGCGTGGTTTTTCCATGCAAATTTACTTATTGGTGGACAAAAAATTAGCAAGTGATTTTTAGTTCGTAAATTGTTGATTTTATTATATATTGTAAACTTCTAATAATGTTCAACATGTTTCATAGACGGCCCTTAAAATGACTTGTCCATTTGATGACAGTTAATATTACCTTTAGAAGTACAGTTATTCATGGAAAGAATGAAACATGAGAAAATCAACACTGTTTTTAACAATAGAGTCACATTTGTCTTTAACATTTGATGCGCAGGCACGATGTGCACGAGGAAAATTTCCCGCCGTTTTTGCAAGAACAAAGCATGTATATAATATAAATATATTTTAATCAAGATCTTTACAATTCACCAATTATCCAGTCAGTACTATGTTCAACAGCTGTAACGATTAAAACAGTGTTAAAACACTAAATACATGCCCATATGAACATAATTAATCGAATAAAAAAGTCTCCATCAGTAGATCGAGTGTAACCTAAAGATCGAGAACGACGAGAATAGTGGGTTTGGACATGACGTCACTGTGCGAATGTGATGCGTACTGGACATAAACATCCGGAAAAATCATTACTTTCAGTTTCGCAACAACAATGATGCTTTGCTTTTAAAAGGCTAGAGGTATGCCATTCAAACGGTGATGTTTCGTTTATTTCATTTCGTTTAAACTTGTACAAAAAATTGAAAACATCTTAGCCTTTAATTTAATAGCTAAAACGCACCAGATAACGTCATTTGACACATGCCGCAAAAAAAATTGACGTACGGAGGGGATACCCCTCCCTAACCCACCCCTCTCGGGACGGGGACGCCAAAAAAAATCCTGTGGAAGGCAGTGGATGTATATTTTCAGGTGACATTTGTAACAAATAATATCATTAGTAACAAGATCTTCTTGGGGCACATCGAAACGAGGATGTGGGGACAGACAGCTTTTTTGTCTCATATACACTTAAAAGAGAAAGTCATGGTTGCATTTTCTTGATGATATATATTTTCGTGACACAATGAGAATTTCTTATTTGCCTTGTATTTTGTTTCTGTCACAAATGTAATGCAATAATTTAACACACACTAGCAGTTCAGTTTATATCTGATAAATTTCATATATACATGAAGATTTAGCATTTACACAGAGTTGAATATTTAAAACAGAAATATGTTAAAACTGGTTTCTCATTTTTAATAAGAATTCAGACTTAATAAGAATCCAGACAATTAACGTCATATTATTTGGACTTTTCTCTTGATATAGTTAAATTTAATATGTTTTTCGAGACCTCACAGCAATTATTTTCAAAATTTGCGTTGTGTGGTTAGATTAAGCTCGTTTTGCACGGTCTGTGTTCGGGCAGTTGTGGATTCCAGTCCTGCGCAGGTTAACTCGTCTTCTTTTAAAAAGGCATCTCACTTTACATTTTGTAAATCCATACAAGTATACAACTTTGTGGTAAAATCAATTTTAATGATGCCGTTAAAATATATGCATCTATTACACTTATTTACTCTGTAAAATTCATAAATACAAATGGTTAAACTGCATATAAAACATTGGTGTAATAAAACAGTTTATACCATGTTTGACGTCTTATTCTAACTTCACATAATAGTGTGTTTTAATGTTGATATTGTTATTAATTATAAATTGCTAATCGTTCGTTGTGTTAAGATTTGAACACTTTTTTTTTCTTTTTTTTTTCGACCTGCCAGTGGACATGTTCCCCAAAAAATTATACGGCTAGGGCCGATTATAGACGCCCGGCCCAGCTCTGCCGTATATTATCGTTTATAATACATATTATCCTGTCACAAGAAAAGAATCATGTTACTTTCTTTATTACACAAAATGTTAACAAAAACACCAAACAAACTATCCGTACTTTTATTTAACATTCAACTAATTACGCAATACGTGACGCAATTCTAACGAATGACGTAATTTATAAACAGAAAAACTGTGACGAAACAAACCAGTTTTCGCTGGACTCGCAGTTTTGTTGTGACAACGATTATGTCGTGTTTGCTTTTATTTTTAGTAAAATACATTACTATTAGTTTAATAAATCATGCATGGACAAATTCTGAATGATGAATGTGTCAGTTGGATAAATAATATATTTTGAGACTTTGAATCGAATAAAATCAAACGTTCTGACCAGTCATTGCGATTTCGTAAATCGTGTTTCTGGTCAGAATGGTTCACATGAAATTAACATCATGATTGTTAAAAATTAAGGCTTATGGATACAAGACAATGGATTTGCTTACAGTATTGTTGGATTTTTATTGTTGGAAGCAATGGATTGAAATTGAGATACAGTAAAAGTTTCCGATCTGTTCAATTTTGTTCAGGGATTCTTTTTCTCAAACTAAAAGATGCATAGGCTATAGATCGTATATATATTTAATCAATTTAACTACAAACTTTCGTTAATATTCAGTATTTGCATTTTCGGATATAACCGTTTAATTTTGACTAAATACGCCATTCGTGGTCGTTGACGTCGCGCGATCGGATTCTCTTCGATTATCGAAAAATCGGCCGCGGCCAATTATAATTATATCGGCTCAGCGGAGCCGCGTAACGGCCCGTAATCGACGTCAAAATGTTACTATTTTTAGTAACACTATGTATTATCATGAATTAACGTCCGATCTTCAAATTTATATCAAGAATGAGGGTCAAACTCTCAGAGGCAAAAATAGCTTGGATACACTCACTTTTCTACATATTATTTTTGCGGATAGTAGATGGCAAATAAATATCTCCACACATATTATTCAGACATAAGTAACAGTGATTCAACGTGGTCTAGATCTTTTAACCTACATAAAACAGGAAACAAAAATAAATGTTGAATGATTCACAATGCAACACCCAGCTCCAACTACCTTCATATTTCAAACCCAGAACCAGTCAAGAATCATTTCTCCAACAGGAAGCAGTAAAAATAAGCCACAAAAGCAGCTGATCTTAACACCAGTCTATCTCTTATTTCATCTTGAGAGATGAGAAGTGCCAGAAATAGATTTACAGTAAATATATGTAACAATTTTATCTGGCTGGGCTTATCAGTCACTGAAGGAAATGAGAAGCAGATTTCCTCTATGAAGAAGCTATGTACAGGGTTGAGCGCGAAACTGTTGTATCTGATATAGAAATGCTAAGAAGATACAACAGTTGTGTGATCAACCCACGATATGTTACCTGTGCATGCCAGGAAGAGATAGGGCCTTGCCCAAACCACATAACTGTGATGCTGTCTAGGCACTGTGATTAATTATATATCCCATTGTTTGAATTGAGTAGCATTACATAGAGAATATTTTTATGATAATCATTGGTTCAGTAATCTGTGCAGGTGAGCTGGCAGGGTAGATGAAAAGCAGACACTATGCATGTGGTGGCAACATTCGAGAGCAACCACATATGAGGTGTGTCGTGTCAAAACCTGGATTAACGCATGTGCGCAAAGTGTCGACCCGGATTAGACTGTTCAGTCCACACAGGCTAATCCAGGATGACACTTTCCACTTTAATAGTATTTTATGTTTCAAGGAAGTCTCTTCTAAACATAAATCCACTGTAAGTGGAAAGTATTGTCCCGGGTTAGCCGGTGCAGACGACACTTAACGCACATGCATTAAGCCTCGGTTTTTCACGCCACGCCACATTTCAACCACATATAATAACATAAATCTTTCATGAAATCATCCACCTTAAATCAATTGACCTTACGACGAGATTTGATTGACAATGTGTTTAGCCAATCAGAAAGCTACGACTTAATTGTTTGACGGACATGACTCGTAAAACATTCTTTCACTCTCAACGGTGTTTGACGGACTTTATCCTAGGTAGGCGTGGTTACAAATTTAAGACAAACAAATATACTAAGCACGAGTAGCATCTATATGCACTTTCTTGTAAATTTAATAACCTTTAAATTTAATGCTAAGGACCGACATCCACTCAGCGACATCCACTCAGCGTCTTAGACAAAACTTCTTAATCTTCTTTAATTAATAACATTTCTTAACTCTGTAACTCAATAATGTACAATGCAGTTGAAATACAAAAACGGTAAGGTATGTGGTAGTGAATGAATTACCATAAATAATCTTGTTCTACTTTGATGTGTTACATAAATCTTACAAAATGCTAAACCAGTATTCTAAGGTGGTAATCTTGCTGGAGATTTTAATAGGTAGCTATCACATTTCTTAAACATCCCAAATTATTTTCTTACAGATCACAAATTAGAACAGCTGAAAAGAACCTGAGAGACAAAAAACATCACCAAAACCAGGTTATTGGAGGTAATTGGTGGGGTATGATACTGTCAATTATGCTGATGTACATACCCATAGTGTATTCTTTCACTAGAATTTTACACTCCCACCAACAGGTGCCAAATTAATGCATTACATCAGAAGATTAAGTTTCTTGTCAATTAAAAGCTGGAATGCATTCCTTCAACTCAAGCTGGGAGAAAAACTCCCTGAATTTTGAAGCAAGTTTTGCCAAGCTTTGGCAGGATAGATGTTTTCTACCCTTGGTTTTTACCTTGAAGCTAGTTTCTAACACAGTTTTCTTGTATTTAGGGGTTGTTGACATGAAACGGTAATAAAATAACCTTAAATTTTGTATCTTACTAAATGACATTAATTGGTTTAGTTTTAACCTATTTATTTAAGCTTATTGTGTCAAAAGACTGAGATTTATTAAGACACTCTTGAGTTCGATTCCTGGGTGGAACCAGTAGTTGGTGTCTTTTGATATAGATCCTTCGAACGCTCCCCGAGTAGGAATCAAACTCACAACCTCCCAATCGCAAGGTGGTCATCGTATCCATTACACGACTGAAAGCTAGAACATTACTTAGAGAAGCTACTTTAGAAATTGAGAAGTGGTAACCAACTAAATTTCCTCGTTTTATCCACATCAGTGCAAATGTAACATCAAACTGTTAAGATAGATATATGGAAACAGTTACAAGACACTGACCTTTATGCACAAAATTAATGGTATCATAAAGTGATTATGACCAAAATAAAAGTTTTTTTTAAGGAAACCATGTAATGTCAAATTACAATCTCCTTAAAAAAACAATAACCATATGACTACTGCAAGTTTTCAGTACATCCATAACACATGACCTCACACCAATTAAGCAAATGACTAATATAGGAACCAATTCTAGTGTTCAATTATTTAAAAACTAGTTTTCAAATATCAGGTCCAAATTTTTACATTGCAATCAAAATAAACTAATGCATTTTGTTTTTAATCTACCACTTGCAAAAAACAACAAGATATTTGTATGCTTTGTTTGGCATAAAGCTCAAACTGAAGGTCACAGTGGTATAATGAATATAGTGTGTGCCTTTTGATCGGGGGGGCGCGAGTTGGATCCGTACTCAAGGAGCATTCGACTGGTCCTTCTCAAACGATACCAAGTACTGGTTCTACCCAGGAAATGGATTCAAAAAGCCTTTAACTTTCAACACAATTAAGCTCCAATAAATGTGTTAAAACTAAAGCACACATTACCTAATTGGTTACATTGTTAATGCATTACCGATACAAATACTAATTTTTATGTTTAGAAGAAGAACATTTTCTCATGTAATTTCCAGCATGGAGATTTCTGGCTAAACTAGTCAAGAGAAGGTACCATCAACATGCACAGACAATTTGCTCAAAGTCATAAAAAGTTCTGGGCCAAAGAATGCTGAAAAGATAAAGTGAAGTTAAATTTGTGCCAACTGACTACAAGATACGCTCAATTGCCTTGAGAATTCCACTTCTTTTCCTCTATGAATAGTTTTCTGGATACAGTAACTTTAAGGTACATTTTAGGTGTACATGTCTTTAATACAGAAAAGCAATACAACTATTTTCACTGTTGGAGCATCATTTAAAGGGGCATATTGACGGTAGTTCCCAGACATATAGACACATATAAAAATAAAACATATTCCCGAATGTATTTTTTTAGCAGGAATAATATATGGATGGAATCGTTAAAAAAAAACAATCTGTTAGCTGAGAGTTTGTCATCCGCCTTTGAGCCAAATCTGCCATTCTCCTTACACAATCCTCTCCCTCTGTTACAACTCTGCCACCCTCCTTACACAATACTCTCCCTTTGTTACAACTCTGCCACTCTCCTAACACAATACTCTCCTTTTGATACAACTCTGTCACTAAGTTTTACACAGTTCTCTCTGTTTGTTATATTAACTCTAACTCAACTTACACAATAATCTCCCTTTGTTTCAAGTCTGCAATTAAGTTTTACACAATACTCTACCTTTGTTACAACTCTGCCACGTAGGAGTGCAAAAGAAGGATACAAATAATTTAAGCATATAACTATTCAACATCATTTTACTGGCTCACCTGTGAGTTTGCCATCGACCTTGCCAAAGTTCTCGTAGGAGTCCCAGCGTGTGAGCGCCTCGGTGGAGTCATCAACGGGAACCGTGACATCTGACTTGAAGTCTGCCACTGCAACCAAAATGTGATGCTTTTATTGTCTGACATTTCGTAATTAAAATAAATGAAGTAAGGTGTGTAGCAACAAAAATTAATCCTGCAATATATGCTTTAATTGCATTGTCAGGTGTGAAGTTATGAAAATAAACCCAAAAATCTAATTTAGCTTACATCGCATTGACAGGTGTGTAGTTATGAAAGTAAACCCAAAAATATAATTTAGCTTACATTGCATTGTCAGGTATGTAGTTATGAAAATAAACCCAACAATCTAATTTAGCTTACATTGCATTGTCAGGTGTGTAGTTATGAAAATAAACCCAACAATCTAATGTAGCTTACATTGCATTGACATGTGTGAAGTGATGAAAATAAACGCAACAATCTAATTTAGCTTACATTGCATTGTCAGGTATGTAGTTATGAAAATATACCCAACAATATAATTTAGCTTACATTGCATTGTCAGGTACGTAGTTATGAAAATAAACCCAACAATCTAATTTAGCTTACATTGCATTGTCAGGTGTGTAGTTATGAAAATAAACCCAACAATCTAATTAAGCTTACATTGCAATGACAGGTTTGTAGAAAAAAAAACAACAGAAAGCTTTAATTACATTATCAGATGTGTGTTAATGAAAATAAACCCAGCAATCTAATTTAGCTCACAATGCATTATCAGGTGTGTAGAAAAAAATCCCCCCAACAGAAAGCTTTAATTACATTATCAGATGTGTGTTGATGAAAATAAACCCAGCAATCTAATTTAGCTTACAATGCATTATCAGGTGTGTAGAAAAAAATCCCCCCAACAGAAAGATTTAATTACATTATCAGATGTGTGTTAATGAAAACAAACCCCCCAACACACTTTTACTGTATCATGAGATGTGTAGTAACGAAAATAACCCCCTATTGGAAACACTGTGTTTTGTATGAATTCTGTGGAATAAAGCTATCACTTGTTATTTAATGATGGCATTTTGTTGATTTTCAAAAAGTCACATCAAGCATTCTGGGGTATTTTATTTTTACTCTTTCATTTGGTTAATTTGTGTTATCAAAATGTCTAAAATTATTATCATAGTTTACTAGCATGAGCTTCAGAATTTTTAGACTGTTGGCAGAAACTAAAGTAGGGGGATTTCAAGAGATTTAACCGCTTGACCTAATTTCTACTTTGCAGGCTACAAAGCACTAACAATCAATACCCCAAAATTTAAACACTCCATCGGCTATTTCAAAACGTTGACTGTTATGCATATTATTGTGTTGACATAAAGTAGTTTGCATACAAACCTATACATCTACCAAGATGTTGAAAGCAGGGAGTATAGCAATTAGTAGCTTGATTTGTCTTGTGTAAATATGGCATTGCAGAAATTCAATTTCATTCAAACCAATATGCCTGTTTTTTAGAAAATTGTTCACTCTATTTCTCTTGATTTTGGTTTCTTTCCTTTTCTAGCCAGCAGTCTTTCTATGTCATCTGTCATCAATATGAAGGCATACCAGTATGTTTTGTCCAGTGCTTTAAGAACATGCTTCCAAAAATACAGCCATCGTTTAAAATTCAATATTTGAGGGGCGTCGTGAGAAAACCGGTCTTAATGCATGTGCATAAAGTGTCGTCCCGGATTAGCCTGTGCAGGACGGCACTTTCCACCGACAGAGGATTTATGTTTAGAAGAGACTTCCTTGAAACAGAAAATACCATTAAAGCGGAAAGTGCCGTCCTGGATTAGCCTGTGCGGACTGCACAGGCTAATCCGGGACGACACTTTACGCACATGCATTAAGACCGGTTTTCTCACGACGCGCCACATTTATTTTTGATAGCTTTTCACTGAAAACTAGCGTTTTTACCATAGAGAAGAGAACGATTGCAAACCTACAACACTAAATTAATTAATTTGGTACGTAAATAAACCTTTGTTTTTGTTACTTTATTTAATTACCCACGAATTTACTTCACCACATAGTTTGTGCGTGTATGTGTTGCCAGCACACACAAAAAGTTTGGGCATGTGTCTTAGAGATGCCATAAAACAGACAGATCTACGCAATACGTCAACTAATGTGTCTAACCTTGCACTAGGCCTTCCGAATTGTTTCCAAAAACAAACTCGACTTTGCCTGGGTCGGGGAAACGCGCATCTGAAATGAGACAAAAGTATGCATGACCATATTGTTTGTATCGTACCTAACTGCAATGTAAAGTAAGTTGTTTTTACCCATCAAATTGATAAGTTGAACCTTTTTGTCACATCAGCATTAAATATAACAAGATAATTAATGCACATAAGAAATAATTTAAATATTACTAGGAACTTTTCAGTCATATATCCACTGTTTTGTTGTTGTTTTTTTTGCAGTATATGTAAGACTGACTACTTCCATAAATAACTTTCTTTTTTTTAAATTTTCATTATGCATAGTATTTTGTTTGTTCACATTCTCTTATTGTGTTGTTCTGTTTATGTATTATACACAGTATATATTATTTCATATGTACAAATGACACAAATAATTATTATCAATGTAACATTTAAAAAGAATTTGTCATATTTTTATGTATAATTTTCAACAAAGAAAGCTATTCATAACTGTATAGTATACAAACAATTCATACCGTATTAATATAGTATACAACCAATTAATACCATAATTATACAGTATTCAGAGAAATCATATCATAATTATTTATAGTATACAAACATAACAAACCATTTATCGCGTAATCAAGTTCGTTTTTGCTGAAGACCAGGGAATTGTGGGAGATTGCACACGTGTGGAACTGGCACCCCCAGATTATCTCCCTTTGTCCGGCATTGTTCTTCTTGTGGTAACACTTGATGAGGATGTCACCGCGCAGGGGAATACCCGGTGAGATGGAGATGCACACTTTCTGCATGTTGTCTGTGACGTTGCTGCAACGGTAACCATGGTAACAATATACAATGCTGTTATGGTAAAAACAATTATTTTTTTATACCTTCAATCAAACTTGAGCTATTATTAAAAGTGATGAAAACACCCACTTTAAATGTGACCTTGACCCATTGTTCATGTAATAATAATTGGCAGTTTTATTTTAATTTTATTTTATTTCCGCTGTCCAATTGAACAGTTTTCCAAAAATGTTCCAGAAACGAGAAAAAAAATCTCTGGCTTTATGTAAGAAATTTACACATTTCCCTTCAATAATTTAGACCAATCAGGTTAAAAAGCCTGTTCAAAATCGTGAGATCATAATCAACTTTCCGATATAATGTATAACAATACGTGTTCCATAACATTTAGCAACAGAACTGAATTTGAAACAAGTGCTTTTAAATGTGGAAATGTAAATCATGTTTCTATCAACAAGCTATTAAAATTCTTATGACTTAAGAGAAGGTTTCTTACTAATTATGCATCACTGCACAGAAAAGTCAGCAGTGCAAAATAGGCCACTTTAAATGCAGCCTGTTTTACATCAAGCGTTTGCATATGCAACGAAGCATGAATGCATAGTAACACAGTTCTGCACACAAATTGCACTGTAATTGCTTTTTGAGCAAGGTCTTTTTTTTATAAATAACTTTGAGTTTTTCTCAACACCACAAAAACAACAATAACAACCACCTAGGTTAACATTCAAATTCACGAGTTTCGCACAATTTTCAACAACAATTTATACTATAATGAACCACACTTATGCAAGAATGCTCGAAAAAAAAATCATACAAATATGTTCAAAAACTTACACATGCAATTTGAAATCATTTTGAGGCAAAGCTACAAAAAAGGATAAAATTGAGCATTTGAACTGTTTACCAGTAATAGGTACGGTGTCTGTCTTACTATGGATATTTTGAGCACGTAAACTGTTTACCAGTAATTCATAGGGTGTCTGTCTTACTATGGATAATTCTGAGCATTTGAACTGTCTACCAGTAATTGGTACGGTGTCTGTCTTACTATGGATAATTCTAAGCATTTGAACTGTTTACCAGTAATTGGTACGGTGTCTGTCTTGAACATCATACTATACTCCCATTTGTATGTCAATGAAGCTAGATTTTAGACCAAGCTGCAAATAATGTGGCCAATTGACATGAGACAATTTACACGATACATTTTACACGAGACAACTGACACGAGACAATTTACACGTGAAAATTTAGCATAATTGGGACAGATTAGGAAATTCTTCTATAGCTGGGGCCGAGTATATTATAGGAATCATCCCCTAGCAAAATTTCTGTAAAATCCTGCAGTTTTCCCCCGAAAGGTCACTTTACAACCCGATTTTGTATCATTCTGTTACACCAAATTGTCTGTGAAAAGTGACTACACCCTGATTTTGTGTTCCTCTGTTCTACCAGATATTCTGTGAATGGTGACTTTACATCCCGATTGTGTGTTCCTCTGTTATACCAAATTTTATGTGAAAGGTGACTTTACACCCAGATTTTGTGTTCCTCTGTTATACCAAATTTTCTGTGAAAGAGGACTTTTCAACCCCGATTTTGTGTTCGACTGTTATACCAAATTTTCTGTGAAAGGTGACTTTACCGAGATTTAGTGTTCCTCTGTTATACCAAATTTGCTGTGAAAGGTGACTTTACACCCAGATTTTGTGTTCCTCTGTTATACCCTGTTATACCAAATTTTCTGTGAAAGGTGACTTTACACCCAGATTTTGTGTTCCTCTGTTATACCAAATTTTCTGTGAAAGATGACTTTTCAACCCCGATTTTGTGTTCGTCTGTTATACCAAATTTTCTGTGAAAGGTGACTTTACCCAGATTTTGTGTTCCTCTGTTATACCAAATTTGCTGTGACAGGTGACTTTACACCTAGATTTGGTGTTCCTCTGTTATACCAAATTTTCTGTGAAAGATGACTTTTCAACCCCGATTTTGTGTTCCTCTGTTAGACCAAATTATCTGTGAAAGGTGACTTTACCCAGATTTAGTGTTCCTCTGTTATACCAAATTTGCTGTGAAAGGTGACTTCACACCCAGATTTTGCGTTCCTCTGTTATACCAAATTTTCTGTGAAAGGTGACTTTACACCCAGATTTTGTGTTCCTCTGTTATACCAAATTTTCTGTGAAAGATGACTTTTCAACCCCGATTTTGTGTTCGTCTGTTATACCAAATTTGCTGTGAAAGGTGACTTTACCCAGATTTTGTGTTCCTCTGTTATACCAAATTTGCTGTGAAAGGTGACTTTACACCCAGATTTTGTGTTCCTCTGTTATAAAAAAATTTCTGCGAAAGATGACTTTTCAACCCCGATTTTGTATTCCTCTGTTATACCAAATTTTCTGTGAAAGGTGACTTTACCCAGATTTAGTGTTCCTCTGTTATACCAAATTTTCTGTAAAAGGTGACTTTACACCCAGATTTTGTGTTTCTTTGTAATACCAAATTTTCTGTGAAAGGTGACTTTACACCATATTTTGTGTTCCTCTTGTATACCTAATTTTTTGCAACAATTTTCCCCCAACACCCAGGGCCTGGGCTAAAACCCCTGCCTATGCAAACATGCCTGAGGCTGAGATTGTTCCACAACAAAAAAGCTGACAACAAAATATATGCGGAAGGTAAGCTATATTTGAGAGAATCCAACCATCTCTGCATGAAGCCTGTGCATGATGAGCAGTACACGAATACCCACATTTGTATGTGGGCGATCATAAATAATCAGCCCAGACGGACTCATCAATCATTCCTACCATACCACTGCACTGGGACCAAAGGTTTTAGAAGAGAAATCGATCTGCAAGAGGCGATTGTGCAGTTTTATCTCCATATAAAATAGTTTGCAGAGAAAACGCACTATATATCATTTATAAAATAAAGATGATCTGCTTTCTTTTATATTTCTATGATGTTGAGAAGGAAATGTTGGAATTCCACAGGGACATATCCCATATTTTCTGTTGGACATTGCGTATACATTAAAACATAACCATTTACTAGATGCAGGAGGTAAATATAGGGTGCATTCCCTGGTAGACATTAAACAATTACTAAATGCCAGAAGTGAATATAATAGACCTTCTACACTTACTAGAGGCCGGAGGTGAATATGGCAGACCTTAAACACTAAATAGACGCCATATATGAATGTGTCAAACCTTAAACACTTAATAGACGCCGGAGGTGAATATGGTAGATCTTAAACACTTACTAGACACCGGAGGTCAATATGGCAGACCTTAAACACTTACTAGACACCGAAGGTGAATATGGCAGACCTTAAACATGCACTAGACGTTGGAGGTGAATATGGCAGACCTTAAACACGCACTAGACGCTAGAGGTGAATATGGCAGACCTTAAACACTTACTAGACGCTAGAGGTGAATATGGCAGGACTTAAACACTTACTAGACGCTAGAGGTGAATATGGTAGACCTTAAACACTTACTAGACGCCAGAGTCGAATATGGCAGAGATTAAACACTTACTAGATGCCAGAGGTGAATATGGTAGACATTAAATACTAACTAGACGCCGGAGGTGAATATTGTAGACATTGAACACTTACTAGATGCCGGAGGTGAATATGACAGAAATTATATACTTAATAGACGCCGGCAGTGAATATGGCAGACCTTAAACACTCACTAGACGCCGGAGGTGAATATGGTAGACCTTAAACACTTACTAGATGCAGGAGGTGAATATGGCAGACCATAAACACTTACTAGACCCCGGAGGTGAATATGGCAGACCTTATAAACTTATTAGACGCTGGAGGTGAATATGGCAGACCTTAAACAATTACTAGACGCTTGAGGTGAATATGGCAAGACCTTAAACACTTACTAGATGCCGGAGGTGAATATGGGGTGCATTCCCTGGTAGACCTTGATGAAGGGCCGGCACCCTCCATGGTTGTCAAAGTTCGGCACTCCGTGGATCAAGATGTGATGTAGGTAGAGAGCACTGCTGTTGATCTGTATTGCACCAGAGAGGAGACCCGCAAAGTAGTGAACATACCTGGATAGGCACAAACAGGAAGATGTACTAAAAAAGGGACTTTACGACTTTGTAAGAAAATGTAGAAAATTTGAATGCTACCCCGAAACTCCTGATCTCCCGATTGCAAGGCAACACCATATCCATTACACCACTGCCCTTCTGTAAACAGGGTATTTAATTCGCATTTAATGTGTATTAAACGCTGCGGTATTGGCACCGTATTTTTTCTGCGTTAAATGCGCATTAAATACACTTTTAGTACACTAAGTGTATTTTTTCTGTACTTTTTCTGCATTTTTTACAAAACAGTGTATAAATACACTAGAAAATACACTTAAAATAAACTTAAGTGTATTTTTACACTTACCTGTATTTTTTGAAGATATAGTGTATTTTACAAGGAGAAAAATACGCTTTAAATGCACTTAAGTGTGTTAATGCAGAAAAAATGCAGAGAAAATACACTTTATGTCTGTAATAAGTGTATTTTGTCTGCATTTTCAAGTGTATTAAATGCATATTAAACGCAAAAAAAAACGGTGCCAATACCGCCGAATTGAAAACGCATTAAATGCGAATTAAATACACTTTTTCGAGAAGGGTGCGACCATTTTTATGCAATTAATATCTGTGGGTAAGTGAAATTTGGGCCCGTATTCACCAACCCATTCTTAGACTTAAGAATAAAGAACAGACTTACACTCAAGAAAATATACTTGTGCATTTGCAAATATTCTGGGTACCAATGCTGGTTATTTATTATATGCTTTTCAGTGAAATATCAATTTTAATGATGAAATAAAATTGTATATTTTAACTGTTGGAGCAGTGAAAATATAAGATTTTATATTTTCACTGCAGTGAAAATATAACATTAAACGGACGATTTTTCCATAAATAGCATCAATCTAAAATTAGTGGTTTACAACCCTTGGCAAATGTATATACATGTACAGTATGTACATGCATGTATTTGCATAAAACACATAATAAAATTCAACAAAATTATAATTTAGCAACAATGACTCACAAAATATGGAAATTTTCCCCACCATACTAACGAGTAACAGTTTTGGAATCATTTATGAAGTCATCTTTATGACATCAGAATACGCGAATGTGTGACGTTTAAGCTTATCTCACGCAATTTTATTTATTTATTGTCCAAAAGCATAAAATAAAAAGAAAATATGTTGATTTTGGTGTAAGATTGTATTTTATTTTACGCGTGATCATAGAAAATATGAACACTCGTGAAATAAAATATGATCTTACACCGAAATCAACAAATATCCTCTATATCATCTGTAAATTGTTCCAAATACAGAATGATGTAATTACAATGGGTCAATGCGAAGTAATATTCAACTTTACAGTGCTCTAAGAATATACCAGTTTCAAGAATATTCTTTATTTTTAGTCTTAAGTCTATGAAGATTATGTTGGTGAATACGGGCCCTTGCTTGTAGTTGTAAGTGTTCAATTTACCCCCACATAGAACAACTTGTATTTAGTTCAGCATTCTTCTGCTATTGATCCACCAAACTAACCAAACACATCTGACTCAAACTTCTAGGGTGATGTTCTACAATATGACATAATTATTCTGTATTGTTGAAATGTAAAGGTTTTACTTTTGTTGTCCAATTAAGTAAATCAAATTAAAATTCTTTCATTGAATAGCATTATAAACATAAGAAGACTCTTTTTGTTCTCCAAAACTAAACAGTAATTTTCAAAATTTCAAGGGAGACAACTTGGTGCTTACCGTCTCTGGGAAGGCTGGGGTAGTCCCCCCAACTTGTCGTCATAGAAACGCTTCATGGCAAACCTGTCCAGCGCCTGGTCAGCACTGAAACAACAACAACAACCAAGTAAAGTGCTTGCAGTAACATTTATAATACTTGTTTGTTTGTTTTTCAAATTTTTTTCTATATAGCTTATAAATGAGGTAATGAACTTTCTTTATGAATTCCCCCCCCCCCCCCCCAATAGTTTTCATTTCAATTTCTTTACTTTTTGGTGATAAAATGCAATGCTACAAAACTTCAAATTTTATGAATGCGTAATTTCAAGCTCAGAATCAAGAAAAACAAACTTTTAACAAAAGATATAGGACAAAATTATTAGTTCAGATATTTACTTCAGATGTACAAGCTAGTTTCCTTCACATTTATATCATAGTAACTGGGGCAAAGATGGAACCAATAAAAATACTGCTACTGAGAGAGATTCTAAAAAGAGCAACAGACGTCATATTATAAATCAAGTTTTACGAGCTATATAGCACATAAGTACAGTAGGTGGAGAAAAATTGTTGAGCACAAACATACTGTAAAACCATTATTATACGTGGGTAACGAATTTTCGTGGATTTCGTGGGTAAACATAACCATGAATTCAAGTCTCAACGAAATATAATTCATCAAACATCCCAATGTTACCAATATCTTAAATATATCCAGCTGTCCTGGTGCAGTCATATGAGGGGCGTCATGGGAAAACCGGACTTAATGCATGTGTGTAAAGTGTCATCCCGGATTAGCCTGTGCTGTCCACACAGGCTAATCCGGGATGGCACTTTCCGCTTTTGTGGTATTTTCTGTTTCAAGGAAGTCTCTTCTAAACATAAATTCGCTGTAGGCGGAAAGTGCCGTCCTGGATTAGCCTGTGCGGACTGCACAGGCTAATCCGGGACGACACTTTACCCACATGCATTAAGACCGGTTTTCTCATGATGCGCCACATATATTTTTTGAGAAATATTTAAGGTACTTACAGTTTGTAGATTTATCACATGCCAATTAACGTCAATTAATAATTGAGAAGCAATTAAATGGCTATTTATTTTTTCTACACCGCAGTGTTTAAGGCTTTTATTACACATTGTTATCTTTTGAACGAGACCACTTTTGCAGATATTGTTAAAACAAGGCAATGTCAGTTAGATACCAATTAACGTCTAGGGGTCAATAAGTACACAGTTTAATTGTTGTGATCCAACAATTATAGGCTACATAGATATACCACTATACACATGTGGCTCATCGTCGTCTGCAGAGATTATCAGATTACATGATTTTCTGCATGCGCATTGCGAATGACTACCTTTTGATTTAGATATATGTAATATAGGAAAGTAAATGTCAGCATTCACATTTTTTCCAAATTTTGAAATCCACGAAATCAAAAACCAACGAAATTGTCATTTTTAAAGAAACCACGAAATTTCCTACCAACGAATTTCTATACGTTTACTATAAGCATCGAAGTCACCAACATGAAAGCATGTTAAGCTGCAGCATCATCATTACAGATATTGTAAGGCTGCATTTCAGCTTTGAAATAGTAAAATCGTTGTTCTCCAAAATAGTTTGTAATTACTGTCAACTACTGCCAGGTTAAGGCTAGGGAAATAATTTCAGAATAACTGGTTAACTACTCGAATACCAAAACAGGCTACCCCACTACTGATTAACTTATTCATTGAAAACCCTAGTGTAGGCACACCTTTGACTTTAGACGTGCCTTGCACTTTAGACATACCAAAGTTAGACGTACTTTGCACTTTACCTCGCAAGTTCAACATACTTTCCACTTTAGACATACCTCGCAAGTTAGACATACTTTTCACATTAGACATACATCACAAGTTAAGACATACCTTGCACTTTTGACATACCTTGCAAGTTAGACATACTTTGCAATTTAGATGTACCTTGCAATTTAGACATACCTGGCACTTTAGATATACCTTGTACTTTAGACATACCTTGCACTTTAGATATACCTTGCAATTTAGACATACCTTGCAATTTTGACATACCTTGCACAAATGTTACTGTATCTCATGTACGCCGCGATGATGACCGCGATCCTGCCACGCCCGCCCTTGCAATGCACGACGACCACATGATTCACATCAGAGCCCATCCATTGGTCGATGGCCTTACAAATGCTGCAGAGCCGCTCCAGGGGCGGGGCCAGGTTGTCCGGCCAACCGTAGTCCATGACCTTCGGGCAGTGCTTGGAAAGCTCGGGTTTCTTCTCTGAGATGTTGATAACCTGCAGGTACATGTGATTGTTGGGCTTAAGTCTAGTTTAGCAGACCCAGGATGATAAGGTTATGCTGCACATGCAACACAGTTGCTCTGCTTTATGTCATTTTGTGTAGTTGCGGCAATTTTGTATCCGAGTCATGTTTATTTTATTACGAAAATACGCAAAGAAATGAAGTAAAGACAAAAGGGGCTCGAGTGTTATTCAGTGGAGGTGTGGGGACAACAGCCCCAAAATCACATATTAAGCCAATTAACATTTAAATTTGCCACATGGTTTACGTAGAATATACGTAGGTATTTCTGGGATCTGCTAAAATAGAAGGGCTCCGATTGTTGTTTATGATACTGGGGAGCAGCGTCACTTCAAATGTCACTTCAGTGTCACTTCAGTGTCAAATCATGTTAAATAAAGAATGCTAAAATTATCTTTGTGAATATCAAATACAACAGTATTTAAACCACGTTCTTAGCATCGAACATTTTCTATTATAATCTTTATTCTTATGTCTAAAGTCAAAGGAACGTATTGGTGAAAACAGGCCCCATAATCATGACTATCAAAATGGTTCTAACAGTACACCTGTTTCAGTATTCTGCCACACCTGTTTCACTGAATTTTATAATCTGGCTTATTGTATTCTGCCACAGATATTGTTTCATTTACATGCATACTGATTAAGATGCCAGGTTTAAGATATACTGAATCCCTGTCCATAATATACATCAGGATTATGCAAATGACCAATAAAAGCCATTCTAGTGTGCTGTATCCTACTTATTGCAATGAATGGGTTAAATTACACTAATAAAATGTATAATACATTGCCGCTTTAAGAAAAACTGTTTATGCAATAAAACCAGTTTTAAATCTGTTATTTTTTTATGTGCTACATGCTTGAAATTCAACCAAGATCATGCTTCTGTCAACTGTTTTTCGCATGAAATGGAATATTTAAAAGAAACTTAAAGAATATTATAATTTGGATGCAATGGCAATTCACACACATAAACAAATCACCAAATGAAAATAAAGTACATATATTTAATAGAAAAGGTTCAATTGATCAACACTTTTATATATTTAATACAAAAGGTTATATTGATCAACATTTTTATTATATAATATTATTTTATATTTATTTTTATATAAATCACATGTTCTACTTAATATTCACCAGCTTCCAAGGCCATATTCCTAGGTGGATGTAGAGGGGGGTGGAAGCGGGGTATGCCCCCTCTAGACTTGTCCAATACTCAAATTTTAAAAATCACAATATATCAAAACATATACATTTCGCTGCCCCTGAGGTTAGCTACAATTAATTTACTATCCTAGTGAAAACCATTCTTTGGTATTTTCGTTAAATTGCTCTGTACGGTCAATATCACACTTTTCCGATATCTCCAGGCGTGGATACAGGATTATGAGTTGGATGGTGCAGAATTATCCCAACATGAAAAAGGGACGAAAAGCAGTTTGTTGGCACCTTTTTTACTCTCTGAATATATCTGCCCTCTCTAATTCAAAATCTGTAACTGTGCCTGATATTATACTGATTCATAACTTGCAGGCATATTAACAATGAGGCAGAACATAAATCGAATAACATTTAAATTTTAATATATTAATGTATAATTTATTATTCAGCATATAAAATAAGCAGGATTTGTTTTTGTCAACTATAAACACCAGATTGTTACTGACTCGAGCCATATTGACACAATCATACATCAATCATCCACCAATCATAATCAATCATACACCAATCAGTTTGCTACAATTTGTTTGCAAACAATTCTCTCATGTTACATCCCACAACCCAGAAGCAAGCTTTTGTCCCAGATATTGATAAAATGTTAGGACTGTTTGATTTTCCTCACACTGTAATTGATTTCATTGTTTGATATTAGCAATGGCCAACAGATTATGGAATCCACAGCATGTTTTTTTTTTAAATTACCAGCTCTGAATAGGCGATGATAAATCTCGTAATAATGACTCCGGTGTTTAAAGTTAAATGTATCGTGTCTGTTATCCAATTGAGAAAGAATGGCTCATGCCAATTTCATGTCATCAGATTTGGTTTAGTTATTTATCTGTTTTTGATTGGGTTTATGACTGAAAGTCAAAACGCACAAGTTTTTGTTTAATTTGACACAACATTGAATATTGGTATTACTGAGAGCTTTTAATGAGCTTTTAACAACTAATTCATGATATTCTGTAGAAAATATGTTTAAATGTAAGATATTTTGCACAATTATAACATTTAATATTTTAGCTTCTATTTTTTATTTCTTAGTTATAACCAAAATTTCACAATAATAATCTGCATCAAATACAAGTCTAACATTAAGTAGCTTAGGTTACTATTTCAAACAAAACTGTATCAACTTTATTTTAAAGTCCATTTATACGATTCAGTATAATGAGTTATTTGTTTAGAGCAAATATTTTAAAACTAACAGATTAACCTTTTAGCACATTAAAAATTAATAAAGCGCATGTAATGAGTTTACTTAATTACTCTTCACAGGCTAATCCAGGACAGCACTTTCCGCCTACAGTTGCTTTATGTTTACAAGAGACTTCCTTGAAAAATAAAATACACTAAAAGTGTCATCCCGAAGCAGCCTGTGTGGATTGTACATGCTCATCTGGGACAACATTTTACGCACATACATTAAGCCCGGTTTTCCCATGACATGCCTCATTTATAGAAATCAACAATGGAACCATATATTGCTCAGGTTGTGAAGTAAAACACCCTCATAGATATGTTAGTGTATGTAGCTCCATGTATTTTGTTTTACGTTAGACTGCACATCATTTAACAATAGGGGTCCTATCAAGTAAATGTCAACGATTTATGTTATTACTGCAGGAATTTGCGGATGAATGGCTTACCAAGTAATTTTCACCATGTTTAGTTTTCAGCATCCGTGAGACCTCCTTCAAGTTGTATTTGTATGTGTTTTCATGTTCTTCAGAGGCGAATGACATCGCTGAAAAAAGTAATACACTTGTACCAGTTTGCTAGCATTAATTGGTTATCAAATACACATTTCAAATTCAGTTAAATGAAGAAACATTAGTTTCAATTAAATTACAATTAGGTGATATAAAGACATACTCAATTACAAAAGACTCTTCATTGACAAATTGTTTCCATTTCAACTCCTCAATAAACAACAATGTTTCAAATGAATTTTTACACAATTTTTGTAAGATAAAGAAAATCTCATTTTTCCATTATCACATATATACTGCCAGCCGCCCTATTCATAGAATACTCTCCCTTTTTGACTGGTCTGCTATTGTACTTACAGAATAGTGTGCTCACAGAATACTATACACTCCATTTTGTGCCCAATATTCCACTCAACTTACAGAATACTCTCCCTTTGTGCCAAATCTGCCACTCGTCTAACAGAATACTCTCCCTTTGTGCCAAATCTCACAATGAATTCACAGAATACTCCCCTTTGTGCCAAATGTGCCACTCTACTTACAAATTACTCTCCCTTAGTGTCAAATCTGTCATTCTTCTGAAGAATACTCTCCCTTTGTGCCACATAAGCCACTCTACTTACAGAATACTCTTCCTTTTATGCCAAATCTGCCATTCCACTTACAGAATACTCTTCCTTTGTTCCATATCTGCCACTCTACTCATATCATACTTTCCTTTTGTGCCAAATCTGCCACTCTACTCATAGAATATTCTCCCTTTGTGCCAAATAAGCCACTTCACTCACAGAATACTCTCCCTTTATTTTAAGTTTGCCATTAAGCTCTACTTCAGAGAATACTCTCCTTACAGAATGACCTCCCTTTGTGCAAAATCAGCCACTTTACTCACAGAATACTCCCCCGTTATTTTAAGTTTGCCATTAAGCTCTACTTCAGAGAATACTCTCCTTACAGAATACCCTCCCTTTGTGACAAATATGCCACTGTACTTACAGATAATCCTCTCAGTGATGTAGACCAGGTCCAGGATGCAGCTATTCTCTCCATCTGTGTGGTCCCTACCGCTGACATTGTTCATGTTGGTAGACATGGCACTGGGGGACTTCACCTGGCTGATACCAGGTACCACTTGCTGTCAACACACAAGTGCTCATGTGAAGTAGTATTTTAATGGTTTTAATCCATACACATATGAGGCGCATTGTGGGAAAACTGGGCTTAATGCATGTGCGTAAAGTGCGGACTGCACAGGCTGATCCAGGACGACTTTCCACTTTCATGGTATTTTCTGTTTCAAGGAAGTCTCTTCAAAACATAAATCCACTGTAGGCGGAAAGTGTCGTCCCGGATAAGCCTATGCAGACTGCACAGGCTGATCGGGGATGACACTTTACGCACATGCATTAAGCCCGGTTTTCCCACGACACGCCTCATATAAGAAATGTCATGATTTACTACTTACATTTCATGTTCCCTATGTATTGGAAATTTTGTCACTACAGATTTAGTATTATCAGGTCAGGTCCAAGCTGTTAATAGCAAATTATAATAATGGCAGTTTGAAGATACTTTTAAAACAGTGTTAATTTGTTCTCACCTTGCAGTACAGATTTTCAACATATTGGAATTACAATTGCTTGATGTGGAAATGATATTCGAGCCATATTTATCCAGCATATAGCATAGAAGGGTCTCGCACAGAGCTGTTATACTATTATTCCATCAATTACATGTGGAAATAAATAACTGTGTTGACACATGTTTAATATGTATTCAGTTAAAGGAATATTAATTAATTAATTAATTGTATTAATATACTTACAACTTTTGGGTAGCCAGAGAAGCTGTGACTCAGCGTGTCGTCATGGTTCTGGAAAAGACACAGGATATTAGCTCAAAATACAAATCTGGACTGAATATACGGTATACATATATTATCATGACAGGTGAAATCTATATTTATAAGGCCTGAGTTTTACCAAAAATGCCTGTTTTTATCAGGCCAGTTTTATCAATAAGCCTGATTTAATTAGGCTAGTATTACCGATATTCATATATTAATCAGGCCAGTATTACCAAAATGCATATATTAATCAGGCCAGTATTACCAATATGCCCAATCAATCAAGCCCGTATTTCCAATATGACCGATTAATCAGGCCAGTATTACCAATATTACCAATATTCATGAATTTTCAGGCCAATATCCCTGTATTTATCAGGCCAGTTTCACCAATAGTTTTGTATTTATCAGAACAGTATTACCAATATTATAAATTTATCAGGCCTGTATAACAAGCATGCCTAAATTTCTCAGGCCAATATTAGCAATATATATCAGGCCAGTATTACCACAATACATGTATTTATCTATCTTCCTATATTTATCAGGCCAGAAGACATCAATATGCCTACATTTATCAGACCAGAAGGCATCAATCTGCCTACATTTATCAGGCCCGAAGACATCAATCTGCCTACATTTATCAGGCCAGAGGACATCAATCTGCATACATTTATCAGGCCACAAGACACCAATCTGCCTACATTTATCAGGCCAGAAGACATCGATCTGCCTACATTTATCAGACCAGAAGGCATCAATCCGACCACATGTATCAGGCCAATATACCTCGAAATGCCTACATTTATCAGGCCAGAAGATATCAACATGCCTATATTTATCCGGCCAGAAGACACCAATATGCCTATATTTATCAAGCCAGAAGACACCAATATGCCTATATTTATCAGGCCAGAAGACATAAAGACATCACTATGCATATATTTATCCGACCAGAAGACATCAATATGCATATATTTATCAGGCCAGAAGACATCAATATGTCTATATTTATCTGGCCAGAAGACATCATTATGCATATATTTATCTGACCAGAAGACATCAATATGCCTATATTTATCCGACCTGAAGACATCAATATGCATATATTTATCCGACCAGAAGACATCAATATGCATATATTTATCCGACCAGAAGACATCAATATGCATATATTTATCAGGCCAGAAGACATCAATATGCCTATATTTATCAGGCCAGAAGATATCAATATGCCTATATTTATCCGACCAGAAGACATCATTCTGCCTGTATTTATATGACCAGAAAACAATTACTAGCAATCTGCACATATTTATCAAGATCCATCTTTCATAACGACTTATATGAAAGAAAAATTGGAAGATATTACAAATCCCAGCTGAAAATGTTATAGCTTAATTACAGAGTAGGTTAGACACATTTTGAAAACAATAAATTGTTGCCTTTGACATATAAAGTCAGTGGGTAATACAAACAAAATGGACTAACACTATAATTAATTAAAATTTTAATCGTAATATAATCATATCTTTGTCAACTAGGCGAAACAACCAAGAATAAAACAATAAACAGCGTCTTAATAACCAGGATAAATATGCTGCCTTAAAAATGTTAGCATTTATATGTGATTTGAAATTACAGAGTACTTAAAGAAATAGCTACGTAACCAAACAAACTTGTACTGTCCAAACAGAAGATACGGACTTCACTTAGTATTGGAAATATTATACAAGAGGGGGGGCCTCTCAAAATTAAGATACGGTGAAGATTCTATCTCACAGTTAGGAGACTCACCGGACCACCTCATTTAGAGGTGTTAAGAAACTGTCCGCTGATGAGTTCTGTGGTGATCCATCCGGTGGTGCAAATATAATGTTTACAGTATGTATAGTTTCAAATTTTGTATTATTTTCTTATGATAAAGGTACCTTTGAAGAAATCGGCCAATGTCATTACCTGTAGGAATGATAAAAGAACACTCGTTCGTAGTTTCGTTAAATAATGTACAAAAATAAAGGCTGTAGGATTTGTATAAGTTGAAGTCATTGAAAGAAAACGTCTATGATACTCTATGTACTGACATGTTTACCCATCTGAGTTCTTACTATAACCCATTATGAATGGTGACTGACAATGATCACAAATATAAATGTCTTCACATACGCATTACATGTTTTGCAATAAATGTAATTTTGGTTAGTTTTCTCTGAATTTCTTGAAATGAGGTGGTCCACTGGTGCAGAGGTGCAGATATTTTTCAAACTTTAAATACTGTACAACATGTTTCATAGACGGCCTCAAAATGACATGTCCAGTGTATGACAATAGATATTACTGTTAGAAGTACAATTATTCATGAAACGCATGGAAGTTGTGAAAATCACCACTGTGGTTTTATGAATAGAGTGACATATGTCTTTAAGATAGATTTATTCAGGTTAAAAGACATATTACAATTCACAACATAACATTCGTATATATGATACAGGACAATGATATAATTATCATGTATTTTGTAAGACTATCTAACACAATAAAATGACAACTTTTTCTACTTCGAAATGCAAGTACATAAATCTTGACAGTAATTATTTACTGAAATAACAATTGAGCATTGTTAATCAGCAAACTAATATTAAGAAGAAATTTAAAGATACTGAACTCCAGGCCCCATGTTCACAAAACAAGTTGAGCCTGATTTTCAGGTTTAAGTTGAGCCTGATCCTGAATTTTCAGGATCAGGTTCAAAAATGGCATTCATGAAAAATCTGGATCAAATTTATCTGTTGATTAAATATGAGGCACGTCGTGGGAAAACCAGTTTTAATGCATGTGCGTAAAGTGTCGTCCCGGATTAGCCTGTGCAGTCCGCACAGGCTAACCTGGGACGGCACTTTCCGCTTTTATGGTATTTTCTGTTTCAATGAAGTGTCTTCTAACCATAAATCCACTTTAGGCGGAAAGTGTCATCCCGGATTAGCCTGTGCACAGGCTAATCCGGGATGACACTTTCCGCCTAAAGTGGATTTATGGTTAGAAGACACTTCATTGAAACAGAAAATACCATAAAAGCGGAAAGTGCCGTCCCAGGTTAGCCTGTGCGGACTGCACAGGCTAATCCGGGACGACACTTTACGCACATGCATTAAAACCGGTTTTCCCACGACGCGCCACATATATATTTTACATAACTATAAGCTCTTCGCAGCGTAGATTTGCTGTCTGATATAAAGATTATTTTTAAAATCAACCAAAAGGTTAAAAGACACATTACAATTCACAACATAACATTCGTATATGAGATACAGGACAATGATATAATTATCATGTATTTTGTAAGACTATCTAACACAATAAAATGACAACTTTTTCTCCTTTGAAATGCAAGTACATAAATCTTGACAGTAATTATTTACTGAAATAACAATTGAGCATTTTCAATCAGCAACTAAGAAATTTAAAGATACTGAACTCCAGGCCCCATGTTCACAAAAACAAGTTGAGCCTGATTTTTAGGTTTAAGCTGAGCCTGATCCTGAATTTTCAGGATCAGGTTCAAATATGGCGTTCATGAAAAATCTGGATCAAATTTATCTGTTGATTAAATATGAGGCGCGTCGTGGGAAAAGCGATCTAAATGCACGTGCGTAAAGTGTCGTCCCGGGTTAGCCTGGGCTAGTCCGCACGGGCTAATCCGGGACGGCACTTTCTGCTTTTATGGTATTTTCTGTTTCAATGAAGTATCTTCTAACCATAAATCCACTTTAGGCGGAAAATGTCATCCCGGATTAGCCATGCGGACTGCACAGGCTAATCCGGGATGACACTTTACGCACATGCATTAAGTCCGGTTTTCCCACGACGCGCAACATATATATTTTACATATTTGATGTCTGATATAAAGATTATTTTTAAAATCAACCAAAACATCATGTTATTTTGTCTAGAAGAAAATTTCAAAAATTAAATATTTAGAGATTCCGCTCATTTGAGCTCGAAGATCAAGATCAGCTAAGACTGATCTTGATCCTGCGGTTAATCCTTTGTGAACATGGGGCCTGGTTAATCCTTTGTGAACACGGGGCCTGGTTAATCCTTTGTGAACATTGGGCCTGGTTAATCCTTTGTTACCACGGGGCCAGATGGGCATAAAAATGCCTTTTTTAGTTATGTCTAAATGGTAAAAACATGGGTAAAAATATAACTGTTTGTATCAAATACTGTCAAAAACTGTATATTTCATTGAAAAATAGAAGTTAAATAAGCTGGCAGTTTCCTTGAACCACATATTTCCAATTTAAAAATACTGCGGCTTTCCCCAATACAAGCATGAAAATGGCCTTACATAGAAGTAAATTATTATATTTAAAGACTTAAAGAATTTTTATAGAAATTGGCCAAAACAACAACAACAAAAATGATGACAAAAACAGACAACACTTTTTCTGGCTGAACAGCGCTGAATGTATCACTGTCAAAAATGTAACTACAAAACAAGGTTGACACAACCCATTGTGAAGTATCAAATGTTACATTTCAAATCTGCAGGATCTGCAGGGTAAATGTGGTACACACTTGCATGTCATCTGACAGGATCATACAAAGACCCCATGACATTAGGCCATACAATTAGATTCTATGTTTAGCGTCCTCGGGCTGGTAGGTTTTTGGATGCCTGAGCAAAAAAAGAAATCAATTTCGACAATGTGAACAATCGGGATTTTCATAAAAAATTTAGAAACAAAAATGAAATAAAAAAAATGACTTTTTTTTTTACCAATATTTGTAAACAATATTGTGCAATTAGTCAATTTACACAGTTAAATTACTGTGTAAAAGTAGGTTCCCAATATGAAGACAATATATAATAGTTTGGCAAGTAAACATTTGCTTTAGCTTGGTCCACTGCCATGAATTAGTTGTGAAAAAAACATGTTCTTTTATCAACTCATTGTTTGTTTTTTGCTGCCTGGTTGGTAGGTTTCGAAAAATGATGGGGACACTTAACACAGAATCAAATTTGTATGGCCTTACCATTAATGCATGCAGAAGATCAAGTTGAACCCAAGATAAAAGGAGTCCATACAGTTAGACCTCAAAGTGACAAGGACTGTGTGACAGCCATTAGACGTTTCTTCTTGAATAACGAGGGAAGTGTATGCAAAAAATTGAAAAATAATCCACCATCTTAAATTTCAGCAATCTGCATATTAAAAGAAGGCGCTAGTGTGTACATAAACAATGAAAAACAATCAACCTTTCTTAATATTTCGGGAATCTGCATTTTGAAAGAAGGCCAAGTGTGCACATAAAAAAATGACAAACAATCAACCTTTCTTAATATTTTGGGAATCTGCATTATTGAAGGAGTCACCCTGTATGTCAGTTCACTCACTGATACAAGACACAGTGTCTACATTGCCCACTGATTTTCTAATCATTTTTTGTAATTAAACAACAAAGGAACATCCTTTGTAACAGTCTAAGGCTGTCCTGTAACTGAGCAGTCATTGTTATTTTAGATATGCTATGTGACAATTTTTTTTTGGGGGGGGGGGATTTTTCGCCGTTTTTACAGTATTTCAGTCATATCACGGCGGTCAGTTAACCTACTCACACTTTTCCAGGGCAAGCTTAGCCGATCGAAGCAGTTAACCAGTACTAAGTGCACATACCTGTGTCTGTAACTGCCCTAATTGAATCAGAGGTAGGGGGAGAATGGCCGTAGAAATAATTTCCTGACCAATCCCCACACAAGTTATGTGACTGGGCTGGGGTTCGAACTCACGATCCCTGGATTAACAGTCCAGCACTCTACCAACTGAGCTAGGCCCGATGCTATGTGACTACAGTTCAATTTCCAATTCAGTACAAGTGAATTGGTTTATAGCGGGGGGGGGGGGGGGGGGCGTATTTCGAAGTTTATGAGAACTTTCCGCATCTGAGGCTGCATTATGTGAGGACCTGGAGTGTGTCCCAGCACTCCTACCTAATTAACTTTCTAGAGACTCAAGAAAGTTGGGACAAATTTTGAATCATAGCTGCAATTTCAGCTATTTATTTTTTACTGAAAGATTTTAATTTTAGTGTGGCCTTGTGCTGTGGGGGGAAACCGGAGTACCCGAAGAAAACCCCACCTGTCTGGTATGGTGACCACCAACCAAACTCACATGCGCCGGGAGTGGGAAGCAAACCTGGGACGCCTAGGTGAGAAGCGAGTGTACCAACCACTTCGCTAGCCGGACAGCCAGTGTTTTCACCTTATATAGCAGGGGCCAAATATAAGGATCACCTTCGAGCCATTAGTTTCTTGACACTCATGCATTTTCACCATAAAACTGACTTAACACCTGGACTGAGAGCTTCCCCTAGTGAATTTGCAACAGTCATTTTCCCCCAAATAACCAGGGCGGGCCTCAAACCCCATCCCCAACCTATGAAAAAATGCCTAGTTCACAGTCCTGTTTCTGTGCAGATGGGGCTCTGTGACGGTTATTTAACCTTTATTTAAAGGTATAAGACCCCATTAAATTTTTAACAGCTTTCAGTTGAGAGTAAATAACAACATTTATCTGCATTTTGGACTTATTATCGTCTGAAATGGGAAAAGTATACCCAAATAGAACCTCATTGATAATGAACTTACACCACGGGGTTATTTTCAGCCACAGATATTTAAGGTTTGAAATTATTGACATATTCATTATAAATGTTCCAAGATACATGAAGTACAAACTCCAAAGAAAACACTTTTAAACAGGATCAATGACTTAAATAGGCTCCTTAATATCAATAAAACATTCTGTTGCCTCGTTACTGCAGCACTCTCCAATCACAGACACGTTACTGCAGCATTCTCCAATCACAGACACGTTACTGCAGCACTCTCCAATCACAGACATGTTACTGCAGCACTCTCCAATCACAGACACGTTACTGCAGCATTCTCCAATCACAGACACGTTACTGCAGCACTCTCCAATCACAGACAGGTTACTGCAGCACTCTCCGATCACAGACCCGTTACTGCAGCACTCTCCGATCACAGACAGGTTACTGCAGCACTCTCCGATCACAGACCCGTTACTGCAGCACTCTCCGATCACAGACAGGTTACTGCAGAACTCTCCGATCACAGACACGTTACTGCAGCACTCTCCAATCACAGACACGTTACTGCAGCACTCTCCGATCACAGACAGGTTACTGCAGCACTCTCCGATCACAGACCCGTTACTGCAGCACTCTCCGATCAGAGACAGGTTACTGCAGCACTCTCCGATCACAGACCCGTTACTGCAGCACTCTCCGATCACAGACAGGTTACTGCAGCACTCTCCGATCACAGACACGTTACTGCAGCACTCTCCAATCACAGACAGGTTACTGCAGCACTCTCCGATCACAGACAGGTTACTGCAGAACTCTCCAATCACAGACAGGTTACTGCAGAACTCTCCAATCACAGACAGGTTACTGCAGCACTCTCCAATCACAGACACGTTACTGCAGCACTCTCCGATCACAGACACGTTACTGCAGCACTCTCCGATCACAGACACGTTACTGCAGCACTCTCCGATCACAGACACCTTACTGCAGCACTCTCCGATCACAGACATGTGACAAATTATTCATCAAAAGTGTTTAGCACATTTTCATCAATAAACAGTAGCATTCATGGTCAACATAGCAATCCGTGAGTTTACCGAGTTCAATAGCTCTTTGTTGTGTTACCATGATTACAGAGTTAAATTGCTTTTTGTTGTGTCACCATGACTACTGAGTTCAATAGCTACTTGTTGTGTTACCATGATTACAGAGTTCAATCACTATTTTTTTTTTAACCATGATTATGGAATCACTATTTGTTGTGTTACCAGGATTACAATGTTCAATCACTATTTGTTGTGTTACCATGATTAATATGGAATCACTATTTGGTGTGTTACCATGATTATGGAATCACTATTTTTTGTGTTCTCATGATTGCAGAGTTCAATCACTATTTGTTGTGTTACCAGGATTCCAGAGTTCAATCACTATTTGGTGTGTTACCATGATTTTATGGAATCACTTTTTGTTGTGTTCCCATGATTGCAGAGTTCAATCACTATTTGTTGTGTTATTATGATTATGGAATCACATTTTGTTGTGTTACCATGATTATGGAATCACTTTTTGTTGTGTTCCCATGATTGCAGAGTTCAATCACTATTTGTTGTGTTATTATGATTATGGAATCACATTTTGTTGTGTTACCATGATTATGGAATCACTTTTTGTTGTGTTCCCATGATTGCAGAGTTCAATCACTATTTGTTGTGTTATTATGATTATGGAATCACATTTTGTTGTGTTACCATGATTATGGAATCACTTTTTGTTGTGTTCCCATGATTGCAGAGTTCAATCACTATTTGTTGTGTTATTATGATTATGGAATCACATTTTGTTGTGTTACCATGATTATGGAATCACTTTTTGTTGTGTTCCCATGATTGCAGAGTTCAATCACTATTTGTTGTGTTATTATGATTATGGAATCACATTTTGTTGTGTTACCATGATTATGGAATCACTTTTTGTTGTGTTCCCATGATTGCAGAGTTCAATCACTATTTGTTGTGTTATTATGATTATGGAATCACTTTTTGTTGACTTCCTAGGATTGCAGAGTTCAATAACTATTTGTTGTGTTACCATGATTATGGAATTACTTTTTGTTGTGTTACCAGGATTACTGAGTTCAATTGATATTTGTTGTGTCACCATGATTAAATTAATATTAAATCATGAGTTGTGTCTAGGATCATTCCTACGATTTTCGGCTCAAAGAACACCGAGTGAAAGCTTCCCACTTGGACAGTCACCAGCATTGTTTTAAATGAGGCATGTTGTGGGAAAACCAGCCTTAATGCATGTGCGTAAAGTGTCGTCCTGGATTAGCCTGTGCAGTCCGCCTACGGTGGATTTATGTTTAGAAGAGACTTCTTTGAAACTGAAAATACCATAAATGCAGAAAGTGCCGTCCTGGATTAGCCTGTGCGGACTGCACAGGCTACATCGGGACGACAATTTACGCACAGGCATTAAGCCCTTATATTCCACGACACGAAGTCATTTTTTCTTCAGAATTATTACCATGAAGACTTTAGTTATTCTGGCGTTTTTCATTTCATAATAATGGCTGCAACGCAAAACATTATTATAACACACAATAAACCCGCTGACATGTTTCCTATATGACAGTTTAGTGCATGTCGGTTTGGATCTGCTCTCATATTATACTACCTTGCATAAATCATTGTGTGAATAAACACCGAGAAATGTTGTGCGCAAGTGACCTATATAAAAGTCTGTTATAAAAGCTGCATGCAAAATAAATTAGTAAAATGTATAATTGATACAACACAGACATCGTATTTTATGTCCATCATGTTTGGCTCATTCCGTTATTCACATTTAGTACAAATTATGTCATGACAATAATGTACCAGATTTGTTTAATTTGTAAATAATAATATAATAAATATAAATAAAAAAAAATTAAGTTTATTATGTTAGTATTGCATATGTTTTAAAATGCAAACTTATGCAGATATTAGCTTTGGTAAGTTTGATGCATATTTATTTTATGATATGTATATGATATTGTATATTATATTAGAACTAAAATTACAGACACAGATTGCAGAGTAACTTAACAAAGAATTATTTTTTTTTAAATTTAATTTAATGTATTTTATTTTTCATGAAATTTTATTTATTTGTGATATGTGCCACTTGGTCTCCCTCATGATTATTTTCCATATTAATCACTGTTTATTGCATATTACAATATTTTATTCAATCTCTTGTAATAAACAGCAGTCATATCAATTTCATTCACGGAAACAATGCTAAGGCCAAAAAAACACAAACAAGATTCTGTGTTTGATAAACACACATGCCCCCGATCGGTGCTGGGTAGTCCCTTTCTTAGTCCAAATTAGGTCAAGGTCAAAATGAGGTTGGGTGATATGGGTGAATGGGGAATGGTCATAAGTAAAAACTATGTAAATATCCAAGTGTTGTAGTAAGCGTGTTGGTGCTAGACTAACAGTAAAATCTAGTTAACCAAGAAATGGCACTTTTGAATTATTATAAGTCCAAATTAGGTCAAGGTCAAGGTCAAAGTAATGTTGGGTGATATGGGTGGATTGGGAATGGTCATAAGTAACAACGGTGTAAATATCTAAGTGTTGTAGTAAGTGGTGTTGGTGCTAGACGAAACGGTATAATCAAGTTAACCAAGAAATGGCACTTTTGAATTATTATAAGTCCAAATTAGGTCAAGGTCAAGGTCAAAGTAATGTTGGGTGATATGGGTGGATTGGGAATGGTCATAAGTAACAACGGTGTAAATATCTAAGTGTTGTAGTAAGTGGTGTTGGTGCTAGACGAAACGGTATAATCAAGTTAACCAAGAAATGGCACTTTTGAATTATTATAAGTCCAAATTAGGTCAAGGTCAAGGTCAAAGTAATGTTGGGTGATATGGGTGGATTGGGAATGGTCATAAGTAACAACGGTGTAAATATCTAAGTGTTGTAGTAAGCGGTGTTGGTGCTAGACGAAACGGTACAATCAAGTTAACCAGGAAATGGCACTTTTGAATTATTATAAGTCCAAATTAGGTCAAGGTCAAGGTCAAAGTAATGTTGGGTGATATGGGTGGATAGGGAATGGTCATAAGCAACAACTGTGTAAGTATCAAAGTGTTGTAGTAAGCAGTCTTGGCACTAGACGAAACGGGAAAATCTATTTAACCTTGTCACGGACGGAAGGACGGACGGAAGGACAGGACAATCACTATATGCCTCCTGCATCAAAATAAGTGTTTCGGGCAGCGGTCTCAAAAAGTTAGGTAGGTTCAGGATTGAGATCGGTTTTTTAAACTTTTTTTGAGACTCATTTCGGTTAAAACACATTGAAAATTATCATAAATCTGATTAATTTGGCTTTCACGGAAAACAATCGTCGCTAAAAACTTAAGGGTCAGGGGGTTTTGCTAGGTAGGGTCGGGTAGCTCGAAACACAGAATTTTTTTTTTGCCTAACAATGTCAACAGTGATAGTAACAGATTTACTAGATATAAGGGCAACATTACATGAAAACTGTTGGTCAACATAAAACTGATACTGCTTTGTTGATCGCAAAATTCTTTAAACATCTCGATACCACAACTATTTATTGTAAAGTCATGGATAAAAGTCTATATGAGATAAATACAGTACAAGTTTCGATACATTTTTATTTTTGCACTTCGAAGAAAACGTTTACATGGTTGACTGTGACACAGTATTTTGTTTCATGGCTTTTTTTTAAAGACAAAAACACATCTGTTTGCGAAACAAGAGACCTCCTTTAAATGCCCTGTGTATCAGTTTACACTATTTAACATGTCTATATTTCTTGATCTTTCATATAAAAGCTCAATTGTAGACTACTGAAACGGTATTGAAAGCCATTTTATAACAAATCTAACATTACCAGGGAAAATTTCCCAAATGTAAGACTGTTAAAAACATTCTGCCAAATGTAAGACTGCCAAAGGACATTCCCCACCCACCCCAAACACAAGTTATATGTAAACCATTGTTGCAAATAGCACAATACTGAATTTTATAACAAAGTCTTAAATAAACACTGTATGTACATAATAAACAAAAAACCATTCCTACTGTATTTTATTTCAATGCATTACAGCTAGTTTATCAAAAGGCGAAAAACAAATTCTGCAATAAAACACACTTCAGTTGACAAGATAAAGAAAGGTATGTCGCCAAAAAACCTAATCGCATGAATCAAACGCTCAATGGCGGATTGACAAGCCATAATCTAGAAAAGTAGTGCATGTATACTACTGAAAATTAGATAAGAATCACCTGTTATGTAGTGCATGTATACTACTCAAAATCACATAAGAATCACCTGTTATGTAGTGCATGTATACTACTCAAAATCACATAAGAATCACCTGTTATGTAGTGCATGTATACTACTCAAAATCACATAAGAATCACCTGTTCTGTAGTGCATGTATACTACTCAAAATTATCGCTTAAATTAAACGCTCAGTGGCAAATTGACAATCCATAATCCGGAACCGAAAAGTAGTGCATGTATACTACTCAAAATTAGATAAGAATCACCTGTTATGTAGTGCATGTCTAATACTCAAAATTATCGCTTGAATTAAACGCTCAGTGGCAAATTGACAATCCATCATCCAGAACCAAAAAGTAGTGCATGTATACTACTCAAAAGTAGATAAGAATCACCTGCTATGTAGTGCATGTATACTCAAAATTAGATGAGAATTACCTGTTATGTAGTGCATGTATACTACTCAAAATTATCGCTTGAATCAAAAGCTCAGTGGAAATTGCAGCTATGATTCAAAATTCGTCCCAACTTTCGTTAGTCTCTAGTCAGTTAATTAGGTTGGAGTGCTGGGACACACTCTGGGTCCTCACATAATGCAGCCTCAGGCGCGGAAGGACCTCATAAACTTTGAAATACACACACACAGACCTGGCCACTTTCTACCTAAGGGGTATAATTTGAACAATATTTGTAGAGGACCACTATACAATATTACATAACAAATATGAAACCAATGGGCCTTGTGGTTTCATAGGAGAAGATTTTTAAAGTTATTTTGCTATTTAAATCTACATAAACTATGTGACCCACAAGGCATGGCCATTTTTTACAGTTTTGACCCCAGGGGTATCATTTGAAGAAACATTGTACCACTTTGGACCACTATACAATGTTACATACTAATTACAAGAAATGTAGAAATTCCACGAAAACCTTGACCCCACCCATCCGATATGCAATCCTAAGCGAGGTCTTGATATTTGATATCTATGCATGAAGTTTCATTAAAATATCTCAATATGTTCTCAAGTTACTGAGCGGAAACTGTTTTTCTATTTTTAGTAACAGTGACCTTGACCCCTCGCACCCCATATGTAATCCAAAGCGGATCTCCATATAAGGTATCTAAGTATGAAGTTTCATTAAAATATCTCAATGCGTTCTCAAGTTATTGAGCGTAAACCGTTTTTCTATTTTTAATAACAGTGACCTTGACCCCACCCACCCCATAAGCAAACCTAAGTGAGGTCTCGATATAAGATATGTGCATTAAGTTTCATTAAAATATCGCGATGTGTTCTTAAGATATTGAGCGAAAACTGTTTTTCTATTTTTAGTAACAGCGACCTTGACCTTAACCCCACCAACCCCATCCCAAGTGAGGTCTCGGTATAAGGTATCTATGTAAAAAATTTCATTGAAATATCTCAATGCGATGTTTCAAGTTATTGAGCAGAAAATGTTTTTCTATTTTTAGTAACAGTGACCTTGACCCCACCCACTCAACATGCAATCCCAAGCGAGGTCTGGATATAAGGTATATATGTATCAAGTCTCATTAAAATATCTCAATGCATTCTCAAGTTATTGAGCAGAAACCGTTTTTCTATTTTTAGTAACAGTGACCTTGACCCCACCCACCCCGTATGCAATCCCAATCAATGTCTCGATATAAGGTATCTATGTATGAAGTTTCATTAAAATATCTCAATGCGTTCTCAAGTTATTGAGCGGAAACCGTTTTCTATTTTTAGTACCAGCGACCTTAACCCCACTCACCCCATATGCAATCCCAAGCGAGGTCTGGATATAAGGTATATATGTATCAAGTTTCATTAAAATTATTGAGCGGAACCCGTTTTTCTATTTTTAGTAACAGCGACCTTGACCCCACCCACCCCATATGCAATCCCCATCGATGTCTCAATATAAGGTATCTATGTATTAAGTTTCATTAAAATATCTCAATGCATTCTCAAGTTATTGAGCTGAAACCGTTTTTCTATTTTTAGTAACAGTGACCTTGACCTTGACCCCACCCTCCATATTAGCAATCCCAAGCGAGGTCTCGCTATAAGGTATCTATGTATGAAGTTTCATTAAAATATCTCAATCCGTTCTCGAGTTAGAGAGCGGAAATTAAAAGCGCTACGCTAGTTAAGTTTATACAAACCATGTGACCCCTGGGCGTGGCCAATTTTGACCCCTGGGGCATCTTTGAAAATCTTTGTAGGGGACCACTATAAAATGTTTCCAACCAAATATAAAACCTCTGGGCCTTGCGGTTTCAGAGGAGAATAATTTTTAAATCATTTTGCCATTTACGTCTATATAAACCATGTGAGCCCCGGAGTGTGTCCAGTTTTGACCCCATGGGCATCATTTGAACAATCTTTTGTAGAGGGCCACCATAAAATATTACATACCAAATATGAAACCTCTGGGCCTTGTGGTTTCAGAACAGAAGATTGTTAAAGTCATTTTGCTATTTAAGTCTATAAACATTGTGACCCCCGGGTGGTGGCCAGTTTTGACCCCAGCGGCATCATTTGAACAATCTTTGTAGAGGACCACTATACAATGTTTCATACCTTGCAGTTTCAGAGAAGAAGTTATTTTGCTATTCAAGTCTTCATAAAGCATGTGACCCCCAGGGTGTGGCCACTTTTCACCCCAGGGGCATCATTTGAACAATCTTTGTAGAGGACCACTATACAATGTTACATACCAAATATGAAACCTCTAGGCCTTGCGGTTTCAGAGCAGAAGATTTTTAAAGTCATTTTGCTATTTAAGTCTATATAAACCATGTGACCCCCCGGGTGTGGCCACTTTTGACCCCAGGGTCATCATTTGAACAATCTTTCAGAGGACCACTGGAAGATGTCCCATATCAAATATGAAAGCTCGAAGCCTTGTGGTTTCAGAGATGTTAAAAGTTTTCAGTTTTGAAATCTATTTTAAGCTCTTGTGTCCTACATATGCAGCGGACCGGAACAATTTGAACAATTTTGAAAGAGGGACGCCCAAGGATCATTCCTGTGAAGTTTGGTGAAAATCTGCCAAGTGGTTTAGGAGATGTTCTTTGAATTAAAATGTCGACGCACGAGGCACGACGGACAAAAGGTGATCCTAAAAGCTCACCATCAGCACGTTGTGCTCAGGTGAGCTAAAAAGATATGTGAGCTATTATTGTCATCATTATCAGTATTATTTATTTATTATTGATTCCTGTATTAAAAACATTGTATTTTGTATATCAAAATTCATTTCCTCTCTCAGCACAAAAATAAGACATTTACAAAAGTTACCCTTGACATTTTTGAGTAGTATAGTTTAAAGGGACATTGTCATTCAAAATTAAAATAAAGTTACAAAATAAATGAGGCGTGTCATGGGAAAATCGGGCTGAATGCATGTGCACAGTCTAATCCAGGACAACACTTTCTGCTTTTATGGTATTTTTCTGTTTCAAGGAAGTCTCTTCTAAAAATAAAACTACTTTAGGCGGAATGTGCTAATCTGCGACGACACTTTAAACACATGCATTAAGACCGATTTTCCCACAACACGCTTAAAATGTCTAATAACTATTAAAGAAAGTCTAAATATTATGATAGTTTACATAACTACAAAAAAAAATTAAAAAATTTAACTTTGATATAGTTAAAACAAATTCTCACATTAATTTGATACAAACTTTAAAGGGACCTGTTCACAGATTGACGAATTGACAATTTTCAAAGCTTTTGTCACAGATTCGAAAAATTAAAGAACAGTGTATATAAAATAGTGGAATAACACCACTGACCTTAAAATATACTATCAATACCGTTTCGTTCATGAGTACTCATAAGTTAAAATTGATAAAATTATTACGCGTTTGTAACGCTAAACGATGGAAAATTCTGGGGCTTTTCTGTTGTTTTCGTTGAAATTGTTTAAAATGTGTGAATCACTTACGTAAAGTAAAACACACACCATCAACTATGTAAGTTGGAACGGCTGAGAGGTAACGAGTTTGACTTTTGATCCAGTGGTCTGAGGTTCGAACCCCGGTGGGAGTAGCTTTTTTTCTATTTTTCTTTTCTCGTTCAAGCACTGGGACTTTGTACTTCAGATGCTTCAATTTGACGAGCTAAGACGTTTAATGGCATATTTTAAAAACCAAAAATCTGTGAACAAGACCTGCAAGTTATAATAAACAAATGTTAGAAAATGATTTAATGTTAGTTGATTGTTGAAGTATATGATTAAAACTATATTTGATATGAAAAGTCGTATTCACAAACTTTAAGACTCAATATTTGTTTTCCAGTATCACAAACAAAACAACATGCAAAACACCGCATTGTGGTTAAATAATTAAACCAAAAACGCTTTTAGGATCACTTCACGAGATGATTTTCATCAACAAAACCTTCAAATAAATCACATTGCAGTCCATTCTGCCTGAAGGATATATCTTTTCCATGTCAATTAGCAAGATGTGAGAATTGTATGGTGAATTGAACAATGCAAAACATCAATTAGCTGATTGGCATCAAGTATTTGAGTTGGGCCATCATTAAACAATTGTTTGTTTGCGGTAACGCTACCAACTCACGAAATTGGGCCCGACTTACAAGTTTTTATAGGCGTCCGTGAAGCAAATTTGGTCCATGTCTAAGGGGCGTCTACATTTGTTCCCAACCAAAAAAATCAATCAATCAATCAATCAAAATCAAAATCGACCTACCTACCCACCTTGAAAATTCTGGGTCGCATTACCACTAACAAATTTTTTTTTAGGGATGGCCTTGGATACAATTTTTAAGGAATGCTTCTTAGCTTCAAATCACAATCAGTCCAAAGTCAGGAAAGAAAGAACCAAGCTTTGTGCTGCACCATGGGGCATGAAATCGACTCTCTTGGTTTAGTAACCATCTTTTGACTAACATTATTTTAGAGTGCTTCTTGATTATCTAGTTAGCAATGGTCTTTTGACTAAAGTTAATGAAATAAAAGATATTTACAACTTTAACATTATGACTCACACTGCAATGGATGGTTTTTAGACTGTTGGCGGAAGCCAACGGTCTTTTAAGAGGGTAATTTCCGAAACAGGTATCGTGGGAAACTTCTTCAAAACAGCAAAAAATCATGAAAGTTTTCTTACATTCTAATTATTTAAGAGAATGTATGCCATGTGTATTATAATGTGTATATTATGTGATTTATTACAATTACAGTTTCTAAAAAAAAAAGTAAATTTAATGACACCCCAACTTTCGCTATTTACTTGAATGTAACCAAAATATTCACCTGGGTGTCCTGAATAAGTCCACTAAATTAATGCGCTACTTCTGTTATTTTTGACTCGTTGTAAAAATGATATTTCTTGTTACCGATTCTTATTCTGAATATTTTGACAACAAATTGCAGCAATTTATTAATTTTAAACTGTAGTTTGGAAAATCGAGAGCTTGCATTGTACAACCTACTTTTTACATAGTAGGCTACAAAGCACTAACAATCGGTGCTCCTAGTTCGTTTTAAAGAGTGTATGTACGATCTTACAACAGATTTATTTGACATCAATTAAAACAACCTGATATTGTTAATTACCATAATTTATACTTTTATTTAAAATGGAAGAAAAGTTAGTAAGAACCACTGTTGTAAAATGTTACAGAAATGTAACATTTTAATTTTTTTGTCATCTAGCAAAACCAAAAAGAACTTGTATTTCAAGGTAGCCGGCCACAAAAATAATATATGGTTTGAATTTCAAGTGCCCTCATCTTATGTCTTTACCAAATTAAACAAGCATGATACACTGCACATTGTATACCGTACTCTTGTATGAGGCCATGTGCATTTAGTCATGTTATCGGTGAGCGAACAAGTGCATAGAGCCAGATTAACCTTGTCATCCTGTTGAATGTCATCGCCAAATATGTCACAGTCCTGTTGTAAAAGCGCAGCATGCAGTCACTCAGTTATTATGACAGCAAAAATTGTTTAAAGTCTTTTTTTGTCCAGTTTAGCATGAATGTAAACAGGGATTCATTAAGCATAAAACAAGAGGGCCAAGATGGACCAAAAGGCTCACCTGAAAACTGGCAAAGAGGAAGACCTTACTGTTATTAAAGTTTGGAACAAATACTGCTTATATGACAATCAGGAACCTAACTTGGATTTTCTAGAATACAAGACAGTGAAAAAGATTCAACATACCAGTTCATGGTTCAGCTGTGGTACACACGATGTCACAACCTGAAAATACACGGAGAGAAATATGTGACAATGGAACATACACCCCAAGAGAATTGTTTGTTTCAGGTATTTACCATATACCAACACTGCCACTATTCAATGACAAGATGGGAGTGACCAATATTAACAGGATCTAAAACCAGTCCATGGACCTGGAATCATTCCCACCTGTTGGGAATTGCTCTCAATCTAAAGTTCCGTATATGCCCACCAGTCCCCCCCCCTTCCCATCATAAATAGTTTATTATGTTTAAACATTATATCCATCATTTTCTTTTTATATGGTAATAATATATAATGAACATACCATACATGCCATAATTTGTTCAGGCCAAAACGGGACATTGACAAATAATCGCCGGGACATTTGACATTTGAGCAGGACATCTATGTATACACTAGTCTGTTTTCACGACATAAAAAAAAGTTACCGATATTTACTCACGACGACGTTTTTCATTGTTGTCAATAATGTGTAATATAACATATGTTCAACTATTTAGTAATTATAACATCACGTATGAAATTTGAAACGCCTATGCGAATTTTACTGTTCAAGCGACGTAACACAAGTTCTATTTACAGTTAAGATGCACGTGCATTGCACGTAAACTCTGTGTTCTGCTAGAAAAGCGCGGCAAAATTATGCCGATATCTACAAAATCACGTCATCCGCATGGAAAGCGTTGGTTTATTGACCGCGATATAAAAATTGTGTAGCGCAAAGAACTGTGAAATCTTTACTTTTGTATAAAACATTCGTAGCGCAAAACAACAAAATTGGGTATCAGTAGACCTATCTCGATTGATGGGCAGTACATATTGTTTCTCTGTCTTTTGTCACCATAAAGATTTCCTTTACAATGACAAGCAGTTACGCCGTATCAATAATTTTATTGTAATTCAGATAGGTTAGTTTTGATATATGAAATACAGTTACTTTAACCGTCCTCCATGTGTAGCACGTTTTTCACGACCCATAGCTGAAATTCGGCTGGTAATCAGAGCGACAGCCAAGAAAAGAAGTTGCCATGGGTGGTACACGCGATATTAGCCGATGACGTCAAACTGTTACACTCTGATGTTGAGCGGGTCGGGTGATTGTTTTTCGCACAATACAGGTGTCAATGACTAGCATTGCAGGCGCGAAAATCCGGACCAAACCGGACAATCATTACTGCTCCTCTTTGACATGCGTCTGACGGGTATTGTTGTCATAGGGACCAATTAAAAGATTAACAATGTGAAACGATGTTAATTTAATTGTTGGCCCAATAAAGCACACTAACATCGATTTTTGTGGTTGACCGGGACAAAATGCATCTGAGCGGAATGCCGGGACAAACCTCGCGAAAGCGGGACAATCCCGGCGAGACCGGGACGTATGGCATGTATGGAACATACACATCCAATACATTGTCTTCCAAAATTGCAAGGCATCAATTTGAGGATCACCTCCTCGAGTATGCATTTTGTTGTTCTTTTTTGTCTTTTAATTTATTGTGCGCATTTTTTTAAAATTTTCATTGATAAAACTTTTAAGGCTTATATAGAGTTCAAGTCTCAACATAAATTATCTCAAATATGGTAATATTTATTTCAACGCTGAGTACACACAGAAATCAAAAGTCAATGCCAATTAAAACTACGTTAAATGACCATTTAATCTTGATATTATGCTGATATTTGCAATCTTGCATTTTCTTCAGGGGATAAAAATAATTTTGAAACTTTGCCAGTGATCCCATTGAATGTTTTGAAAATGAAACCTGTTCAGTTACATTTAACCTAGGTCTTTGTACTTAAATTACCTTCCAGATTTTATTATAATCTCAACATCAATGCTTTAACACAATAATTGCTCAATAAATAATGTAGATAAATTTGCAACAACATTTGGTAACAAAAACAGCCGGTAATTGTAGAAAGTGTTAAAGTTGGTCAATTTCTTTGAAGAATGACCTTATGTACTCTTTTGGCCCATATCATTTGTATCATTAATTCTCTTTGGGGTTTTAATTTCAAATTGTGGGCAATCTGACCAATTATATACAATCAGTCTAACACAATCTTTTGTCTGTATGTACAGATGGAGACAGGTATGTAATTAAACAGTAAGAAAAAAACAATCCTTAAATCAGGATTTAAGTTAATGGCTATTTCACCTATTTAAGAAATTGATACCCACACTGCAATCTGCTAACTGTCAGTGGGCCCAGGAATTTTCAACCAATTTTATGGCCATTTTAACAGCAATTTTTTACATCCTGGCCTGAGGATGTTATTTAACTGAGCCATTTTGATATCAGCAACAGATGCTGGTACAGAGTACCCATATTGCCAGGGCAATGAAAACATTTGTTAAAATTCTCCTGGCCATTTTTCTTGATTGAATTCAATGACAGGAATGCACTGTATGAAACACCAAACTGCATTCCTGAAAACATTTGACAGACATATTTTATTCGAACATGCAAATCAGGCATTTCTTACAAGGTTTTGAACATTTGTATTTATGTAATGCATTGAGAAATCTTGCTAATTTCTGATCTACAAAACTAATCCTATAATTATACAAGCAAATCAGACATTCCTTACACAGGGGTCTGAAAATTAAAATCCATGTAACACATAAAAAAATGTTGTTAATTTCTGATAAACAACTGTAATCCTATACTTATAACAGCAGTTTTAAACCGTTTAATGTTCTGGGATGTCTCTGCGGTAACTCAGTCGCTAATCTATCACTGGGTTTTAGCAGTACTTATTTCAAAGAATGTCCAAACATGGAAAATAAAACACCATTTTACGATGGGAAAAGGATGCGAAAACAGGGCAAATCCTGATATTATTCCAAGTGCCTTGTTGGGTTTTATGTGGTATGTGTTAAGTGTGGAGAAGTATTGATGAGATAACTGGCAAAACATCATGACCAGATCATTGGTTGAGTCAAGCGCAAGGATGAGCCAGCAAATTGTATCTTGCATGGGAAGCAGAAAAGCCCCATGACCGAATTTATAAAGATTCTTAAAGTTATTCTTAAGGCGTAAAAAAAATAATATGTTTGTTATAGGTTCAATGCCCACAAAAAATTGGGTAGGTAGGTGGGGATTTTTGTTTTTTAACTTTTTTATTTGGTAAATGGTCAACTTGAAGATTTTAAAACTGAATAAATATTCAAAACATATCAGTAATATCCCTAAACATTTCAAAACAAAACACTTATTTATCCAAAAACATATTTAATTATGGAAAAAGGTAAATAAAACAAAAATCAATCTGACAAACCCAATAAAATGTTCTAGGGTTGGGGCATTTTTTAAGGGTAGGTTGGGTAACCTGAAACAAACATATCTAACTTAAGTTCAAAATATGTGAATATTCTGTGCCTCACCTCCTACATAAATGACGCAATCTGATTGGCTAAGAGCAGTCACATGACCATGAGGTATTTTCCATACACCATGGGTATATTTCAATACCCCATAGAAATCTTTAAATGCCACAACCTAATGACGTCATATTGTTTATTTTCGTGATGTCATTGTATCTGTTCGTGTTTTTTAAAGTTTTTCTTTTGTTAATTTTCAAGTGATTATACAGAAACCAGTAAAACGTAGTTGGTGAGATATATTCGTTACACTGTTGGTGAGGACGTATGGGATAAACACCCTCAGTGGCTTCATACCCTACTCGAGCTTCCCATATACACTCAGTTACAAACAGTGTAACTAATAATACAGCGTTTTTTTCACCTTTGGGGCAAGGTGGCGGGGCCCTTTAGGCGGGGAATTTTTCGGCAAAGGGGGATTATTTTGGTAGAAAAGCATTATTACATTTGTATATTATACTTTGTTATAAAACAATAATCAATGGTTTTGCTACATTTGATCAGTTAGATTATGCACAAACTTGGTTTGATAAAAAAATTGCTGAGATTATTTACGAAAATTCCTCTATCTCAGTCAATTTTTGTTCGATTTTGGTCTAGTTTTTTTCAAAATAAAGCTTCCATTCTGAGGGGACTTTTAAGGTAAATATAGGGGAAAAATATATACCTTTTTAGCAAGGGAATGGGGCCGAATTTCTGCCCCAAATTGGCCATAAAAAAAGCACTGTAATACACTGTCTTAATCGTTTATTCTACTTCAGAGTAAAATGCTAGAATTAGGGGCATGTAAAACACATATCCACCCAATAATTTATAGGCAGGAATACATGAGCCCTCCCTAATAAATAAAGTATGGTAAAAGAATCAGCTCTGTAAAGGCACATTATACTTGCATACTCCAAATGGAAAAGAAATGGCAACACTCCATGTGTATCATAAGTATAGATTACCTGTACCAATCAATCAATTCCCGATCAGATAGTGATGGTTTTGATAGTGTGTACGATATAATCAATAACTTAGATAAAACACCTTGGCCCTTCTCCAACGAAAATGTTTTTGTGTCCTTAAGCAAACATTTAGCTGAAGTTATTAAAATAACATTTGATACTAAAGTATGGTTGCATGTAACCATTTTGTGCCTTGCACAACTGTTTGGTTCTAACAACAATCACTGATTGTTGAAGAACGTTTGATTAATGACAGGCTTGCCTGCTGTTTTCATGGATATTAAGCATTTTCACCCAATTATTACCAAGAGCGATTAATTTTCAATTAATTTTGTGCTGAAAATTTAAAAACATTAAATTTTTACCATGAAAGCAACATTTTTTTTCTATTACAGCTGAAATTCAACTTTCAAAACCAACACTTTCAGCTCTTTAAAAGAACATCACAAAAAGTGTCCAGAGCATTTTGATTCTGTGAATGTAAATTATTTCAAATATTGCGACATAATTAATATGGTGGAAAGAGAATATGTGCAAAGTCATTAAGTTGCTAAAAACATGAATGGCTAAATTAACTAACTACCCATAAACATACCATAAATGAGGCATGTTGTGGGAAAACCGGGCTTAATGCATGTGCGTTAAGTGTCATCCGGGATTAATCCAGGACGGCACTTTCCGCCTACAGTGGATTTATGTTTAGAAGAGACTTCCATGAAACAGAAAACAGCATAAAAGGGGAAAGTGCCATCCTGGATTAGACTGTGCGGACTGCACAGGCTAATCCAGGACGACACTTTACGCACATGCATTTAGCCCATTTTTTCCACGACACACCTCAAATGTAATTACAGAAGTAATTAAAGAACTTCAATTTTCATTACTTCTACAGTATTAGCTACCTACTGTTGGCTTTAATAATATACAGGAGTGGGCTTTCATTAACTTTTGAAAACTGGAAGTTTGAACTTCCTGGCCTCTGATTTTGGAAGTTTTGCTCATAATATTTGGAAGATTTGACAGTATTGGGCAACATAAGTCCTGAGTATTTCAGATGGAAATTAAGTAATGTATAAAATTCAATGTGTTTTTAAGGCCAGTTCTTTGTTATCAAGTGTTTATATGCCAATTTATTTAATGAAAGAAGTTAACATTTAGATAAATTACATAATTTTTCTTCTAACTTGTTCATCCTTACATGATGGAACTTCCATGGCTGAAATTTTGGAAGTTCTGCAACTTCCATGGCTGCAATTTTGGAAGTCCTGTGACAAAAACTGTGAGTAAATTACTCCCGAACTTCCCTTAATGGAAGCCCTTACAGGAGCTATTTGTAAATCAGGTATGCCCCCTCTAGGTGGATAGCAATCTTCAGAATATCCAGTTCTGTATAGATAAGAAAAGGTTGTGGACATAAGAGAGCAGAAACAGCTAAAATGCCCAATATTACATGTAGATAAATCAAGGGGCCATAACCCCGCAGTTCATGTGGCTATTAAGTTGGTTGGTTTTCAAACTTGGCTGAGATTGTATGCCCACAAACATTTTCCTCAAGTTTGGTGAAGATCGGATGAAAGCTGCTGGACTTAGAGAGTGTGGAAACAGATAAAAGGAAATTTGTTGACAATTCAAGAGCCATAACTCAATAATCCCTCTGGCGATTTGTCTGCTTATTGAACTTGGCAGAGATATTATGCCCACAAACATTTTCATGAAGTTGGCTGAAGATCCAATGAAAACTGTTGGACTTAGAGAGCGGAAGTGGTCTAATGACTGACCCACAGACCAAACGACAGACAGACAGACCGACCTTAGCAAACAGCTATACCCTGCAATCTTCTATGGTGGGCATAATTAATATACTAATAACAGTGATAAAACTGAATTTATGTTACTTCTGAACTACACTTGGGTTTCAAATATGAATATCAAATCTTAAGAAAAGCCACATCATGACATGCATACACAACACATGTCCCTGGTGCGAAAGGGGAACACCTTATAACCACGTCGCTGCCAAACAATGATACTGTTGGACGAGACTTATTCCCCACCAACTACAAAACATTCGAGCTAATGTTATATTGTTGTGGATGTGGCCATTACGTTTTATACCTATTATAAATCTAAAATGTCACTTACAGCTTTTACCTGATACCTAAACAATTTGTCATATATTACCGTGACATAGATTTATTTATGGCCCCTGTGAATTTTCTTCATTCAAACTGGTACTTTTATATGCACATGTCATGGATAATGCTTATAAAATAATAATACACCATTTAAAGAGGCCATATCTGCAAAAGGGGGCTCCAAAGGAGGGTAAAAGCCATTATTTACAAATACTTAAAACAGACACTTTCCGCTTACAGTGGATTTATGTTTATAAGAGACTTCCTTGAAACAGAAAATACCATAAAAGCGTAAAGTGTCGTCCCGGATTAGCCTGTGCAGACTGCACAGGCTAATCTGGGACGACACTTTACACATATGCACTAAGCCCAATTTTCCCACGACACGCCTCATATATAGGTTAATTTTGTAAGGAATTTTCTTGTTTACATTTTAATATCAGACTTGTGATATATCACATAAACATAGTTTTACATTACCGTGCAACACAGCCTTTATCACAGATTGTTAATACTGTCAATTCTATTATTTTTATATTTAACAAATACCAGAATGCAGAATTCTATTGACCCATTGATTTATTAATATAGTTAGTATATTACCATCAAACAACATAAAATATTTATATTGATATTCATTACCAGTGGTTTACAGACATTGTCCCTTTAAATTAATGCAAGAAAAACAACCAAATAAAATGCACGGTAAATGTATCAGTAGCTAAATACAAAACATTTTAGTAAAAAAAAATAAAACTGACCAAATATAACAAAATAACTAAATGGCAACAATTTAACAATATATAGTTATTAGCTTACAAAACAAGGTATCAATTAATTATTTTGTAATTTCTTCCAACAATCTTAAATTATAAATAAATAATACTTAAAATGTGGCTCTTACTAACACAACCTAGCACCTTTAAAGAATATTTAAAGGCATTTACATTCTTGGGTGACCCCTCAATAAGTATATCAGTATTATCACTGTACAAACTTAGAGGCCATTGTAAACGTAAAAGCAATGTCAACAAATTATTAAACATCACCTGTTTGCCAATTTAAAAAATAATCCAATGTTGACGCTAAAACTATCCAAATTTAGAGTACATCCAAGTTGGGAAATTCACTAAATAACTTCTAAACAACTTTATAAATCCAGATCCTTACCAAAAAAACAGACACAAACTGTAGGAAGTTCAGTGTAATATCAAAGTTTCACTTGAAATTCCTCGTGTGCTTGATACATATGAAGCAGAACAAGACCAGCAAGTTTTGTCCTAAAGGAAAAGCTTGACATACATGACTGCCTCCAATACACCTGAGGGGGTGTCTCAAAGTTACCGGAACAGTAGTGCTATATAAGGACAAGTGCTTTTGTACCTATTGATAAATTTGTAAAATATTTTATCGTACATAACGGTGAAAACTTATAAAATAAATTCATGTATCTATTTGTACTTTCTTTTTTACATGGTGGTACACATTAAACAAATATTTGTTTGTATGGATTATCAATAAAAAAAATAAACTTATAAAATAATTTTGTGTATGCATTGGTAAACTTATACAACAAATGTGTGTATATATTGGTAAACTTATAAAGTAAATGTCTCATTGACTATTGTGGGTATTATTTTTTTAGTCAGATTGTTGAAATGGCCAGTGCTTTTTAAATATTTTTGTTATTGTTTTGTGGACAATGGGGTACAGAAAAGGAATACATGTAATTATTTGCAAGTGTGTTCTGTACCTTAAGAGATTAAGAATGGGTTATAATAACCCTTTTTTTTCTCCCTTTTTCGGAGGGTTGTGTGGAAAAAAGGATTAGAATTTAACAATAGTTTTTTAAAGGAAGACAAATAACAGAGGCTCTAAGGAGTATTTGTGAAAATGATTATTTAAAGCAAAATTTGCCCATGAAAAAACACATATAAGACGCGTCATGGGAAAACCTGGCTTAATGCATGTGCGTAAAGTGTCCTCACGGATCAGCCTGTGCAGTCCGCACTGGCTAATCCAGGACGACACTTTCCACTTTTATGGTATTTTTTGTTTCAAGGAAGTCTCTTCTAAACAGAAATCCACTGCAGGTGGAAAGTGCCGTCCCAGATCAGCCCGTGTGGACTGCACAGGCTAATCCAGGACGACACTTAAGGCGCATGCATTAAGCCCGGATTTCCCACGACATGCCATATGTAACAACCAATAAGGTTAGTTTTAGAAGACAAATCCAGTTTTTTGTGCAACAAGTTAATGCTTTGATCACCCCTCCTACCCACTAACTTTCACAAAGAAGTATTTTTGCTTTGAATACTTCAAAACAAATGCATCATTTGATGCATTTCCCACATTTTCGTAGTAAAAAACTACTTTACAACACATATATAGATCTATATGATTCATGACTATTAATCGTTTGGATGCAATTTTGTAGTTTAAAAATACTTAAACACAGAATTATACGATTTATAACTGTTCATCATTCTGATGCAATTTCGTAGTTTAAAACTACTTTAACACAGAATTATACGATAAATAACTATTTATCGCTTGGATTCAAACACAATTTTCTAACAGCATTTCATAGTCTGGCTGCAGATCAAGGACAAAAAATTATACCAAAACGTGCTGTCGCATATTTGAAGATTATAATTATGCAAGACTAGATTATCAGATATAATCATCTCTCACTCCATAAACCAAACTAACATGAGCTTAAGTTCTTACAACAGCAAAAAATACTGATGGAGACATGTCACCAGTGAAATAGGAAATACAAGAATTATGATTAAAAATACAGAATTGAGGTCACAAATTGAGAGAGACTCTGATGATTGGACCATTCAATCCAACATGTGTTTTCTTAAAGCAACAAATTTGTAAAGCAACCATTTCGTAAAGCATCCTAATCTGCAGTGGCATAGTAAATAATTGAATAAAACAATTTTACTCATTGTAATGCTATTTAACATAATTACAATAAATGTGACATTTTCTGAATCCAAAAAAATGCTGATCATGGATTAATAAAATTTAATATTAACATTTTAATGTAAATATTTTATTTTTCTGTTCTTGCAAAGCCTTATGACAGTATGTGTCTTTAATTGTTTTTTCCATAATATTATGCATACACTCCACTTGTATGACCAGATATTACATCAGTTAAAGACCTGTGATATCTATCTTGCCATTTTGAGCTTACAATACACCAACAGTGGCTGTCCTTACCATAAAGACTAGACAGACAATATTGACCATATTTATTCAATATCAAATCATCGAAATTTTATCAGTTCAATATATCTTTAACATCTATCAAATGTGAAGCTATATACCATCTTAATGCGTTTATAAACTGTAAACTTATTACATAGAAAAGATTTTGATTCAAACGAGGTTACTAAAAGTATCTTAAAGCATTTGTGGACCCAATACATGGTATTTTTGCACTGTAAGCTTTAAAATGTACATTGTATGGCTGTCCGGCTAGCGCAGTGGTTGGTACACTCACTTCTCACCTAGGCGTCCCAGGTTCGCTTCCCACTCCCGGCGCATGTGAGTTTGGTGGGTGGTCACCATACCGGACAGGTGGGGTTTCCTCAGGGTACTCCGGTTTGCCCCCACAGCACATGACCACACCAAAATTAAAATCTCTTTCAGTAAAAAATAAATAGCTGGAAATTGCAGCTATGATTCAAAATTCGTCCCAACTTGTGTGAGTCTCCAGCAAGTTAATTAGGTAGGAGTGCTGGGACACACTCCGGGTCCTCACATAATGCAGCCTCAGGCATGGAAGGAGCTTATAAACTTCGCAACACACACACACACACACACAAATGTACATTGTATTCAAAAACATAAGCACAGGCTGTGGTAAGCCTGCTTTAATCTTCTTAAAGAAACTCAAAGAACGATTGTGGAAAGCCCTTAGGCCAAAAAAATAATTGTAAGTGTTTCAGGCAACCCGACCCTACCTAGCAAAAATCCCCGACCTTAAAGTTTTTAGCGAAGTTTGTTTTCCATGAAATTCATATTCATCAGATTTTAAATAATTTTAAATGATTTCTCACCGAATTGTCAGTCTTTATAAAAAAGTATAAAAAAAAAACTAAACCCAGCTCAATCCCTACTCTACCTAACTTTTTTGCCGGGTCCGGCTAGCTCAGTTGGTAGAGCGCTAGACTGTCAATCCAGGGATCGTGAGTTCGTAACCCCAGCCCGGACACATAACTAGTGTGGGGATTGGTCATGAAATTACTTCTACGGCCATTCTCCCCCTACCTCTGATTTAAGTAAGGCAGTTGTCAGTTACTGGCATAGGTATGTGCACTTTGTACTGGTAAACCGCTTAGATCGGCTAAGCTTGCCCAGGAAAAGTGTGAGTAGGTTAACTGACCGCCGTGATATGACTAAAATACTGTTAAAACAAGGCGAAAAACCTCAACAAAAACACACACAAAAACTAACTTTTTTGAGACCTTTGTCCACAACACACAATTTATTTTCATTTGGCCTTATTCATAAAGAAATTTTTACTGAAAATACCAGCACTCCATAATCTGTCAGCTGAAAGAATTAGGACCTTCGTAAAAGTCAAGGTAATACATTGCAACTCGTTACATTTACAAAAGATTGTATATTATCAATCTACGCGAAATCTGGCTCCGTAGGAATAGAATTTATTTAGCCACAATGCTTGATTTTGCATAATAATACCCGTCATTTTGAAATTTAATAGCCTAAATTTATAATAAATACTATTTATAATAAATTAAATAAAATTTAATATGTTTTATTTCATAGTTTATTAAAACACTTAAATATAATACATACAAGCAGAATGTATACAGACCCAGAACAAATAAACCAGCCAAATAAGATTCACATTTATTATATGCTTTTCAGTGAAATATCGAATTTTATAGGTGGAATAAAGTCTTTTATTTATTGCTAATAAGTGAAATATAGAAAAATATCAGTGAGATATATCCCTCTATCACTCACTGTAATGGACTACTTTTTTTAATTTATTTGATTTGAACAATACTTAATTGTAGGTGTTGTCACCATTTATCATACAGAATTACCAAAAAAGAACAGTAGTGAAGATTAATAAAACCAAATGTTAAGAATACCTCTCTGATATATTGAAGTGTCTTTCCTCTTATTTCCTCTTTGAGTTTCCTCAGTCATATTGAACCAAGGAGACAGAACAGACAATGCCTTGCGGGTACAAGTTTTACCCACAAGGCATTGGAGCTCGTCATCTTGGTCCAAATTTAATTTTAGCATCCAAAGTATTTATTTTATCCTTTGCACTTTATTCATCCCAGCATATTACACTTGCACTTGTTGTTTACTGTTGCTATGAACAGTAGTCTCCCTTTGTTTACATAATTGTTGTATTGCCCGTTCTCCAATTCCAAACTATAACAAGAAGCACATAATTATATTGTTTTTTGTGTATTAAGTGTTTATATCCAGTAACCACTCTTAAGTACCAATGTGTGTTCTTGTAAGTAGTGTTAAGCGTTTAATTCTCCGCCATCTTGTTTTGTTCAAATTCTTGACCGGCTTTTAATCCAATTGTGTTGTTAAGTCCAAAGAATTAATATAGAAAACACTTTATACGTATTAAGTATTCAATTACAGAACACTCCTAACAGTACATCTTTTGTTGTTTTACATTTTAGAAACACGAATTCTGTGTTGTCTATGAATATACTGTGTAGCATAGTAGACTGTCATACTGTAAACACGCTGCCATGATAATGCACTGAGTCAAAAAAAAAAATGCGATTTAAGTTGCTCAACTAGATATAATCCATGGCACATTTTATCGTAATCCAAGATGGCGCTGGAATGTTTATTACTAATCCCGATTACTATGCATTATAGAGAAAATAGTGCGGACGTAATATTGTAAATATTGTGTTGAAAATCCCCTAAATAAAAATCAAACGTAAAGATTATTCAAATAGCATTTAAATAAAAAGAAAATTTGTTTGTTTTTGGTGTGATAACGCGTGATATCGTCACCGGAAAGGGAGACAATATATATATTTTCACTCGCGCAAGCGCTGTGAAAATATTAATTGTCTCCTTTTCCAGTGACGATATCATGCATTATCACACCGAAAACAAACAAATATCCTCTACATATTTTCACTGTTCGAGCAGTGAAAATATAAGATTTTATATTTTCACTGCAGTGAAAATATAACATAAAACGGACTATATTTCCATGAATAGCATCGATCTACAAGTAGTGGTTTACAACCCCTGGCAAATTTATAAACATGCACAGTATGTACATGCATGTGTTTACATAAAACACATGATAAAATTCAACAAAATTATAATTTAGCGACAACAACTCACAAAATATGGCACTTTTTTCCCACCATACTACGAGTGATAGTTTAGGAATCATTTATGACGTCATTTTTATGACATCAGAATACACAAACTTGTGACGTTTAAGCTTATCTCGCGCAATTTTATTTATTTAATGTCCAAAGAGCATAAAATAAAAAGAAAATCTGTTGATTTCGGTGTAAGATCGTATTTTATTTCACTTGTGATCATAGAAAATAGACATTTTCACGAGTGGCGCATATCATTTTCTATCAACACTCGTGATCAACAAATATCCTCTATATCTAGACATGTGTTAACACTGTATTGTGATATTTTATTTCAAAGTATAAATGACTGGGCCTTTGTTTATAACGCCGTTGACCATGCGCGATATCAGTCAAACAAAAGTACTGGCTTGAGTAAGGTAGGTGTAAAAACTTTCTCGACAAGGTGCGAAAGTCTCAGTTGCAAACTTATTCGTAGTATCGTGTTAGTTTTAGATGACAATTTAATGATGGGACCAGAAAATCAAATCATAGTATCACATCTTTCGTTCGATCGCGATTTCGTAGTATCGCATCTTTTACTAGTTAAATATATAAGGAATTTAGACGGAATCTGCAGCCTTATTCGTAGTATCCTGTCATTTCGTAATATCGAGATTCGTTGTATCGCATTTTGACTGTAAGTTTGGCAACACTTAATAATTGGCTATTTAAGTGCTACTGTTTTTACTGACAACTCTTTGACACAGATTATGATGTCAAAAGAAACTCAAACATCTGAAAATATTTTTATCAAATCTACACACACAACTGCTCTGTGTATATCATTAGTATTTCAAAATTATATAACTTTGAGTGTCATTTTTTGTATAATGAATCCAAAATCCATGCTTTAGTAGAAATTCTCCCTGAACTATTATATATGAAGCATGCCATGGGAAAACCTGGCTTAATGCATGTGCATAAAGTGTCGTCCCGGATCAGCCTGTGCAGTCCACACAGGCTAATCCGGGACGACACTTTCCGCCTACAGTGGATTTAGGTTTAGAAGAGACTTCCTTGAACCAGAAAATTCCATAAAAGCAGAAAGTAGCACAGGCTAATCCGGGATGAACCTTTACGGACATGCATTAAGCCCAGTTTTCCCACGACACACCTCATATGTTTTTCACATGAACATAAAAGCAATATACCTGGCCGTAAAACCAACTATTCCAGACCATAATCCACTTTTATCTCACAAAATAAATACCGTTAGTTCTTTTCACTTGAGATCTACACATTTTTTGTAAGATAAAACAGCTTGGATAACAAAATCAAACATTAATATCGACCCACTGTTTTTTTCACCCACCAGTTTTTAAGTAAGCCTATTACAATTGTTCAATTCATCTTGCACAAATTTAACAGCCCACATTCAATGAATCAACAAAAATCAACCTCAACTGTTAACAGAACCAACGAAGCACAACGATTGAGGTGTGTCATGGGAAACCGGGCTTAATGCATGTGTGTCAAGTGTCGTCCCATATTAGCCTGTGCAGTCGGCATTGAATTGTTGAATTGTTGAATTGTGACCTTGACCTTTGACCGACGAGTATGGGAGTTGCAAGCGACAAATCGTCTGGTCATGTGGATTAAAGGGTTGCCACCTTGTTGAGAAAATGAAATTCCCTGACTTTTCCCTGAATAAATTATTCTTTTCCCTGACTAAATTATACTTGTCACTGACTAAATTATACTTTTCCCTGACTAAATTATACTTTTCACTGACCAATACCATGATCTTTTTTGGCATCCTCCTCCCATACAGATGTCCAATCCACTGTTTTATATTTATTTTGTTTCAGATATGTCAAACTTTCATTAACAGATACCAAAAATATACCAGCGTAAATATAACGATGATATTAGTCAGTGGCAATAATTTACTAGACTTGACTTGGCTATACACGAACATGCCTAAACACACTAACTTGCTAAGCATGCAAACATGCTTTTCAAATAATTAATGCGGAATACACCAGAATTACATAAAACTTAATAATGTGCACATGACAAAAATGAGTAACTCTTCTCCATGGGTGCTACTAGGGTTTATAACCTTTACAAAGGTAGAAAGAATGGTCTTCACTGTCTTCACCTTTGATACTACTGCAAACTTGTCTTTGTGCTTCTTCCCTTGGCATGGCTTCTAAGAGCCTGCTTCCCAATATTTTCAAGCAAAAATCCTCCACTACACAAACGACAACTTGCTTTTTTGACATTTGTTGAGTCCTTTCTTACCCGTGCTGAAAACTTTGATTCAGTCAACCAAGCATCATTAAATATTGGTTGTTTACTCATGTTTAAAACTTAAATTTACTCACATCTATAGATCTATTTTATTGATCTATTAGTAAGTGTAACCTGTAAATAGAAGCATGCATGTTTTGATTTATAAACTATAAAACCATTTCATCATCTGTTTGATAACTTATTGACTAACACACTGTAGAGTTAGGATGCTGTGACTGCTGTGGAGGCAAGGTTTGCGAGGCCTTCCAGTCTTCAAAAGTCTAAAGTTAACATAAACACAAGAAACGTGGAAATTCCACGAAAACCAAATTTTTCGAATGAAATGCATAAAAGTCAGCAGTAGGGGTGTCACGATATTTGAACTGCATATTGCAATATATTGCGATATTTTTTAATTTATCACAATATTTATTGCGATATATTGCCACCATTGTTGTATGTAATGAATATGCTTAAGACTGATCACAGCACAATCAACATAGCACTATTTCATAGGGCAGTTTTTTATTGTCACTTTCTGATGCTGACGAAAGTCGCAACAACAGCAAAATATAAAATTAGCAAGTAGTAAAACAATACAAATATGCATAGCCGTCTCAAAGTCTGTCATCTCTATATACTGTATCTATAATAATATTATTATGTAAAGTGATATTTACACGTACTGGTACTTCAGTCATGGTGTTGAGTAAAGCATATAAGTTGACACAGAGTACTTGTATATGTTTCGTGCTGAAACTAAGTTTAACTTTTTCATTTAAAACTTGTTTTATTCTGAACAAATTCGTCAGGTTCAAGTTAACCGCATGTGAATGAACATTTTAAGGCAATACATGTGTACTAAACATACATGTACAGTTGGTAGTTGCCAGTACATTCTTTTAAGGTCCGGCTTTTAATGTGAACCCTACACAACTGTTCAATTGTCTATGATTAACAATAAGTGTGCTTCAATTAATTTTAAAATTCTGTAACAAATGAATGTTTAAAAATGAACGGACACAAAAGTTCACATAAATTGTGCAATATACCAGTATGGACAATTATATTGCAATATTTTATTGCAGAATCAAATACTGCAATATACCAATGTATCGGTATATTGTGACACCCCTAGTCAGCACAATAATGAAAGTAAGTTCTGGGTGCAAGGTGAAGGTCATACACCTACGGCTAGGAAATAGTGACCTTGATCTTGCAATCCAAAGCGAGGTCTCAATATCTACATATGAAGTTTCTAAATTCGTTCTCAAATTACTGAGTGGAAACTGTGTTGTTTTTTTTAGTAATGATGACCTTGACCTTGACCCCACTCACCCCATATGCAATTCCAAGCAAGGTCTAGATATAAGGTATCTACATATAAATGTTCATTAAAATATCTCAATTCATTCTCTAGGTATTGAGCGGAAACTGTTTGTCTATTTTTAGAAATGGTGACCTTGACCCACCCACCCCATATGCAATCACATGAGAGGTCTAGATATAAGGTATCTACATATAAAGTTTCATTAAAATATCTCAATGTGTTCTCAATTTATTGAGCAAACCATTTTTCTTTTTTTAGTAATCGTGACCTTGACCCTGACCTCACCAACCCCATATGCAATCCCAAGCGAGGTCTAGATAAAAGGTATCTAGGTATGAAGTTTCATTGAAATATCTTAATGCATTCTCAAGTTATTGAGCAGAAACCGTTTTTCTATTAATAGTAATGGTGACCTGGACCCCACCCACCCCATATGCAATCCCAAGCAAGGTCTCAATATAAGATATCTATGTATGAAGTTTCATTAAAATATCTCAATGCATTCTTAAGTTATTGAGCGGAAACCGTTTTTCTATTTTTAGTAACAGTGACCTTGACCTTGACCCTACCCACCCCATATGCAACCCCAAGCAAGGTCTCGATATAAGGTATGAAGTTTCATTACAATAGCTCAATCCATTCTCAAGTTAGAGAGCGGAAACAAAAAGTTGACGCCGCCAATCTAATAACAGAAATTTTTCTTTTTTGTTCAAAATTGATTCAAACACATTTAAACTATGTTTATACACAATCACACCAAAATCATTGAAAATGTGTTTGGAAATACTTATAAATACTGCTTGGAGACTGTCATAGCCACTGAAGATTTTTTACATCAACCCAGAATTTCAATTTTCCCTGACTTTTCCCTTACTTCTCTAAAAAAAATAATTTCATTGACCATTTTTCAGATTTACCTGACAATTCACTGACCTTGAAAAAAAAAAATGCCCTGACTTTTCAAGTTAAGTGGCAACCCTGAATAATAATCCATCCAGGCATTTAGAAGTTATGGAGAAGAACCGAAAATTCATGACCTTTGACCTTGAATTGTGACCTTGACCTTTGACCAACAAGCATGGGAATTGTATGCGACACATTGTCTAGTCATGGGGAATAATAATCTGAAATTATGTTAAAATCCATCCAGGCATTGAAAAGTTACAGAGCGGAAACAAAGTCTGGATGGATGGACACACTCCCCCACCCACCCACAGACAGACGGTGCGACTACTATATGCCCTCCTTCGGGGGCATAATAAAAGTGGAAAGTGCCCTCCTGGATTAGCCCGTGCAGGCATATCTAGGACGACACACAACAATTAATGCAGCAGCCATTTTACAGCGGACCATTACCTGATCATTTAGTCTTTCTTCACATTACCAAACCATCTTGCTTACATCCTAGACTTTCCTAATGTTAATCAATTAATCAGAAACGATAATGTCCAAATAGCTGTACAGTGAATCACTGAAACACAATTGCATGCATGTGGAACAAGTGTGTATTGTACTGCATCCCCCCCTGTCACCCATTGCTGCGTCACAGCCTCATGCTTTTGTATCAAGTGAAAAGTGAACCTGAATTCTTGCTGTCGTTGCCATCACCGCAAGAAGACTTCAAAGTTGGGTTATTTGGGTTACAGGACATTTTTAATGACACATGCGTCTCATACCGATAGCTCACTGCAATGCTATGTTATCTCCTTACATATTTCATATAAGTTACCATAGTTTTGCAACGAGCTGTTGAGTTGGAACCTTACACCTTTAATGCGCACCTTCTATTTACATAACAAAGTACATTACAAATTATACAACTCCATTTGTACGGCTGCTTTCATAACAATGTAGTACATTTGAAGCTTTAAGGTCGAGGTCGCAATTAATAGTTTTAGCTCGTCATTACAACATTCGTACCAAATTCGCAAAACATTGCTTATTACATTTCACTAGTGACTAATATAAATTGCCCAGATAAATTATGTTATTACTTAGATATTTTTTAATATAGACATTTTGGGTATATATTGATAAAATCCCATAATTCCACAACAGCATTATAATTTATGTTTGTGCATATCTGAAAATGCTTTACAGATGTCAATGACATATGAGGCCTGTCTTGAGAAAACCGTGCTTAATTCATCTGCGTAAAGTGAGGATTTCCGCCTACAGTGGATTAATGTTTATCAGAGACTTTCTTGAAACAGAAAATACCACAAAGTGGAAAGTGTTGTCCCAGATAAGCCTGTGTGGACTGCACAGGCTAATCCGGGACGACAATTTACACAGATGCATTAAGCCCGTTTTTTCCACAACACTCCATATATATACTACCTTCTTCAATATTAAAATTCTAAACATTCAAATCAAATGTGATAATAACCTCAGTTTTTTGGATGAAAAAGATTTAATTTTATAAACATCAACCTAGTTGCGGAGAAAAAAAAAATTCAACCACAAACTGAATAAATCACTGCTGCTTTTTAATGTGGGAGGTTGAAAAATAATTTTAAAGCAACAAAATCTTAAACGTCTGGGTTTCGCATCTAGGCTTGTTTTCTTTTTCATGGTCACAATTTATGGCAACTACTGCTTTTTATGATGCAAACAATTTGGTGAAATCTTTATACAACAGATTGTATCTTCCTCATAAAACTGCTATAATTTCCCTATCAAATGCAGTGTAACCCACGCTACTTCACTGTAATTTCCCCCATTTAATGCACTGTAAGCCACTCTTCTACAGTCTCAATGAAACTAGCAAGTCATCCCATAAATGTATTCAAATCACAAACAATAAACATTATGCTGTTTTTTTTCTGCATCTCAGTCAGGTGTGAACACAAATTATTTCAAAGTTTTTTTTATACACTCAAGTTTCAAGTAAAGTAGAAATTTTTATAGGATTTATTATATTTAGGTGCAAAATAAATATACAAGAAAACTAAATTATAAGTCAAGCCATACTAGAAATGTGTCCACAGGCACGGATGCCCTGACCTATGCAGCCATTTCTACATGGCGCCGCTTTGTCTGTATGCATACACATTATTTTGCAAAAGGATACTTTTATACTGTACTTTATGCTAATGTATTTTCATATTCTGTGATGTAAGCTGAGGTATCACAAAATAGTTTTAGTCCTGACAAGAAATCAATAAAGGGTAGTAATTAAAACTTTTGGACAATTTTAAGCTATGGTTCTTGTATGCTTCACTTATTCTTGCTATCTTAAATCATTCTGTGCAGAATCAACAAAATGCCATCTATCATATTTGAATTATGATTTGCACACTCATGAATAAAGGGAAATAATTCACTAACTTCACAAGTTAGGTTCTTGCATGCGACGCACCACCTGGTTATGGTGATAATTTCTGCCAATTTATCTGAAAATCCTTGCATGCATGGAAATATTGTGCTCTGGACAATTATTTGTCCTTTGACCTTGACTAGTGACCTTGACTTTTCAGCTACAGACCTGGTTCTTGAACGCCACATGCCATCTCATAATGCTTATCGTTTCTGCCAAGTAATTTGAAAATTGTTCCAGGCCAGAATTTTGTTTTACTACAGTCAATGTCAATTGCTTAAACTCTTATATTTGACCTTTGACCATTAAGTGTGACCTTGACCTTACATTAAAGGACCTGGTTGTTGCACGCAACATGCAGTCTCATAACGCTTATCACTTCTGTCAAATAATTAACAAATGCTTCCATGCCGGACAAAATTGTGCTCCAGACAGAGTCCATGGTATTCATACTTATCTTTGACTTTTGACCTTTAAGTGTGACCTTGACCTTAGGCTTAGTTCTTGCAGGTGACACATGGTCTTATAATGGTTATCACTTTTGCCAAGTTATTTGAAAATCCTTCAATGCTGGACAAAGTTATTGCCTGGACAATAATCTTAACATATTTACATATACTTGACCTTTAAGTGTGACCTTGACCTTGGACCAGGCTTTTGCACGTGTCACACCGTCGCATATGCTTATCACTTATGCCAAGTTGTTTCAAAATCCTTCCCTGCTGGACAACATTATGCTCCGGACAGTGTCTATGGCTTAAATTCTTATATTCGACCATTGACCTTTAAGTGTGACCTTGACCTTGGACCAAGGGACCTGGTTCTTGCACACACCGACTCCCCATGCTTAGCACTTCTGCTCAGTTATTTTTAAAATTGTCCCTGCTAGACAAAATTATGCTCCACACAGGGTATATGGCTTAATTCTTATATCTGACATTTGACCTTTAAGTGTGACCTGGACCTTGGACCTAGGGACCTGATACATGCGCGCTACACACCATCTCACCACTTCTGCTAAGTTATTTGAAATTCCTTCCCCGCTTGACAAAATTATGCTCCAGACAGGGTCTATGGCTTTAATTCTTATATTTGACCTTTGACCTGTCAGTGTGACCTTGACCATGGACCTAGGGACCTGGTTCTTGCGCGGAACACTGTCTCACCATGCTCATCACTTGTGGCAAGCTATTTAAAATTCCTTCTATTCTGGACAAAATAATGTTCCCCACAGGATATATGGCTTAAATTCTTACATTTGACCTTTGACCTTTAAGTGTGACCTTGACCTTGGACCTAGGGACATGGTTCGTACGCGCGACACACCATGTCACAGTACTCAACCCTTGTGCCAAGTTATTTTTTATTCCTTCCATGATGAAAAAAATTATGCTCTGGACAGGGTTTATGGCTTAAATTCTTATATTTGACCTTTGACCTTTAAGTGCGACCTTGATCTTGGACCTAGAGACATGGTTCTTGCGCGCGAAACACCGTCTCACCATGTATTTCTGACAAGTTATTTGCAATTCCTTCCATGGTGGACAAAATTATGCTCGGGACAGGGTCTATGGCTTAAAATTCTTAAATTTGACCTTTGACCTTTAAGTGTGACCTTGACCTAGAGACCTGGTTCGTCCGCGCAACACACTGTCTCATTATGCTTAACATTTCTGCCAAGTTATTTGAAAATCCTCCAATGCTGGACAACGTTATTGTGCGGACAAGAATCCAAACATACGTACACACGTACGTACCCACGGACAGGGTAAACTCGATATGCTCCACCATCTTTGATGGTGGGGGCATAAAAATTCCAATGCTTTAAAATATTTGTGCCACAACATAATGTATGTACAATGTTTAAATTGTAATACGGGATATCTCATATGAGATATTTAATATCTGAAAATGGACAGATTTTGGTGCTCAAATGCATCAATGGCAAGAACAATATGGACACGAAATATGGCTGTTGGCCTAAAATGAGTTTAGATACCACCCCCACCCCCCAAAAAAAGTCAGCAGGCTAATCCGGGACAACACTTTCCACCTACAGTGGATTTATGTTTAGAAGAGACTTCCTTGAAACATAAAATACCATAAAAGCGGAAACTGCGGACTGCACAGGCTAATCCGGGACGACACTTTACGCACATGCATTAAGACCGGGTTTCCCACGACATGCTTCAAATGTATTAAAAAAACCAGAAACAGAAAAGATTTTACAGATCCCAGAAAGGTCGGGTACACATGTACTTAATAACTTCATAATGGCTTCAGTCCTGAATGTTATTGCAGACTTAAGAAATTATTTTCAATTTTGAGTAGTCTTTCTGTAAATAAACAACGATTTTTAGTGGTTTAATATATGTGCATCAGAACCAAAAAGATTTAAGTGAAAATTACTTCGATTCTAACATGAAGGGACAACATATACTGCAAATACTATGCAAAGTATATTTTACAGTTTAGGAACTACTTTTTGGAGTTGTTTATTGGCAATTTAAACGAAAAATTTGCATGTGTCATGTTAGAATTTCCAAAGATTAATGACAGCTATCACTTTAACAACAATATTTGTATCACACGGTATCATGATACCAAATCACAGGGTATATTGTATCACAGGGTATCATGATACCAAATCGTAACATGCTTCCACGAATAGGGACCATTACAAACTGAATATTATCAACATATATCACTAACAAAGTGGATTTAATTTGCGGTGTCAAATTATTGCAGCCTGGTTAAATTAATAAGAATAAAATGCATTAAATTCAATTAAATTCTTGGAGAAAATGGTCTTAATCAATTAAGCATGCATTTTGCATTAAAAAATCTTAAAACTTAATAAGTATGGTACAATTAAAATTGGTTGCAGTGGCTGCTTTCATTGTATCATTTTATCATGCATTATTTAATCATTTACAATGTTCACATTTTGACTTAACGTACACAATTTTTTATGTATATTTCTCTTGAAATGCTCTGGTCTAATTAACCACTTAAGTTTTTCATCAATTATTAACATTTAAGTTTCTCAAATTGACATAATCAAGTACCGTTTAAATGCCCTTTCATTTACATTTGAGGCGCGTCGTGAGAAAACTGGGCTTAATGCAGGTGCTTAAAGTGTCGTCCCGGATTGGCCTGTGCAGTCTCCACAGGCTAATCTGGGATGACACTTTCCGCTTTTATGGTATTTTCTGTTTCAAGGCAGTCTATTCTAAACATAAATCCACTCTAGGCGGAAAGTGCCATCCTGGAGTAGCCTGTGCGGACTGAAAAGGCTAATCCGGGACAACACTTTTCGCACATCCATTAAGCCCGGATTCCCCACGACACGCTTCATTTTATGATTCAATAATCTGCCTATAGAGCATTACAAAATGTTTCAGAGACCACAATATTTATCAGCCTTCATTGGAAATCAATAAGATAAACAGTCAATCAATCAGCTGCTTTCCTTTCCTTCTACGCCGATCAATCATTTATTTTCCATGCACATGTCAAGTTCTTATTTATATAATGTACAATCACCCAATACTGAGAATGGAAGCTTATTATTGAAGATAACGAATTTAATCATTTAGTCGTAGAATTATATGTAGAAGGCATATATTATACCTTTTATATGGGCATTTTTTTTAACTTTCTTTTTTCTAAGTATTGTTTATGAATAAACAAAATTAATATGAAGCGTGGCGTTGGAAAACCGGGCTTAATGCATGTGCGTAAAGTGTCATCCCGGATAAGCCTGTGCAGACTGCCTGTGCAGTCCGCACAGGCTAATCCGGGACAACATTTTCCGCTTTTATGGTATTTTCTGTTTCAAAGAAGTCTCTTCTTAACATAAATACACTGTAGGCCAAAAGTGTCATCCCGGATTAGCCTGTGCAGACTGCACAGGCTAATCCAGGAAAACACTTTATGCAAATGCATTAAGCCCGGTTTTCCCACAACAAGCCTCATTTGTTTTTCTAAATAACACTAATATATGAATTAAAGGGACACTACCAATGAAAATTCTTAATAAAATTACAAAATAATAATTATAGCAAAATGTAACTTATTTAAAATAGTTTTTTTTTGATTATCAAATAACAATAAAACATAAATTTAACTTTGGTAAAGTGAAAACAGCATGCATTAATTGTACATAGAAAACCAACCAAAGTAAAAAAAAGGCATTATTTTTTTCTCATTGTTTTTTACATTTTGCCAAATGTCACAGAGTGATCTACCTTGCTATGTGATATTGATATCAAAGCAGCAAAGCTAGGGAGACCACTGTGATGAGTTAAACATTGTGCATATAATACTAGACCCTTTTCACATTTCCACAATCAAGTACTGTAGGAGTCGTCTCCCTTGTTAAAGCTGTGAATTTGTCAATAAAAGAAAATACTATTTAGTGGAGAAATTTTAAGTAAACTCAAAAAAATGTAATTTTTTAAAGATCCAAATATAACGCACTTATCAATATTTCCCCCCCGGGGGGGGGCGGTGGGCTGACCCAGAGGAATTAGACAAATTTTATTCTTTGGGGCCTAATTCCCCACCCTAGAGTCAAGCATATTTGTCTAAATCCCCTCAGTGGGAGATGCTATATGTCTATCAAATGGCCCGGGGCCTGTATTAGCGGCATCTAAAATCCGACCAAAGTCTATTACCCCGGGACCCGGAATCATTCGGAATGTCAAACTCCTGCCTGTCGGTAATCGCTTTCAGTCTAAAGTCCCCTATATGCCCGCCGCTCCCCCCCTGGGGGAAAACATTGATAGGTGCATAACTGAATCAAGTAGTAGTACAGTACTTTGTCAGTCCTTTGTGAAAGGGACCAGGGCCCTTAAAATAGTGAAAATTAGCACCCATTTTTGTGTGAAAATGACTTTTCAACCTATTATGTATAAAGTTATTCTATCATAGTTCAATTGCACAACGTTGTAACCAATTTTAATTGAATTTGAACATATTGTTTGCTTTTTGATATAAACATCTTAATATAAGTCTAGACAAAAACCTATGCATCAAATAAAAATAAAGAACACACAATTTCAAACGTGAACTTGCTAGCAATTGTGAAATTTGGTGGAAAATTTTTGTGGTATTTTCTGTTTCAAGGAAGTCTCTTCTAAACATAAATTCACTGTAGGTGGAAAGTGCCGTCCTGGATTAACCTGTGCTAATCCGGGACGACACTTTACGCACATGCGTTAAGACCGGTTTTCTCACGACGCGCCACATACTTTTTTTGTTTGTGAATGGGGCCCTATTTCAGCCCCATACTGACTAGAAAAAAACAACACTGTTACAAGTAGTAGTAGTTCATTTATTATTATCCATTCATTTAATATTTTCATTATCGTTTTGAGCAGTAGTGTATGTTTAATCAAAAGAGAGAGCACGAGAGGGATTCCAACAAAAAATGTTCGAATAAAACACATGCTAACATCTTCAAGTTTTCTTAAAGTCGGTGTTGTGTTACCTCAGAAGACTGTTTCAAACAAAAAGTTGCATAAAAACATCATTCAAGAAATGAATGTACAACTGTTGACTAGCATTAGATAACAGCATCTCTGTTACCCCACAGGTGCAAAACTCTAATTGATCCCACCATTAAAAACATATTTTTAACCCTTGATTGAAAAACAACTGATGCTTTCCTGAGACTTCTGTATGTTTCATTACATACGTTTCATTTATAACCTTTTTTAAAGCTCTCACAAGCAACATTAAATAGACATGAATAAAACAATTATCCCACATGCAAAATTGCTGCTTCGGCCAAAAAAAAATAAACTGTGTGTTTTGGGCAACAATCTCAAAGAAGCTAGGTAGAGTCGGAATTAAGTTTGTTTTTAAACTTTTTTTTAAAGACACATTTCGGTCAAAAAACATGGAAAATTAGATAAAATCTGATGATAATGGATTTCATGGTAAAAACTTTATGGTCGTTTTTTTTTCGCTAGGTAGGGTTGGGCTGCCCGAAAACACAGAATTATTATTATTTGGCCTTAACAACTTTGTACAATCTTCTGAGGAAAGCTTTTGAATGAGAAGAACTTTGAATAAACTAGAATTCTGCAAGTCGGACATGTCGCCTGACGGGACATAACTCAAGTAGGGTAAGAGCAATTTTGCCGAATTCCGAACTTGACCTTCCTTTTATGCTGTAAGTAACACTTCCCTAAAGTTTCATAATGATTGCACTAAAACTTCTCAAGTTATAATGTCTGCACAAACTAAAGGGGTCACGCCGCCGCCTCCGAAGTAACCCTAATATGTCGCTTTTTGAGGTGACATAAAAACATAAAATTTCACAATTTCACAATTTATATAAATATACAAACTCAATAAATAACAAATACTTTAATACAAATTTAGAGTTTTGCAGTAAAATAAATAACAATAAAGTTTAATAATTTGTCATTGCAATTATATCAATAACCACCAAAAAGAGCAATCATGTCATATTATAATCTAACACAATCTACACAAAGTCACAAAGTGTTCATTGTTCCCTGTTATAATAATGAAGATAACTAAATCAATCATACACATAAAGCATATCATAAGCCAATAACTTCAATAACAAATAAATGACATCAACATGTAATAACAAACAACACACAAACAACAACGACATGTCCCTAACGGAATGGGGATGTCAAAGGACTCATAAATAATGCATAAATACACGGTAATTAACACCATGGGCGGTATGATCTAACTGTATTGTCACTTCAATTGATGACTTCAATATTCCCTTCTTGCCTTCAGCCATACATCTTGTTACAGACAGTCAAACACTTTCGGTTCGATATCAGATGTGTTCTTTATTCTATTTCTATTGTAATGTGGATTGTGTCATTTAACAAAGCACGGTAATTTATTCTTGAATCAATTTAACACTGAGGGTAATAGAGTAAATGTTTGCTAAGTAAATGTACTGAGTAATCGATATACCGTATATTCCCTAATAAACATGCCCACCCTAATAAATGCCCCCCCCCCATTTTTTAATAACAAGTTACCAAACCTCCATGCCTAATTAATGTTCCCACTTTACTTTAAACACTCAATACATAAGCATGTAGAACACCTGCTGTGTAAAAATGTTGCCACAGTGGGCTACACAGTACTATAATAATAAGGCATTGGGTGTCCTAGTTTCCCATCAAAGGAATGTTAATCCCATGCATGATTTTTGCATGGAGAAATCCCATTACTGTGGTCAGTGAAGTGTTTCAAGTTTGAGGGTCATCTCATAAATCTGTACTAGTATCCAAAATTGAACAAAAAGATTGGTACAGCAAATAGAGAAAAAATAGGTAATTATAAACAAATTGGCGTGGTTTTTCCATGCAAATTTACTTATTGGTGGAAAAAAACTTACAAAGTGATTTTTAGTTAGTAAATTGTTCAATTTATTATATATTGTAAACTTCTAATAGTGTTCAACATGTTTGATAGACAGCCCTTAAAATGACTTGTCCATTTGATGACAGTTAATATTACCAGAAGTTTATTCATGAAAAGCATGAAACATGAGAAAATAAACACAGTGTTTTTAACAATAGAGTGACATTTGTCTTTAAACGGCCCCCTTTTGGAAATGTAAACCCCCCCGGGGGCGTTTATTAGGGAATAATATGGTATACTTGTTTTTCTGATATTATTTATAATCACACATTATCAAAGACTATAGTCTGTTTAAATTTTGTTGATAATGGGGGGATCAACCATTTATTGTAAATAGGGGGAATCGAGGTTTTCTGTTTATAAACACGCTGCAATCATCTGCATTTATAAATCGTCTAATTTACCTTTATTGAGGCGTCCATGTTTATGATGGTTCTCACTTACATTTTTACAGACTGTATGTTTTCAATAGAGTTTAGTTAATTCCATTGTTTGTTTGTTTGTTGTGCATTCCAAATTATTTGTTTAGTCATTCATCGTTCATTCAACTCTTTGTATACTTATTGTTTCCTAAGTTCTATATAAGTAATTTTGTATAAAACACAATTTCTATGCAATATGAACTTATTTGGACTATTTCAAGTGTTCATTTGTGCACTTGTCTTATAATGTTCAATAAGTTTGCAATAATCAAGTAATATCAAGTTGGTATAATCATTCTACACAGTATCATATATATAAGTTAGGCGTAAAAAAAAACAATGTTTGTTTCCGGTAACATGCCCCCAAAAATAAGAGTAGGTAGGTGGGGATTTTTTTTTTAATTTTTTTTTTGGGGGGTAAATGGTCAACTTGAAGATTCTTAAACTGAATAAATATTCAAAACATATCAGTAATATCCTTAAACATTGTTTATAAGTGGATACTATCAAAACTAAACACTTTTTTGTATCCAAAAAGCATTTAATTATTGAAAAAGGTAAATGAAACAAAAATCAATCTGACAAACCCAATAAAATGTTCTAGGGTCGGCTCATTGTTTTATGGTAGGTCAGGTTACCTGAAACAAACATATTTTTTTTTACTCCTTACCTAGCGCTAAAAGGTTGCAGTAATTCATTTTCAAGGGATCATTCAAAATATATTAATGCAGTCAGGTAAACTAAGTGATGTCTCTGTAATTAACATTTATTATGCTTATCATTGTCATCGCTATATTTAGAATACTAGGTCAAGAATACAGCGGTAATTAGGGTAATTAGCCGTATGTCCCAAAGGTGATGTATGTACTTATGCATGTCAAATTAACATGTCAAGGTATAATAATACAATTTGATTGCCAAAATTTCCCTAGAAAACATGTGTTGCAATGGATCAATTATAATCTTATATTGTTTAAGGCTTACTATTATGTATTACTTATTACAATGTTTTGTATTTTTTGATTAAAAAGAAAATGTTTCAACACTTTCATTACAAAGTAAACACACTTTTATGATATTTAAATACAATTAGTCACTTGATTAGACATTGCAAAAAATGCAATGAATTGATTAGAAATTATCTGTTAACATAAGAATTATATGACACATCATTTTCAAAGATAACCCTAAATCGTTTATAGATTCTATAAAAAAAATAGTTACCCCTTTGTGTGTTGTCCGATCTATATCCGGGGATTCAGCGTGAATAAAACATCCGCCACAAAGTTTTCCGAGTTCTTTCATTTTGCACTTAGCACATTACTGACAGTCACAATTATGTAGCACTCACGTCAATAATTAGTATTCCAGTTCATTACTAATTAGTATTCTTGTTCAATGATTTATATATACAGCTCATCAACATTCTGTCTTCAAGACCATCGTTCCATTTAGTTCATGTGCAATGCTACAAATTATCCCATCCGATGTGCCTAATTCAATTTGTCAATGCATGTGATATTCCAGTCAAATGTTTGACAACAACAACAAATAAATGTAGTAATTATTTATAATATAATAACAATAAATAAAAAATTTAATTTCCACGACTCAGAGTAAAACAAGTTTCAACTTCTCATACTCTATATAATCAACTTATCATAGTTATATGCTGAGCTATAAATTTGCTGATCATTAAAAATTAGGGTGCCCAAGGGTAGTTGGACTAATGGCTTTTGGCTTTTGGGAAGAACAATGAACACAAATAATTTTATGATGGCGTGTCATGGGAAACTGGGCTTAATGCATGTGCATAAAGTGTCATCCCGGATTAGCCTGTGCAGTCCGCACAGGATGACACTTTCTGCCTACAGAGGTTTTATGTTTAGAAGAGACTTCTTTGAAACAGAAAATACCATAAAAGCGGAGTGTCGTCTTGGATTAGCCTTTGCGGACTGCACATGCATTAAGCCCGGGTTTCCCACCACATGTCCCATATGGTAATTTGAGTTTTGTGTATTTAGATGGCCAAAATTGTATTAGGATGAGACAATCAAAATGTGATACAAACTTCAAAATTACAGATATTTATGTAGTTCTAAATAATATTAAACACTTAAAGTCCCTTTACCAAACAATTAGATGCCAATGTTAGGATAGAACCAGTAGCTTTTATGTCCAGGTCACAGAGGTGTAATGGATATGGTGTCCGCCTTGCTAGCAGGAGGTCACAAGTTCAATCCCTACTCTCGCAGCATTCAAATGATCGTTCTTAAAAAGACACCAAGTACTGGTTCTACCCAGGAAACATACTCGAGACAATCTCAATAAGCTTTAGGCTTTCGACATAACCTAGCTAAAGTAAATAGGTTTAAACTAATGTCATGGTCTTTAATCATGCAACAGAACATTTCAATGTCATTTTGTTTCAGAAAAAATCTTACAATTCATCATAAACAAATATTGCCATCAGAAAACCAAATCACTGAAACACAAATATTTCAGCACAAATACATCCACTTGTTTTTATTTCACTTCAAAGTCTCCAGTATACAATAATCTGCCTTAAGTTGACATTTTATGGTCAATTTAACCAGATACAACAAATGTACAGGAAATTTAACTACAGGAAAGCTTTAACAACCTATTAAAGGTCGTTTACTACCAATATACTGTGTAATGATGGACATAAAATGGGGCAACTGAACGCTTAGTCATGCCGTTACATTGTCGGACAATAACTGTCAACTATAAAAATTGCTGTTCATTATTGCGCCGGTAGAACAATTCAGGGTTACAATAAGTGAGGCTATTTACCACCAACAGTTTCACTACATTTTCTTCTCATTGAAACCCAAACTTATCGAGAATAACAATACTTGGGAGCAGGGATCTTTTTTTTTCAGTTTTGCCGGTCTGAGACCAATTGGGTTTGACAAAGACCGAATGAAATGACAAGCAATCGGTCCAACCAGTTTTCTTAAATTTCTCCAGTCACTATCAAAATCGTGATAATCGCCCGATTTCTATACACAATACCCACATTTTATTGCCCCAGTAGGTGCAAAAGCAGGATCAGTGATGTGTGATAGACCGCAGTCGGGTCACTATTGATTGATAATTGGAGTGTTTTTGCTGCTGTTCGTTGACTGTATTATATAACTGACACTTATCTGTCTCTGATGTGGACATCAGAGTGCACTTCTCCACCATAAAATCGTGTCCAGCTACTGAAGAAACTGAGCATAGCAACCGCACGTTATCCTTGTGCATTTCCTGGATAAATGTACTGCGTTCATAACGACATAAAATATGCATAGTGATATGAAACCTGACCGAAATTTAAAAACAAATTGTATTACAAATAGTTTTTAATAAATGAAAGTGTATTTGCTAGTTGGTTTAATTGAGGTTCATGACGTCACGTTGTTAATTTAAATAAGTGCTAAGTTGCATTACATTGTATTTAACTACATTATGTTTTAAGTATAGTTAAGGAAAACTCATAGACATATGAGATAGACATTAAACGTTTTGGAAGTTGAAGATGTGGAAACTTAGTTTAAATTAAAAAATTCCAATAGAAAGTTTCAGACATTCTATGATTTCAGATACACATAATTTGGATACAGAATGGTCGTTTTTATTGTATTTCATTATCTTTAAATTTTCATTAAAAACTCATAATGGACATGAACATGAAATTTTTTTGGAGTTTAAGGTGTAAAAACTATCCAGATAATAGTTATACTTTATAATACACATTTTTGGATATGCACCTTTTTCGGATACACATAATTCGGATACAACTTGAGCATGGTCGACAGACCTCAGGACCGATTGACTTTCCAGAAAAGTATGATCCCTGCTTGGGAGTACATCACGCCTTTAATCTAAGTGTTTCAAATTAACATCTTAAAAACTGGGTAAATCAGTCCTGCAAATATTAATTTACTGAATCATTTATACAGAAAAAAAAAAAAGTATAAACATTTAAAATTTCTAAAAGTGTCTCACTAAAAACATGATTTTTCCTAAGCCAAAGGGGACATAAATCTGCAATGCCTAGATATGAAATAAATGTGTATATCCCTTTATAAGGAAACACATGACTGTTTTGCAACCACCGATGTGTATATACACTTACAATATAAAAGTCCCAGCTGTTACCACTCTTGTACATTCACACACATTCATGTATATTATTACCTAAATAACTATGTGGCAAGCAAAGCAGTTATGATAAACCAATCAAAGCATTTATCAATACTTAACTGTTACTTAGTAGGCATGATCAATATGCAACAATTTTTCACAGTGCACTTCAATAAAATTTCAGAATGTTTGCACAAAAACTTCTCAAGTTATTGTCTGACAAGCCTAATTTGAACTTTTTTAAAGGGGCATAACTCAAGTACGATAAGAGCAATTATGCCAAAAACCAAACTTGACCTTCCTTTTATGCCTACTAGCACTTCCATAAAACTTAATCATGATAGCCCAAAAACTTTTCAAGTTATTGTCTGCACAAACTGAAGGGGGCCACCGCTGCCGCCAACGCAGCCACCAAAAGTAAACCCTATAGCCTTTTAGGCGACACAATAAGCGCACAGGAAATAAAAAAATAATCAGATCTATTGTAACATACTTCCATAGGTACGTAACTAGCTAATGGCCTCTGAATATCAAATGCAGAAATGTCAGAAGACTCAATAAAATATGTCAGAAGACTCAATGAAATATCAGAAAACTCAATGAAATATCAGAAAACTCAATGAAATATCAGAAGACTCAATCAAATATGTCAGAAGACTCGATGTCAGAAGACTCAATGAAATATGACAGAAGATTCAATGAAATTATGTCAGAAGACTCAATGAAATATCAGAAGACTCAATCAAATATGTCAGAAGACTCAATGAAATATCAGAAGACTCAATCAAATATGTCAGAAGACTCAATGTCAGAAGACTCCATTAAATATGTCAGAAGACTCAATGAAATATCAGAAGACTCAAGGAAATATGTCAGAAGACTCAATGTCAGAAGACTCAATGAAATATCAGATGACTCAATGAAATATGTCAGAAGACTCAATGTCAGAAGACTCAATGAAATATGTCAGAAGACTCAATGAAATATGTCAGAAGACTCAATGAAATATGTCAGAATTTTTACATCTGATCTATTATTAATAATCTGCGCAGAAATGTACATTACTAAATCATTGAGTACACTATCATGGTTATCATCACATAAAATGCCGAAATCACTTTATCATAAGGCGTAAAAAAAAAAAAATGTTCGTTTCAGGTTACCCGAAATACCCTAAAAAATGTGCCGCCCTAGAACATTTTATTGGGTTTGTCAGATTGATTTTTGTTTTATTTACCTTTTGCCATAATTAAATCTGTTTTTGGATAAATAAGTGTTTTGTTTTGATATTATCCACTTATAATAAACAATGTTTAAGGATATTACTGATATGTTTTGAATATTTATTAAGTTTTAGAATCTTAGAGTTGACCATTTACCATAAAAAAATAAAAAACAATCCCGACCTACCTACCCTAATTTTTGGGGGCATGTAACCTGAAACAAGCATTTTTTTTTTACGCCTTACTCCATTAACAACTTTTCTTGTAAACAAACTGGCCAAAATGAAACAAACTGGCTGTATACAGAATGACCAGAACTGCAGCTGCAAATTGCCTGACCTATTCACACATTGATAAACGCTGCATAATTATGGATGTCGCTAACTGTCCAGCAGTATCCCACCGCTAATTCCATCTGTCACCATATGAACGCAAGCTTGTTTGCGACACTGTTGACTGCAAACTGGCAGATAACTAGTATTTCATGAGGATGTTTGGTACATTTTATCTAAGGTTTCTCTCCAAAAGCATCCTCCATTGAATGACCTAATATAAGTAACATCATCAATAATTTTGATGAAAAATAATAATTAAGCTCAAGAATATAAATCATGCTAAGATTTAAGCTATTTATTATTTTTGACTTTATAATCATTATAGTAGTTAACGAATACATTCTTATTTAATATGTTTCTTCATTGTAATCAATACATTAACTATTAATGATTGTACTAATTAGGCGTAAAAAAATAAAATGTTTGTTTCAGGTTACCCGACCTACCCTAAAAAATTGCCCCGATCCTAGAACATTTTATTGGGTTTGTCAGATGGATTTTTGTTTTATTTACCTTTTTCAATAATTAAATGTGTTTTTGGATAAATAAGTTTTTTGTTTTGGGAGTATCCACTTATACACAATGTTTAAGGATATTACTGATAAGTTTTTGAATATTTATTCTGTTTAAGAATCTTCAAGTTGACTATTTACCAATTATAAAAAAAATAAATAAAAAACAAATTCCGACCTACCTACCCTAATTTTTGGGGGCATGTAACCTGAAACATATTTTTGGTACGCCTTAACAGAAACTCCACACATTGGGGTCTCCATCACGAAATATCTAACCCACCTCTTTGACTATTAATGATTTACAAACATCAATTAAAACATATTTGAGGCATGTCATGGAAAACCTGGGCTTAATGCATGTGTGTAAAGTGTTGTCCTAGATTAGCCTGTGCAGTCTGCACAGGCTAATCCGGGACAACACTTTCCGCCTACAGTGGATTTATATTTCAAAGAGACTTCCTTGAAACAGAAAATACCATAAAAGCGGAAAGTGTCGTCCCGGATTAGCCTGTGCGGACTGCACAGGCTGATCCAGGATGACACTTTACACACATGCATTAAGCCCGATTTTTCCATGACATGCATCATTTCTATGCACCGTTCTAGAAAAAACATTATTCACACCGAGACAATCCTAATAACTGTATTCTTAAAAACGAACATCAAAGATGACCCTTAGTTCTCACAGAATCTAGCATAAAACGTATTTGTGTGCACAGTTCTCATGAAAACAATATTTCCTTTTGCCAAACATCCAAATAACAGTATTTCTTAGAATAAAACAATCCACCATGACCAAGTTCTCACAGAATCCAGCCAAATTCACTGACTGAAACACTGAAACATTTCATCTGTCTAACCACTCAACAGAGCTCCTGACAGGTGAACATGCACTAAGTTGTATGCTGACACTCAAAGGTTAAACACAACTGTTAATGAATTTGGAAGTATGCAGCCTCATGTGCTAGAATTCAAATCAAGCCTTGCCTGTCCTCAATTAAAATGCCTATAGACATATTGAGACTACAATATGGTTATTGTCATATAATGTATATTTTGTAATACTTAAATTCTAATTGTCAATTAAATTTTACCATTGTATAAACCTGTTATACACAATTTTATATTCAAAATAAAAATTCCCTGCGATATAAACCTACTATACAACTAACATTTCCTCTTATATAAACATACTACGACACAATTAAATATGATTATTTTTCATACAATGACACTATCTTTTGTATTAATAAGCCAATTAATTCCCAATTAACATTTGTTTTTATATAATCGGCCTACATAATTTCGTATTCACAATAAAATTCCCTGTTAAATAAACCAAGTATTATTCACAATTTGATATTCACAATAAAAATTCTCTGTGATATATAAACCCTTTATATATCATGTATATATAATTAGTAAACTTGTCCATTTTCCAGAATAGAACAATAGACTTATTATAATTGTCCTAAAGAAAAACAGACAGAAAATCTCAATGGTCCTGTGACAGGTTAGGTTCAGGGCATTACAGGGCATATGACAAAACCTGACACCAGCTACCGACATAAACAAAAAACAAAAACAACATTGTCTGTTAAATTTACGAATTAACGAGTATCTGAGTATCGCGTTTGTACATTTGGCATTAATTAATGTAGGTGTCAAGCTTGATAAAGTCACTAAGTATAATTGGTACATCAGAAGCACCATAGGGTTACACCTGCTTTTGCAATCCATCGTGATTAGCTTGTCTATCCAGCATACACGCTTTTTTTACAATAAGTTCTAACAGTGTTAATGATAAAAGCAGATACAAACTTCTGATCTTTTGTTTTTAGTATGTTCTAACGAATTAAACGATAAAAGCAGAAATTGTGTGTAATGACAGCCAAATTTCAGTGTATAATCATAAATATCGCTTCCACTGTTATATGACTAAACAAAGGCGATAATGTCATACATTTTGGTTAACCTGAAATTTTTTTAACATACATTATTTACAGTGATATAATTTACCTACTTCAAAAAAAAATGTAATTTCATAAATCGTGAAACAATCATGCAACAATTCAAGATCAACTTAAAGTAGGCTAATTACAACTGTTTAATCCGGCACATGTTCACACAAAAATGGCCAATTACACTGTTTTTGAACACTACACTTTTAAGAATCCAGAAACCGACTTATTTAACTCATAACCATAATAATATCCAACATTTGTTCACACACACACTCCACTACTGCACTTCCCCAGCATGTGACCACAATACATGACTCCAGATCACAAATTACAAGTCCAGTATCAAATGCCACAGAGCTATACACTCCATTCCAACTCCATGTTTGCACCACGCCCTCTCACACATGCAAGTTTTTTGAGACTACATTTCCTGTTAAGGGAAAAACCAAGTGTTTTCCATCTGATTGCCAGCAATTGTCAGTACCAGGTCAGATAGCACAGTCGGTCTGTAGCCCTTATGCACCTATCAATGTTTTCCCCCAGGGGGGAGCGGCGGGCATATAGGGGACTTTAGACTGAAAGCGATTCCCGACAGGCGGGAAATTGACACACCGAATGAATCCGGGTCCCGGGGTAATAGACTTTGGTCGGATTTTAGATGCCGCTAATACAGGCCCCGGGGCCATTTGATAGACATATAGCATCTCCCACTGACGGGATTTAGACAAATATGCTTGGCTCTAGGCTGGGGAATTAGACCACAAACAATAAAATTTGTCAAATTCCCCTTGGTCAGCCCCCCGCACCCCCCCTGGGGGAAAATATTGATATGTGCATTAGTTCAACCCTGTTTATTTAAGCTTGATTGTGTCGAATGCCAGAGGCTTATTGAGACACTTTCATGTAGGCTTTCTGGGACGAACCAGTGTTTGGTGTCTTTTGAGAAAAAGATCATTCGAACGCTCCCCAAATAGGGATCAAACTCATGACCTCCCAATCGCAAGGCGGACCCCATATTCATTACACCACTGGGACTTAATAGATGCAACTAATTAGTGTAAATCTGCATCCTCATTGTCTGGCCATTAGGCTCTGCATCCCCGTTGTCTGGCCATTAGTGTCAGGTCAGTCATCATGTAGCTCTTCCATTAGCCTCCACAGTGTCAAGTCAGATATCACAGTCAGCCTGTAACTCTTTTATCAGTCTGCCCAGAGTCAGGTCAGATATCACAGTAGGTCTGTAACTCTTCCATTACCCACTTGAAGACAGTTTGATTGCAAAGTGGAGATGTATCTTCCACCATAATTTCCACCAATCAACTCAATACTATTCCAATCAACTCAATACTATTCTATCAACCTCCCTGGTCAGATATCACAGCCCATCCATAGCTGTTCCATCACCCTCCCTAGTGGCAATGGTCAGATATCACAGCCCATCCACAACACTTCAATCACCCTCCCTAGTGGCAATGGTCCAATATCACAGTCAATCCATAACTCTTCCATCACCATCCCTAGAGGAAATGGTCAGATATCATAGTCCATCCATGACTCTTCCACCACTCGCCCCAGTGGCAATGGCCAAATATCACAGTCCATCCATAACTATACTATCACCCTCCCCAGTGGCAATGGTCAGATATCACATTCGCACTTCAGCTCTTCCATTTTTCCCTTCTTCAGGTCAGACATCACACTCTTCTACAGCTGTGCCATCACCCTCCCCAAAACAGCCATTATAGGCCAATTAACCAGACACCTGTCTCCTGGTGTGGCCACTTGAGGTCTAATCTAAACAGAACCATGAACATATCTCCAGCAATTCAGGGGAACTGTGGGCAACCTCAGTCTTGAAAGGTTTATGTGACTGCTCAACATTCAGCCAAAACCTGTTTCTGTTAATGAAGCAGCCCTACAATAATAATACTGTGCTAAATCAGAACACCACATTACATACTGGCTGATTCTGAATATCTATTAAGGCATGTAGGTATTAAGGTCAAAATGCTAACCAACACAAGAAAATATCCTTAAGCTAATTCACCCAAGAAATCATTGCAATAACCTTTACAATGCTGTTCAGATCTAATCACACAAATACATTATTACATACATAACAGATTGAAGAAAATCTGGTTTTATTATATCCCTTGAAAGCCAGAAGGGGCTATCAGCCTTCTTTGCACATATGCTGATGACACCTTCTGCCTTTCAAGGGATGAACATTTAATTTATTAATATTTTAGATTCTCAAAAATGTGTTGCCTGACACTGACCAACCAAAATACAACACCTAAATCCAACCCTTAATCATTTGGTGGAAACATTAAATCACAACTAGACATCATAGCTGGGATTGTATTATCGAAGCAAAGACTACAAATGCAATAAACCCATCTCCTCGAAGATACATGTACCATAGAGACAAAAAGTCATCTCCAAAATCATTTTATAGGCATCCGCATTAAAAACAAAAAACGGGCAAGACACATGAACAAACATCAGATAGATCAAGTAGATCACCCTATCAACATCTTCATCACACTGGCCCTGATAAGCCACAGAACTTCTGCTACAAACTAAGACTCAAAGCTTCTGTCAGTCCTTTGATTTACAGATTACCTGAAATCTCCAGGAAGTGGATCCACTGATTTATATTTTGATTAAAATAAAGATTCAACATGTCAAGATCTAGGACCAGTGGGTGGGAGACGTTAGCATCTCAGCAAATAATTATTCTAGATTACCAAACCCTTCGATTTAGGAATTACATGATCAACTGGTCTTTCCTGTTTACTACATAAAATTAATTTACTTGTTTTCTGGATTAAATAGTTATCCATTTATTAGATTCTAATAGTGAACATGTTTACTACATTCAAGATCAAAATTGTTTTAACTAGAAAAAAATTATGCCCATTTACGAGATTCAGTAGTTACCTGCTCACTATGTTCCTTGCTTAACTAACTACTAGATACAATATCTGCATAATAAATGAATTCTAACAGATTCAAGAGTTGCATGCCAATCAGATTCAAGAGTTACCTATTTACTTCATTCAAGAGTACCTTTTTACTACATTCAAGAGTTACCTATTTACTTGATTAAAGAGTAATCTATTGACTACATTCAAGAGTTACCTGTTTACTTCATTCAAGAGTTACCTATTTATTTGATTAAAGAGTTACCTATTTACTTGATTTAGTTATCTATTTACTACATTTAAGTCAGTTACCTATATACTTGATTCAATACAACTGTACTACATTTAAGAGTAACCTTATAACTGGATTCAAGGGTTAAATACCAATTTACTAGATTCAAGAGTTACAAGTTTTCTAGATTAAAGCATTAGAGGCGTGTCGTGGGAAAACCGGGCTTAATGCATGTGCATTAAGTGTCATCCTGGATCAGACTGTGCAGTCTGCACTGGCTAATCCAGGACGGAACTTTCCGCTTTTATAATAGTTTCTGTTTTAATGAAGTCTCTTCTAAACATAAAACCACTGTAGGCGGAAAGTGTCGCAGACTGCACAGGCTAATCCGGGAAGACACTTTACGCACATGCATTAAGCCCGGTTTTCCCACGACACGCCTCGTTACTTTTTACTACGCCCACGAGTTAATGTTGTGCCTGATACTGACAACTAAGAGTTGATGGTAATAGAAAAATGAAACCATGAAACAATTATTACATTTTGACCAATACATGTTGCAACAATAAGATAATATTCCATCATTAGAGATTTATATTAAAAACTGACATTAATACACATTCAAGTACCATCAAAATTATATTCCTTTAATGCTTGCACGTTTTATTGACACATACATAAACATTGTTTCATTACAGTATTCTTAAATGTTTAAACACACTCTTCAACACCAATATTGTTAATAAATTCCAGTCACATCCACGTACAACCATTTCTAAAACACATTTCCTACAAAAAGCAGAAGATAAAACCTTGCTCGATATAAGAATAAACATTAGAAGAATGTCTGTACAATTTCTTCCTGTTATCGAAACAACGAAACTTTCTGCAATGTTTAATCTACACTTCTGCTTTGAGCTAACTCTTTCTATAAGGCGTAAAAAAAAAGTTGTTGGTTTTCGCTTACCTGACCCCCGCCCCCTAATTTTTTGTGCCCACCGTTAAAGTTTTGTTGCCTATCAATATTAATTAACTTTTTCTGATTTTCGGGAAAAAAAGAGCAGTTTTCACTTATATTATAAGTTACTTACCAGAAATCTCTTTTTCTATGACCTTATCTATACATTATATTTAGTTAAGGTACAGTTTCTTTGTTGGGAGGCATTTAAACATTGTACATGCAGTCCAATCTACTTAAAATGTGCAGTGAATATGCGGCGACGAAAAAGAAAAGGTAAAGACAAACAAGTTATATTTTACCTCCCCTCCTAGATTTTTTGGAGATGTAAGCCGAAACTAACCATTTATTTTTTTGGGCCTACACTAGAGAGTTATTGAAGCTGGGCAAACATCCAAAGGCCTAATTGAAGTTTGTCAGAACACATTTCATACAGCAGCCAATTTTCAAGCAGAAACATATTTGAATCAGAAAATGAAAGGTGCAAAGCTTTCAGAGCTTTGAGGTAAATAAACTTGAGTTGTATTGCAGTTAGTAGATGCAGATGCAAAATTTGCAATATTTATTTCTATATTTATCTCAGATGCAAAATTTGCTATATTTATTTCTATATTTATCTCAGATGCAAAATTTGCAATATTTATTTCTATATTTATCTCAGATGCAAAATTTGCTATATTTATTTCTATATTTATCTCAGATGCAAAATTTGCTATATTTATCTCTGATGAAAAATTTGCTATATTTATTGCTATATTTATATCAAATGCAAAATAAGCTATATTTATCTCAGATGTAAAATTTGCTATATTTATTGCTATATTTATCTCTAGATGCAAAATTTGCTATATTTATTGCTTTATTTATCTCAGATGCAAAATTTGCTATATTTATTGCTATATTAATATCTTTCTCATTAACGCCGTATATGCAAATGGACTTACTAAGCCGAATGGACGTCTTAGTGGACTTCATACTTGCGTTGACGTCCACATTGACTATTTTAGTGGACTTTTAGACTTAGACTTGGTAAACTTATTTGACTAGCTAAACTGGCAAAGTTCATATTTGACATTCTAAGTGGACTTTCAGATTTGACCATTGGTGGACTTTCAGATTTGACCATTGGTGGACTTTCAGATTTGACCATTGGTGGATTTTCTTATTCGACCATTGGTGGACTTTCAGATTCGACCATTTTGGAGGACTTCAGATTTCACCATCTTGTTGGACTTTAGATTTGATCATCATAGTATACTTTCTAATTTGACCATCATAGTGTACTTTCCAAATTGACTATCATGGTGGATGTCAGATTTGACCATCATAGTGTACTTTCCAATTTCACCATCATGGTGGACTCTCCGATTTGACCATCATAGTGTACTTTCCAATTTCACCATCATGGTGGACTCTCCGATTTGACCATCATAGTGTGTTTTCCAATTTCACAATCATGGTGGACTCTCCGATTTGACCATCATAGTGTGCTTTCCAATTTGACCATCATGGGGGACAATTATAGTGTACTTTCCAATTTGACCATCATGGGGGATTTCAGATTTAACCATTATAGTGTACTTTCCAATTTGACCATCATGATGGACATTCAGATTTAACCACTATAGTGTACTTTCCAATTTAACCATCATGGGGGACACTCAGATTTACCATTATAGTGTACTTTCCAATTTGACCATCATGGGGGATTTCAGATATGACCATTATAGTGTACTTTCCAATTTGACCATCATGGGGGATTTCAGATTTGACCATCATAGTGTACTTTCCAATTTGACTATCATGGGGATTTCAGATTTGACCATTATAGTGTACTTTCCGATTTCACCATCATGGGGGATTTCAGATTTGACCATCATGGTTGACATCAGATTTGACCAACTGTAATGTTGGTGTTTAAAATGTTGATTAAAAACTCACTAGACTTTCAATCTCAATTCCCAACCAAAATCATCCATTAAATAATATATACTATTTTGCATACATTTTTGACAGAATTTCAAGGTAAAACACATGTTTAACACCATGGTGACATAAAACAAGAAAACCATACCTGAGTTGGTCTGGAGAATTCATTCACAAACTTGTTGTGGTTGAACCAGTTGCAATTGTTGTTCGCTCTTTCCAGTTGCATGTTGGATGTAATTATGCGGTAGATATAAATGCGATGTGTTAGACATAATCCATGTTATACTAAAATGTTCTATATATCGATATTGCTCTGCATGTGCCAGTTATAACGAAGAATTTATTGACAAATGCATACACATACAATAAAGTGTTACAAATGCATGTAGAGAAGTAACAATTAAAATGTCGAACATGTCCCAATGTTTTCAGTGATCATTAAGCATTAACATCCTGTCGGTTCTTCAAAAGTTCAGCATAAACAATCCTGCTATTTCTGTTATTTGTCAGCATAAACAGTCCCATTGTTTCTGTAATATTTCAGCATAATCAATTTGGCTTTTGTATGTGGAATTCAGCATAATAAAGTACTATTATTTCTGTGATATTTCTGTGATATTTCAGCATAACAATCTCATTATTTTTGCCACAGTTCAGCATAAACAATCCAGTGATATTTCAGCATAAACACTCCTAGTATAACTATGCAAATTCAGCATAAAGAATTCCCTAAATAACATGAAATAAACAAGAATGTTCCTATATTTTGGAATTTAAATAAATATTTGTCAAACATCACCACTACAGGCCTTGATATATAAAACTGACTTAGTACTGGCATTAAATGTAAAATAGTCAATATAAAACCTGGCAAATGTTTAAACATAGAAATCCATGCACCAATAAGCATGAAAGTACCCTCATAAATTACATTTTTAAACTCTTCTTTACTAATGAATGCTGTTAAAAAGCTTTCTTTTCACACAAAATAAAAGCCAACTGTATCATTTTATGTATGTATATCTGACCTACTTTTACTTCAGACCACCATATGCAAACATTTTGAAACTTTAACAGAAACATAGTGCTCTAATCAAGGTCATACCACATTTACAACTGGCACTGATAGAAATAAATTGACCAATGTACAAATCATTAAAATAACCCGCTAAATTAAGGAATTTGAAGCAAAGATTTGCTTGGGTTGCTTCAAATATCAACAAGAACTTTTGATAAAATTTTTCACTTTTTTTAGATGCTCAAAATGCAAATTAGACCACTAAAAAGGCAATGCATTTTGAGTCTGTCCCACACAATACATTTATTGTAATAGAGCAAATAAACCCAGCAAGTTACTGACACAGAACATTTCAATGTACAAATAAGATATAAACAAGATATGTTTGTAAAACATGTATGCCCCCCCCCCCCCCCCCGACTGCCAAGCTGTGAATATGTGCAATTGTTAATTGTTTTTTAATATGCAAGCCCAAGCGAGGTCTCGATATATGGTATCTATGCATGAAGTTTCATTAAAATATCTAGATGCGTTCTCAAGTTATTGAGAGGAAACCGTTTTTCTATTTTGCATAATGGTGACCTTGACCTTGACCCCACCCACCCCATATGAAATCCCAAGAGAGGTCTCAATATAAGGTATCTATGCGTTCTTAAGTTATTGAGCGGAAACCGTTGTTCTATTTTTAGCAACCGTGACCTTGACCCAACCCACCCCATATGCAATCCCAAGCGAGGTCTTGATATAAGGTATATATGTATGAGGTTTCATTAAAATATCTCGATGCGTTCTCAAGTTATTAAGCTGAAACCGTTTTTTATATTTTTAGTAACGGTGACCTGCACCTTGACCCCATGCACCCCATATGCAATCCCAAGCGACGTCTGAATATAAGGTATCTATGTACGAACTTTCATTAAAATATCTCGATGCGTACTCAAGTTATTGAGCGGAGACCATTTTTCTATTTCTAGTAATGGTGACCTTGACCCCACCAACCCCATATGCAATCCCAAGCGAGGTCTCAATATAAGGTATCTATGTATGTAGTTTCATTAAAATATCTCGATACGTTCTCAAGTTATTGAGCGGAAACCATTTTTCTATTTTTAGTAAAGGTGACCTTGACCTTGAACACACCCACCCCATATGCAATCCCAAGCGAGGTCTAGATGTAAGGTATCTATGTATAAAGTTTCATTAAAATATCTCAAAGCATTACCAAGTTATTGAGGGGAAACCGTTTTTCTATTTTTAGCAATGGTGACCTTGACCTTTAACCTGTTGACCTCAAAATTTATAGGGTTCTTCCTTTTCTCACATGTAACCAGCGTACCAACTTTCATGATCATAGGCCAAAGCGTTCTAAAGATATCGTGCGGAAATGAAATGGTCTACCGTTTTTCTATTGTTAGTAACGGTGACCTTGACCTTGACCCCACCCACCCTATATGCAATCCCAAACAAGTCTCGATGTAAGGTATCTATGTATAAGTTTCATTAAAATATCTCAATGCGTTCTCAAGTTATTGAGGGGAAATCGTTTCTATTTTTAGCAACGGTGACCTTGGCCTTTCACCTGTTGACCTCAAAATTTATAGGGTTCTTCCTTTCCTCCCAAGTAACCAACGTACCAACTTTCATGATCGTAGGTCAAAGCGATCTCAAGACATCGTGCAGAAACGAAATGGTCTACGGACAGACCTACTGACCGACCGACGGACAGTTGCAAAGCAAGTACCCCCACTTCTTCAAAGGGGGGCATAATTAGGAGATAGTAATGCATTGTACATTTTATGACAGAGACCTGAGCCATTTGAAACTCTGCTGTATAAACAGGTTCAACTTGGAAAGTCATAAAAAAAAAAGACAATTACCATATATTCCCTATTTAACACCTCTACCCTCATCAATTGCCCCCCCCCCCCCCTGGATTTGTTAATATTTGAGGCGTGTCTAGGGAAAACCGGACTTAATGCATGTGCGTAAAGTGTTGTCAAGCGTTAATCCGGGACAGCACTTTCCGCCTACAGTGTATTTATGTTTAAAAGAGACTTCCTTGAAACAGAAAATACCATAAAAGCGTAAAGTGCCGTCCTGGATTAGCCTGTGCGGACTGCACAGGCTAATCCAGGAAGACACTTTACGCACATGCATTAAGTCCGGTTTTCCCATGATGCGCCTCATTTATAATAAACAACTCTCATTAAAACCCCCATTTTGCTATATAAAACACAGAAAAGTAAATGCAAGTAGAACATCAGTTTCTTTTCTGTCAACATTTAAAATAACTGTTTACAGAATGACCTACTGGTCTTCAAGCTGTTTAAAATAACTGTTTACAGAATGACCTACTGGTCTTCAAGCTGTTAAGTGTTTGGAAGTTTGTTTGTAGATTGATTTGTCAGAAGCATCAATGTTATACAATACACTAATAGGGTACTTAGTTGCACACAGTAATGTTATAATGTGTATAATAACACAATATTAATTCAACTCATATCCTGGGGAAAAGTAAAGCCTCTGTAGGTGCATTTATTAGAGCATATACAGTATTAATAATATGTTAATAATTATGCACCAAATGCATAATGAAACACCAAATGTCAATAGATCAAGTTTATGCTTTAAAAAATAGAAAGCTTTTGAAAAAAACAATATTTCAAGAACTGCAAATGTTTATAATTCTAAACATGACACTGCTTTATTAATCTTGTTCTTCAATGGCAGCTTATAAAGTGATTATGATCATTAAGTGTGTATTTGCATTCTAGAGGATTGAGCAATAATTTATTCATGGATTATTATTGCAAATGTAATTAACATTATAAAACTTTTTTTAAATATTTTTTTCGTTTATCTTTTTGGGTTAAATTTAGTATATTGTTTTGCACTGCATATACATTAAAGTAGTAAGTAATAAGTAAAATACTGGGCCTTTAAAAATGTTTTGCCATGTGGCTTACATTGAGCCTTTAAAACGTTTTGTCACATGGCAAACACTGCACCTTTAAAATGTTTTGTCACATGGCAAACACTGCACCTTTAAAATGTTTGTTCATGTGACACTGAGCCTTTAAAATGATTTGCCATGTGGCAAACACTGCACCTTTAAAATGTTTTGTCACATGGCAAACACTGAGCCTTTAAAATGATTTGCCATGTGGCAAACACTGAGCCTTTAAAATGATTTGCCATGTGGCAAACACTGAGTCTTTAAAATGATTTGTCATGTGGCAAACACTGGGCCTTTACAATGTTTTGTCACGTGGCAAACACTGAGCCTTTAAAATGTTTTTTTTTATGTGGCAAACACTGAGCCTTTAAAATGATTTGCCATATGGCAAACACTGGGCCTTTAAAATGTTTTGCCAAGTGGCTAACACTTAGCCTTTAAAATGTTTTGCCATGTGGCTACCACTGAGCCTTTAAAAAAAATTGCCAGGTGGCAAACACTGGGCCTTTAAAATGTTTTGCCAAGTGGGTAACACTTAGCCTTTAAAATGTTTTGCCATGTGGCTACCACTGAGCCTTTTAAACAATTTGCCATGTGGCTAACACTGAGCCTTTAAAATGTTTGCCATGCGGCTAATGCTGAGCCTTTAAAATGTTTTGCCATGTGTCTAATGCTGGGCCTTTAAAATGTTTTGCCATGTGGCTAACGCTGAGCCTTTCAAATGTTTTTGCCATGTGCAAACAATGAGTCTTTAACATTTTAGTGGCAAATACTGTAGCAACATATTTTGATAACCAGCTCCGTCATGTTAACTTTAAAGCAGTAAAGACTCATGATGTAAAGTATCAGCAAGTCATGAGCTATGATATCAATTTAATATTTTCAAACCTGACAACACATGTTAAGTAACCCATGGATATATAACTCTAAAACCACAAAATTCAACTTCCCCCACCCACCTCCATCTCTGGGTTCTTGCTCCAGTCACATTTCTGCCTGCACTTAACTTTTTTATCCAAGTTGGCCTGAAATCCTGCAGCTATCATTTCCTGGAATTTTTCTCAACAATCTTGAAAACATCACTTATCTGTTGAGCTATTTCAACAAAATCTGTTGCCATGGCAATCCTGTAATCACCTACACAGGTAATGAGTAAGATCTCAGAAAAAAAATATTTTCCAGATTCAAAATTCCTGCAATATGACCTACATGTATTACAGCTACATGTCTATGGGACTTAATGTTCAATGTTTCCTTGATGGACAATTCACTTCCCAAATTTGTATCAATATGGATAATGTTCATGAACATTATCAGCATTTGGTGAAACAACAGTAAAATGGCTATTATCATTAACCACAAGTTAACCATAACAATGAATCATGAAAGTGAGCATAAATGGATGAAACAATAGTAAAATTGCTATTATCATTAATACCACCATCATCATCTTCAGTTGCTGATAGCAGCAACAATAAAACAATCATCATTATTGTCATAACTATTAACATCTTCAAATTCACAGCAGCAGCAGCACCAACAGCAGTAGCAATACAATTATTGTACACACATATCTTCAGTTTATTCTATTCACCTTTTAATGGAGCTTTTGCATAAAAAATAACAAGACTGGTTGGAAATACACTGGATTGCAAAAGATGTTCGAAGTCCAATTAACTATAATATCTATGTAAGAATATGGAAAATGACAATCTGCAGTTTTGTTAATAAGATTCACATTTAAGAAATTAATACATACGAGGCGTATTGTGGGAAAACCAGCTTAATGCATGTGCGTAAAGTGTCGTCCCGGACCAGCCTGTGCAGTCCGCACAGGCTAATCCAGGACGCCTACAGTGGATTTATGTTTAGAAGATACTTCCTTGAAACAGAAAATACCGTACAAGCGGAAAGTGTCGTCCTGGATTAGCATGTGCGGACTGCACAAGCTGATCCGGGACGACACTTTACGCACATGCATGAAGCCCAGCTTTCCCACGACATGCCTCATACAATGACTTGCACATTACCATAAGTGTCGTGGTTGTTACAAAATATGTTCATTTGCGTAACATTAGCATTTGAAATAAGCATGTAAGCTGAAGAGAGAAAGTGATGTTAATATAAGGGAGACAACTCTTAAATCCTCGCTTGTTAAAGATTAGCTCCCTTGAATACTCCAATTTGGTGGCGGCAAGAACTTTTTCAAGTTTATAAAATCCTGACACCAGGGCTGGTATTCACAAAGCTCCGGAGGGAAATCTTAATTGAAGTTGTTCTTAGGTGAACATTTCTGATCAAATGTTCTACATGAAATCAAATGAGGCGCATCGTGAGAAAACCAGACTTAATGCATGTGCGTAAAGAGTCGTCCCGGATTAGCCTGTGCAGTCCGCACAGGCTAATCCAGGACAGAACTTTCCGCTTTTAAGGTATTTTCTGTTTCAAGGAAGTCTCTTCTAAACATAAATCCACTGTAGGCGGAAAGTGCCGTCCCGGATTAGTCTGTGCAGACTGCACAGGCTAATAAAGGAAGCCACTTTACGCACATGCATTAAGACCGGTTTCTTCACGACGCGCCACATATGATTTCTGTACACAAATGGGTAAAAGATGCATCATCTACGCAATATTTACTAGTTTAAAACATTTTAATGTAAAATGGCCTATACATGAAACAGCCAGAGACTTAAGGAATTTTATAGATTTCAGAAAAGTACTGAAGTGTTTCCTAAGGAGCTTTGTGAATGTGGGTCATGCCCATAGTTTAAGCCTGAACACATGGGGTAAGATCCTTGGTGATGAAACACATGTACATTGTTCATATTTTGTTAGTACCGAGGCGTGTCATGGGAAACCTGGGCCGAATGCATATGCGTAAAGTGTCGTACCAGATCAAGTCTGTGCAGTCCGCACAGGCTAATCCAGGATGGCACTTTCCACTTTTATGGTATTTTCTGTTTCAATGAAGTCTATTCTAAACATAAATCTACTGTAGGCGGAAAGTGTCATCCCAGATTAGCCTGTGACACATTATGCAGATGCATTCAGCCTAATTTTCCCACGACATGCCTAAAATATGTTTTTTCTAGATAAATGGGAAATAATATCCTTTTTTTATTACTTGTCTGTATTTCTGTGAAATTATTCTACCATCAGTATGCCCTTTTTACAAAGCATCCCACAAGTTTCTTGAACATACAACAATACATGAATGTGAACATACTATTCACAACTTGTCTATCAAGCTGTATGCAATTGAGCAGGTTCCTGTTTATAAATCTGGTGCTAGTGTTTGTGCTCTGTTTATCCAATCCAATCAAATCCTCATAGAATAACCAGGATGTAAAACATCATTCCAGCACCAAATGCTAACATGTGATTCATAATTTCATTTCAGACAATCTTTTTTTTTTTTTGGAGGGGTGGGGGGGGGGGGCAGTGTTTTTTTTAGGGCCAATTCGGCCCCATTCCCCTGCTAAAAAAGTATATATTTTTCCCCTATATTTACCTTAAAAATTTTCCCTTCAAAATGAAAGCTTTATTTGAAAAAAAATTGACCAAAATCGGACAAAAATTGACAATGAAATAGGCATTTTCGTAAACAATCCTAGCAATTGTTCATTAAACGAAGTTAGTGCTTAAGTGTGTATCACATGTAGCAAAGCAATTGATTAATGTTTTATAGAAAAGTAACATATAAACATGTAATTATGCTTTTCTAAAAAAAATAATTCCCCTCTTGCCATAAAATTCCCCATCTGAATAGCATAACCAAATATAGTTGAAACTACATGCTTTGAAGAAGCTGCATTATTATGTATAACTAATGTTCTAACGAGAGCACCACCTACTGGTGTTGGAAGCTGGACTTTCTCACATTTGACAGTAATCTAGGCTTTTGTTTATAGAATAGGTTTATCACTGTCATGAAGTATTTTGAAGTTCAAGCCATTACCTCTTATAAATATTGAGAAATTTGACCTAAAGCAAAAAAAGAGCAATAACTGCACCAAAATCTTTGATATAGTTTACTCCCCTTTTCTACAGAATAAGTTCATCACTGTGATCAAGTACTTTAAATAGAGTTTTAAATCAATACCTCTTATAAATATGTGAAATTTGACAAAAAGCGAAATTTAAAAGTTGAAAAAAAGCAAATTACTCAATCAAAATCCTTGAAACAGTTACCTTCTCCTGTCTGCAGAATGGTGTTAGCCCTATAAACAAGTACCTTGAGTTTCAATTTAATGTCTTAAAGTTATTGAGAAATGTTACATTAACCAAAAAATTATCAAAATATGCCAAGTTGTGAGTCCAAACAAGGGCAGATAACTCTGGAAATCACAGGGTTACCTGCCTTGTTGTACCCTTTGATAGTGAACAAGCATTGAAAGTTCGAAATGGATACGTTTGGTTGTTGATGAGAAATGGACTTAACCCAAAAACTTAACTAACGCAGACACAGATGCTAACGCAGACGACAGGGCGACGACAATAGCTCAACTTTTTTTCTTCGAAACGTTGAGCTAACTAGAGACACATTGAAAGTTGGGATGAAATTTTAATATAATTTCCAGCAAATAATTTCTTTACATTACAATGTATTTATTATTATTATCATTTTTAAATGATTCTGGACTGTTCGTTATTTTAGTTTCATTGTAAAATTTAATGGTGTCTACCAATCAACTAAATAAACAATATCAAAACTCTGGCCTCAGTAAACTTATATTCACAGATTTCTGCAATCTCTGCCAAGAAAACATTTCCTTTGCATGAAATATGTCCTGGCTTATCAGGCAAGTGGGTGGGGTGGATAGAATTATCTACAATACTGCCACCTGAAAACTGCTCAGAATTATTTTGTGACTATACTGGCAATAAGTCCCATATGAAATGCCAATGTTCTGTCAGAGATAATTACAGGCAATATTTACAGATGGTTTTGAACATGTGGCTTTTTTCTGACTTTATCTGCGAGACTTAGAAATCACAATGGTGAAGTGGGAAAGATGGTGTCCAAGTAATTTAAAGTTTGGAGATTAATGTAAGTTTTAAAATAAAATAAATTTTTACCAATTTTGATGACATACGATATTTAATATCTTATTAATATTGCCAATATACTGGGTGCTGCCAGAGGTAATTGCAGAAAAAACACAACTCTGGTGTATCAGGTACCAAAGCAAATTTGACCCTAATAATGTAAGGAAAAGGGAAACAACAATTGTCTTTTTAAAAAGACAATCGGCGTTGAAATTAATATTGAGATGTCATTTAAAGATTACCTAAACAGACGGCCACGATGACCGGTTACGTGACTTCTCAGATCCCAGATTTTTTGGTCCCCACCAATATTAGGGGACTTATTGGACCCCAGATTTTTCGGACACTATAAGAAAACTTCTCGGACCCAAAAGTTAATTTGAGATAAATTTATCAATTTAAAAATTAAATAGAATTATAATTAATATATATGCCGTGAATAAACCAATCATACAACTCCATGTTTCCACCAGTGATATATGAATAACCAAAATAATTTAGGTTAACATAATTGTTATCTGAATTTGTCAAGCCACTTTAACAAATTAACAATGTAAGAAAATAATTTCGGGAATGAATTAAAATTATTATGTATCAGACGAGTCTATATAGTTATTTATAGTACCGGTAATATACCATTCATGTTAGTTATCTAATATAATAACGATTTGAAGTCAAATAAGCATGTACCCTGTGTATCCCAATAAAAAGCAATAGTAAGGGAACATTCAGCGATTTTTGAAATGTTAATACTTTATTTTTTGATAACGCAAACATAAAAATTCATTAGACTATGATGATTTTAAATTATATCAGTAGAAATATGATATATCAAGGGTTCCTGTGTATAATTAGTATTTCAAATTGTGTATTCATGCTACGCGAATAACAATTCGACATATTCCGAATCTTCTTTCATAACATTTTATCTATAGATAATGTAGCATATTTTTACACATTAAATAACATCTACTGGAGAAGTTGATAGAAAGATGCAGTTATAAATAATCGTTAATAAATCATAACCACATTAAATCAAATTAACAGTAAGTTTATAATATACATTCCACATTTATTGAAATTTTTAGGTTTATGATTCTCTGAACGCTATTATTTATAATACGCTATACGTTCATAATTAGCCTCAGTTCTAGAGTATAAGCGAGGATATGTTTATAACTTCATTTTAACCGCTTCTGTAAACAATTATTTAAATGTTTATTCCCCTAAAGTATGCAACAGTTATTGGTATACGTTAAACCATTGTTTGAAGTTTGCATTCCCTAGAATTAGAAAATTTGCCCAATTCTATTGGCATTCAATTTTCCCGCTGCATAATTATCGCAAGAAAATCTGGGTCAAAAGTGATCTTAGACAGCTACGCCGAAAAATAAATAAAGCCAATTTTGAAGATGAGCATTTGTATGCAATAAAAAAATGGGAAACAATTGTAAACCAACTGTTCAATCAAGGATAAAATATGTAATAAGCAAAACTTGAGCTTTATTTGACACTACCATACAATCAATGCATCTTTTTTTTTCTTCAAATGATAGTCATGTTGTTTATCAGCATTGTGGGTGGACAAGCAAATGTTGCCTCTATGGTGGACAAGCAAGTGTTGCCTCTATGGTGGACAAGCAAGTGTTGTCTATGGTGGACAAGCAATTGTTGCCTCTATGGTGGACAAGCAACTGTTGCCTCTAAGGTGGACAAGCAAGTGTTGTCTCTATGGTGAACAAGCAAGTGTTGCCTTATGGTGGACATGGAATTGTTGCCTCTATGGTGGACAAGCAAGTGTTGCCTCTATGGTGGACAAGCAAGTTTTGCCTCTATGGTGGACAAGCAATTGTTGCCTCTATAGTGGACAAGCAACTGTTGTCTCTAAGGTGGACAAGCAAGTGTTGCCTCTATGGTGGACAAGCAAGTGTTGCCTCTATGGTGGACAAGCAAGTGTTGTCTATGGTGGACAAGCAATTGTTGCCGCTATGGTGGACAAGCAACTGTTGCCTCTAAGGTGGACAAGCAATTGTTGCCTCTATGGTGGACAAGCAACTGTTGCCTCTAAGGTGGACAAGCAAGTGTTGTCTCTATGGTGAACAAGCAAGTGTTGCCTTATGGTGGACATGGAATTGTTGCCTCTATGGTGGACAAGCAAGTGTTGCCTCTATGGTGGACAAGCAAGTGTTGCCTCTATGGTGGACAAGCAATTGTTGCCTCTATGGTGGACAAGCAACTGTTGTCTCTAAGGTGGACAAGCAAGTGTTGCCTCTATGGTGGACAAGCAAGTGTTGCCTCTATGGTGGACAAGCAAGTATTGTCTATGGTGGACAAGCAATTGTTGCCGCTATGGTGGACAAGCAACTGTTGCCTCTAAGGTGGACAAGCAAGTGTTGCCTCTATGGTGGACAAGCAACTGTTGCCTCTATTGTGGACAAGCAATTGTTGCCTCTATGGTGGACAAGCAAGTGTTGCCTCTATGGTGGACAAGCAAGTGTTGCCTCTATGGTGGACAATGTCAAGTGTTGCCTTTATGGTGGACAAGCAAGTGTTGCCTCTATGGTGGACAAACAAGCGTTGCCTCTATTGTGGACAAGCAAGTGTTGCCTCTATGGTGGACAAGCAAGCATTGCCTCTATGGTGGACAAGCAAGTGTTGCCTCTATGGTGGACAAGCAAGTGTTGCTTCTATGGTGGACAAGCAAGCATTGCCTCTATGGTGGACAAGCAAGTGTTGCCTCTATGGTGGACATAATGTTTAATCTAGAAGGGCAGAGGGGCATGGCGCTTGAATTGGAAAAGGGCCATTTTGTGCGCGGTGACACACTTAAAAAGGGCACATTAGATTTAAATAATTTTTTCTTTAAGTATTACTGACTGATTCCTTTTATATATTTGATGATTATTAAGTCAATTCATGAACACATTTTAATTTTCTAATATTATAACTTCTTATTATTATTAAGTTATATTATTCGCAAAGATCAGAAAATTTATTTATTATATGCCTTTCAGTGAAATATCACATTTTATTGATGCGATAAACTTTTACATTTTCAATGTTACAGCAGTGTAATATAAGATTTTATATTTTCACTACAAAGAAAATATAACATAAAACTGACTAGTTTTCCATAAATAGCATCGATCTACAAATAGTGGTTTACAACCCCTGGCAAATTGATATACATGTACAGTATGTACATGTATATAAACAAAATTATAATTTAGCGACGACCACTCAAAAAATATGGCACTTTTTTCCTACCATACTTACAAGTGACAGTTTTGGAATCATTTATGACGTCAGAATACACGAACTTATTACGTTTAAGCTTTTCTCGCGCGATTTTATTTATTTATCGTCCAAAAGCATACAATAAAACGAAATTTGTTGATTTTGGTGTAGGAATGTTCTTATTTCACTTGTGATAATAGAAAATATATATTTTCACTTTTGGCTGCACCACTCGTGAAAATATCATTTTCTATGAACACTTGTGAAATAAAATACTAGTAAATTAATTAGGTAGGAGTGCTGGGACACACTCCGGGTCCTCACATAATTACAGCCTCAGGCGCGGAAGGACCTCCTAAACTTCGAAATACACACACACATACACATGCAAACATAAAATATCTAATTAAGGAATACATAAAGTGGCCGTTAGATATTATATATTGGCTGATTACCAATTAGGCAATCTGCTACTGGCAAAAAAAGAAGAAAATTGCATACCTGCTGATGTTGTCTGTGTACTATTTCCTGGATTTTTTTATTTCAAAATCTCTAGAAACTCTTTGTTCACAAAAGTCGCATATATATGTTATATTTTAATAATCTGGATTACTAAATTTCAAAACGAAAATGTCAGCAGAACCGAAATGGTTTGAAACACAGAGGTCTCTGGTTTTAAAATTGCAGCAATCTGGAAAGCGATCAAGTTCAGAATGTTCAAACAAGTACACACCAACATAAAACCTAGATTTCCATCTTGTTTTAAATATTACATTCTCATACACTCAAGTGTATATTCTTAACAATGTTCCATGAACAAAAGTTGTTCACATCAGTTTCCTCAAGACAGTTTTGCCCAATGCAACTCTACAAGCATCAGAATGTTCACCGATCTCAAAAATGCACGTCCTCAAACAGCACTTCTACACTTTTACCATCAAGAAATAGATCAAGATAATGTATATCGAAAAACGTTAACTTATTAGTCACAAACTGTGAAAATTTAATCCACAGAGTTATAAACTTTGTTTGCAAAATCCATCGGCTTCACCTCTAAGCTACTGAACTCACGCTGGGTTATTCTTGTTGCATCATCACAAATCCAAAAATAAAACAGAAAATCTTTTGAATTCCATTACACACTAATCATCCCAAATCATGCACCATGGCAACTTCAGTATGTGGTTCTGCTGCTTCTGTTGGTCTACCACACAGACGTAATGTAGCTGGCAACGTAAGTGGTGTTTTGGTATAAGTAATCCGTAAACACATATACAATGACATCTGTTTTAAAGCAGTGTACTCACAAAACGTACAAAGTAGAATTACGGTATTAAGCGCAGTTGGTTGGAGTTTTTTGTTTCAAAGCATGTGATGAAAAAGATCTGACACTCGTTGTCATTTCATACCATATTTTATTAAACTCATCCAGGAAATTGTTAGTAAGCTCGCCAAAGGCTCGCTTACTAACAAAATTCCTGAGCTCGTTTAATAAAATATGGTATGACATGCCAACTTGTGTCAGATCCTATATATATTACTTATTCCCTATTTAATTTACATGTCTTATATATAACTCACATTTCTAACATCTAATATCATTTATATTGCAATAGGAAACCAATTTTTTGTGGACATAATATATCTTTAACTCACAGTGAACTGAACTAATCTTGTTCTAGGGTAAAAGGGACCCAACTCCAGATGGTCCAATGGTAAAAACGAAAGAAAATTGTCAAAAATACATTCTTCCTGTTTATTGTCCTAAAATCTATAACGTCTGCAGGCCCTTTAATCCTGAGTAATTTAAAATAGCACAGTTTATGTTTAGGATAATCACATGGCAGTTTAGTTTTGTCGAGTTGCGCATGCACACACTTGAATCAGGTGCTTGTATTGGCGAAAGTCGCTGTATTTTTTAATCGGGAATACCGTATCAAGGAACGTGCGAGCTTATTCAACTTCTGTTTTTCCATGGAATATACAGTTTATGACAGTATTTGATTGTGTTCTATACAAATACTGATGGTTTTATGCATGTTAAACCATTTAGGCACAACTACAAGAAAACACACATTTTTATGCCCATCTGGAATTCAGTGTCTTTAATTGTTGAAAACTAAATTTAACTTCATTTTGATTTACAGGTAATAGGTAATGACAGTTTTCTGACTTGCTTTTACTACCCAGAATGATAAAAAACTATTAGCTAACAACTAAACATATGAACAGGATTAAACACAACTTCTCCAATTAAGAGTAAAATATTTATGTGCCATAAATTAATCATTATTTCCCCCCCCCCGCATGTTAATCACTCACTGCTGTAAATGACATGTATGAGATAATAATATGCAAGAAATCTCACCAGCACAAAATGCATGACAGTAGTTAACTATAAATAGCTCTTTTTATTTCCAATTAACAACAAAAAAGGACAAATTTTATGTCAGCAATTAGGGCAATTTTTTTTACAGCCGCACAGAACATAAATTACTCTGCTCATTTCAAAATAACAACAAAAATACTGTACTTTAAAGTACTTTAGGATAAATAACTATGTCAGCAATTAGGACAATTTTGTTTACAACAGCACACAACACGTCACAGTTGTTTACTATAAATAAATCTTCTCGTTTCCAATAAACAACCTCACCGCCATACTTTATAGGACAAGGAACTATGCCAGCGATTAGGACTATTTTGTTTACAACACCCACCGCCTGATGGCAGTCCGGATAATGCCCAAATTGCCCCAATAAATGTCTAATTGTAACAGACCCCAAAGAGGAAGCACCAGTAATGTCAAGGGCTGCAGTAACACATTAAACGACGGAGAGTTTTAGTGCAGGTGCCTGTATGTACCATAAGTCCGTAACAAGCATTGTGGCACTTATGAGTGTAGCAACCATTGTGGCACTTATGAGTGTAGCAACCATTGTGGCACTTATGAGTGTAGCAACCATTGTGGCACTAATGAGTGTAGCAACCATTGTGGCACTAATGAATGTAGCAACCATTGTGGCACTAATGAATGTAGCAACCATTGTGGCACTAATGAATGTAGCAACCATTGTGGCACTAATGAGTGTAGCAACCATTGTGGCACTTATGAATGTAGCAACCATTGTGGCACTAATGAGTGTAGCAACCATTGTGGCACTAATGAGTGTAGCAACCATTGTGGCACTAATGAATGTAGCAACCATTTTGGCACTAATGAGTGTAGCAACCATTGTGGCACTAATGAATGTAGCAACCATTGTGGCACTAATCCATTGTGGCACTAATGAATGTAGCAACCATTGTGGCACTAATGAATGTAGCAACCATTGTGGCACTAATGAATGTAGCAACCATTGTGGCACTAATGAGTGTAGAAACCATTGTGGCACTAATGAGTGTAGCAACCATTGTGGCACTAATGAGTGTAGCAACCATTGTGGCACTAATGAATGTAGCAACCATTGTGGCACTAATGAGTGTAGCAACCATTGTGGCACTAATGAATGTAGCAACCATTGTGGCACTAATGAATGTAGCAACCATTTTGGCACTTATGAATGTAGCAACCATTGTGGCACTAATGAATTTTTTATGTCGTTGATGAATTTGGAAACAAAACGAATTGGTGATAAATACATTTGGACTTAAGTAGACAAGTGAAATAACTACACAACACATAACCTTTCAATCAACCAACAACCAATACATCATATATAATAATAGGATTAGAACATTTTTTGTGTATTTCCAAACCCATTTCACTAAATATTTGTACATACTGATCCTCCTGTCATGTTTGGCAATGAACCTGGTTTGATGTAAATGTTTCCACAAATGCCAATCATATGCAAATCAATATATTGTTTTCTCCAATCATAGTATAAATTTGATTATCAATGTTTAACGGGCTACACCCATTTTACACAAAAGTCCACATGGCAAAGCTTGTGGTGTATTTGTGATTATTGATTAATGAAAATTTAAGAAATAATTTTCCATTTATCGTTGTTTATCGGCCTATAAACAATGATTTGGAGTTCTGATGTGTAGGAATTCAAACCATGAGGGCATTAGCCCGAGTTGTTTCATAGCCAGGCATCAGAACCACAGAGGTCTATTGTAAACATCAATGACATTTGCTTTCTCAATGACAGAAATCAACAAGTAAAGGTAGGTAACTCACAATAAATGAGCAGTGAAATCACATTAATTAATTCCCTTTGCAATTCAAAAATGGAAATATGCAATACTTGTTTCCTTATATAATTTACTCGTCATTCAGCAGAATGATAATAATGAAAAATAGAACACAAAGTGAAATAAATAAAGCATAATTAACACTATTTTTCATTAATCAAAGTCAGCATAACAACTCCTTGCACCTAACTAGAACACGGTCCTTTTATTTTGAAATGTTTTAATTCTCAAACATCTTCACAAGCAATAAAACTAGTATGCCCCAAAAACCTTAAAGGACCCTAGAAAAAACCCAAGTGGTTCTCATGTCACAAAAAAATCTGACAGGACCCATGTAAAACCCAACTTATGTAAGAAAGTTAAGTACATTGTATGGGGAAGTATCCCAGACTTGCCAAATTCCATGAATCACCTTTTCAATGGTTTAGTGCTATAAATACCTGCAATTAAAACCATCATTAATCAGGCTCCTGCATCTGGTGCAAGCATGCTTCCACAGCCATTACACTTGGAAAACTCAAAGAAATCTCTGCCAGAATCCACTAACCTGGGTGAAAAGGGAAGCAGGCTATATGAGTCACTATAATGCCAGCCAAACTGGATGAATTGGAATCTTTGCGCAGTTCTGCATTATTTATATAAAACAAATTAATAGGTACATGTTGATTACATTTAATATATAAAATAAAACATAAGTTATGGATATTGTAAGTCTGTAGAAGATAAAAATATATTGAAATAATGTTATTTGCTATGATGGAGATGACACCACTAAATCTGTTCTAAAATTGGACGCGAAACACATTTTTACATCATACAAAAGTATCAATGCATTTAATTTAAACACTTTTCACGCCTCCACTAACAAATAAACACAAAACAGGACATTTACAAAAAATCAGAGACTATAGAGAAACTGCTTTCAGCCCGTTTAGCCTGCTGTCGTAATGGGCACACTTAAACCCGCATTTAAATATTTCCGGGGTAGCAGTGGTGTAATGGAAATGGACTCCATCTTGCGATCAAGAAACGGTAAATTCGATCCCTACTTAGAGAGCAGTCCGCACAGGCTAATCCGGGACGACACTTTCCGCTTTTATGGTATTTTCTGTTTCAAGGAAGTCTCTTCTAAACATAAATCCACAGTAGGTCGGAAAGTGCCGTCTCGGATTAGACTGTGCGGACTGCACAGGCTAATCCGGGACGACACTTCACGCACATGCATTAAGACCCGTTTTCCCACAACACGCATCATATTATGATCTTTCTTAAAAACACACCAGGTCGCAAAACTGGTTCCTCCAATGAAACGGACTAAAATGTGTCTCAATAAGCCCATGGTTTTTCACAAAATCAAGCTCGTATAAATAGGTTCAAACTGACAAGCTCCAGGTTTTACCATGCAGTTCCATGGAAAATGAGTGGCTAGAGTATTGAGACAGACTCTCTTTTGACACTCTAGAAAACGGTCCATGTTTTACCATGGTAAAAATACCAGGTCAAAAGTTGGTACTTAAGTTTCAGGGTTTCTACGTACATTGAGTATGCATAAAGACAAGCTTTCAGAAACAAATACACTGACATTTTCATTAGTAAATTTACCATGACCAAACTTGTTCAAGTATTTGGATGTAGGCCTACTTGGTGGAAAAAAGTTCCATGTTTTACCATGGTAATACAGTCTTCCACGCTACCACCATTGTCCCTAGACCTGTGTTTGACTTGGAACTATACAAGTCTTGAGATGATTATTGGACCCATCAGTTAAAGACATTATAAATTTGAATCCAGACACAATTTTGATAAATTCAGCTTCAACTTCACTTAGGTTACTCATACAAAATTCACTAGGCGGACATTGCCATTCATATTAAATAAAAATCTGGTCGATATTACCCGACATTGCTCTATTTTCTTTTTCAAGGAAGTTTCATCTAAACATAAATCCAAATTCATATTAATTAAATCTGGACATGGTTTATGTAGACAAGAGATGTGGATAAAGCTAATTCAATTATTATAACATGTTCACATTCACTGATCAGAAAATGGACTGGACACAGGAAATGAATTACCTCAATCTCATTAAAATCATCTCCAGTCTGACACTACTATTTTATCCGCTGATTACTTCGCATTAGGGGTCACGTTCAGATGACCTCTTCAAAAGCCAATCAAATTGTTGCCTTCAAAATGTTGTGGTATAACTTTATATATAAACCACAAAACTATGCACGAAATTAACGTGAACTTTGGATGTTTACTCGCCTAATGTACCACTATATCCATTGTTATTGCCGAGGATCAGCTGGACTTTTCAAAACCCGTGGCGAAACTTTGCTTTGCAAAAAGCAATTTCATTGGGTGCAGCAGGGCTGATATTTTATTGTTCGGAAGGTCATTTAAACGTTACCTGTTATGCGATGTCTTTAGATCCTAACAACGTTAGGATATAATTTTAATGAGATTGTGAATTACCTGTGAAGATACATATTTGAATACAGTCAACTGAACTTATGCAATAATTCATTTAAAGTACTGGTACACACCAATTTATAAAACAAATGCCTTTCAAAATTATATGCATACATAATACTATCAACTTCTGTTAGGTGGGTTTGCACTAAATTTGAGAACTATTCTGGGGCAATGGTAGCTAAAAATACATGATATACCCAATTCTGCCCAGCTGCTTTAGTGGTACTCAAATTCCACACCAGTATGAATGAGTAATTCACAGGAGATTGGAATACCAGCATGCTAATTAGTTCAGGTATGCAGGCAATAACTTCATAGATGAGGTAAGAGGAAAATTGCAATCAAGATGCAGAAAGACATTACAAACAGAAGGTGTATGTATTACACAATGAATACATCGATGGTTGAGCGTGAAACTGTTGTATCTGCTTTACATTTCTATATCTGATACAATAGTTTCACACTCAACCCTCATAATGCATAACTAATTAGTTCCGGTATGCAGGCAATAACTTCATAGATGAGGTAAGAGGAAAATTGCAATAACTTCATAGATGAGGTAAGAGGAAAATTGCAATCAAGATGCAGAAAGACATTACAAACAGAAGGTGTATGTATTACACAATGAATACATCGATGGTTGAGCGTGAAACTATTGTATCTGCTTTACATTTCTATATCTGATACAATAGTTTCACACTGAGCCCTCATAATGCGTAACTAATTAGCAGCGATACCGGATGATAACACTGAATTACCATTTGATCGTACCAGTAATCCTCTAACACTGAAAAAAGTTACTGTTGATATCCATGTAGACCATGTTAAAACTACACCTGGTTTATAAATTAGCCTGATATATATCATCACAAATCTATGAACTATCAAAACAGCATAGCTACTTGGCTTATTGCAACAAACATTAAAGGTAATTTTTTTTTTAATACTTTCCAAAGAGAACTCAGAAAAAAAACAATTATCATGATTTAACAGTTACAAGCAACAATAACAATGCCTTATGGAAATGATATTTTCTTGAAAATCTTTCGTTACTACTCAAACAATCTATCTGACTGGGTCAAATATTGAAATCAAAATGTACAGAAACCCTCTCACCACCACCAGTTCCACCTGTTTGGGTTTCAAATATTCAAATCAAAATTCACAGAAACCCTCTCACCACCACCAGTTCCACCTGTTTGGGCTTCAATCAATAAATTTCCAGCTATGTTTACAATACGTTTCTTTGCAAATCACATTTTGAGACTTCAGTGCAATACTATGGTAACTTCTTAAATATTTTAAAGTAGTTACAACATTTTTGATCCATGCAATCGATTTGCAGACTTTTAATTTGCTGTGCTTTCTGCATAAAGGACTGTGTTTACAGAACAGGCTTTTTTCCTGTTTTAATTTATGCCAACCAGTTTCCTACCTTATTTCTGCTTTGATCATCATCAATTTTACATATGGAGTTTACCAGGGTTTATGAGCAAAAATCTGAGAAATGTCAGCATCACAAAAACAGCCCCATCAATATGACTAAAATATTGACCAAATACCAGAATTAGAACATTAGTTAACCAAAAAACCTTCATTAATAGCTAAACATTTTGTGATTTCATTCTAGCTGATGTCATTTTCTTTTGGCAACACATCTCTAGAAAGTATGAGCCTAAAAACTGGACAACTAGATTTTTTTCTCCAGGTACTTTGGTTCGACCCCACAGTGCAAGACCACACAAAAAACCTAAAACATTTCAGTACAAGTAAATTGCAGAAATGATTTAAAATTTGACCCAAATTTCTCTTACGTATCTTACGTAAGTAAATTAGGCAGCTTGACAGGACCCACCCATTGTCCAGTACCCTGCAGCTTCTGCCTGGAAGGACCTCATAAACTATGACCTCATAAACTATGATGTACATAAATAGACCAGCATGTTAGTCCTGGTGCCAATGTAAACAACGGGATTACCACCACCAAAACATTACCCAGGAAAACCCGACCATTATCTAGGTGAAAGTACATCATTTACCTTCACTTAGTGATGGGCTGATTAATCATTTCTTCAAATAATCATGACCAACAGAGCCATGAGGTGACGATGACCATGGGAAAAATTAATCAACGCAATGTGTCACTGGTACTATTTGTTATGTATTATGTAGTCAAAACAATAGTGTTTCATAGTTCTAAACTGCTAAATATACCAGTATTATAAGTAAAATTCATTGTATATCCAATGCAATATGCATGTACAATGCTATTACAAATTTCTTCACAGGTTGTCAGTGTGTCCAGTAAAGGATTTTCATAAATTTATATGCATTTTAGCACGGATTGGTAAATACTTTATTATTGATCATTAATGTACTATACTAGTACATTGCGCAAGTAAACACTTGCCTGTGGTTTTAAAATCGTTTTATGTATTCTACTAATATGTACATGTACTTAATTATAAAGAGTTTCTACTTAGTTTAGTGTTGAGATGTTATGTCTTTTACATTACATGTATAACCGACAAATCAATACAATGTCAAGGGGGAGGGGTGCTGGGCGTAGTCAAGCAGTTAAAATTACATTATTACTTTTTTGTTTTAACAACAACAAATCTGCAAATTCAATTCATTTTTGTTTAAACTAAAACAAAGTATAACAAAATAAATTGACAAACATTTAAATAGGTAAAAACCTGATTGGATAAAATATTTTGGTTGAACAATAAAAATCCACATCTTTATCCATGACAAGTTGATTAATCAGTCACTTTTGGCTCTGATTACCCTTCTCAAATAAGCGTATTAAATGCTGCGGTATTGGCATTTTATTTTTTCTGCATTAAATGCGTATTAAATACGTTTTAAGTACAATAAGTGCATTGTTTCTGTACTTTTTTTTTTCTCAAAAAAGTTTACTAATGCACTAGAAAATACACTTAAAATACACTTCATTTTTCAAGGAGAAAAATACACTTTAAATGCACTTAAGTGTGTTAATGCAGGAAAATGCAAAAAAAATACGCTTTTTGTCTGTAATAAGTGTATTTTTCCGTATTTTCAAGTGTATTAAATGCGTATTAAACGCAGAAAAAATACAGTGCTAATACCGCAGCGTTTAATACGCATTAAATGCGTATTTGATATACTTTTTCGAGAAGGGTAAGCAACGAATATCTTGGTTCTCGGGCATTTTTGGAAAAGTGGAGGAGGGAAAAAAATAAAAATAAAAATAAAACACAACAACACAGAATTGAGTAAATTAATGACTAGAATTTCACAAATGAAAATGGGCATTGATATTAAAATGTAAATGCATTATTACTTACAAAAATCATATTACACAACATTAACTTAATCACTACGTGATAACTATGACATAAATATTTTTCTTTGCATTTTGTGTAACAGCTTGAAACCCTTTCACAAGTTCATTTTTATGATATCGGTTACATTCTACAAATTTGTATTTTTTTTTTTGCTTTTGGGGTCAAAATCGGGTCGGCGGATCCGAGAACCAAGAAATAAAAAAGTTCTTGCCTAAACACACCATCACAACAATTACTGTATCATGTAAACCATTGATTTCATGTAGCCATACATCAACTGGCCATTTGCTGTGCATCATTCCTGACTTGTAAACATTGCCTGTGGAAATATAGTACATTGGAATTTCCAGGGAGGCATATCAGCCTGATAAGCCTTCTGGAAACATTTTCTGCAATGACAATTTATAAGTTGAAAGCTATTTATTTTAGCTTAATTATGTCGAAAGCCAGAGACATATAATATCAAGACACTTTTGAGTCCGTTTCCTGGGTAAAACCAGTACTTGGCGTCTTCCTGAGAAAGATCATTCAAACTGTAAACTCCCCGAGTAGGGACTAAACTCACGACCTCCCAATCGCAAGGCGGACACCATATCCATTACACCTCTGTGACTTCAAATGTATTGAATTCATTCATTTAAGTCCATATTTTTATGCTAAAACAACAACAAAAAAGAGGGCCAAGATTTCAATATAGCCATATAAGGAAAACTGTCCCGCCCCCCCCCCCCAGCCATTACTTTTAACGAATCAAATGATTTCCAGGAACTTGGTAGACAGTCACCCAAGGAACATGTTTGTAAAATTATTTTGAAATTTAGCCAGTGGTTTCAGACAAGAAGATTTTAAAAGTTTTCAATATAGCCATATAAGGGAAACTGCCCCGCCCCCTGGCGGCCATGTTTTTTAACAAATCAAAATGATTTCAAGGAATTGAATAGAGGGCCACCCAAGGAACATTTATGTGAAATTATTTTGAAATCTAGCCAGTGGTTTCAGACAAGAAGATTTTTTAAGTTTTCAATAAAGCCGTATAAGGAAAACTGCCCCGCACCCCGTTTTTTAACAAATCAAAATGATTTCAAGGAGTTTGGTAGAGGGTCACCCAAGGAACATTTCTGTGAAATTATTTTGAAATCCAGCCAGTGGTTTCAGACTATAAGATTTTAAAAGTTTTCGATATAGCCATATAAGGAAAACTGCCCTGCCCCCTGGCGGCCATGTTTTTCAACGTATCAAAATGATTTGAAGGAATTTGGTAGAGGGTCACCCAAGGAGCATTTCTGTGAAATTATGTTGAAATCCAGCCGGTGGTTTCAGACTAGAAGATTTTTAAAGTATTCAATATAGCCATATAAAGGAACTGCCCCGCCCCCTGGCAGCCATGTTTTTTAACAAATCAAAATTATTTCAAGGAATTTGGTCGAGGGTCACTCAAGGACCAATTCTGTTCCAGTGGTTTCAGACAAGAAGATTGTTTGAGTTTTTAATATAGTTATATAAAGAAAACTGGCCCACCCCCCTGGCAGCCATGATTTTTAACAAATCAAAATAATTTCGAGGAATTTGATAGAGGGTCACCCAAGGGACATTTCTGTGAAATTATTTTAAAATCCAGCCAGTGGTTTCAGACAAGAAGATTTTTAAGTTTTCATTATAGCCATATAAGGAAAACTGCCCCGCCCCCTGGCAGCCATGTTTTTTAACAAATCAAAATGACTTGAAGGAATTTGGTAGAGGGTCATCCAAGGAGCATTTCTGTGAAAACTATTTTTAAATCCAGCCAGTGGTTTCTGACAAAAAGATTTTTTAAGTTTTCCAGTTTTTAAGCTTTTGGTTTCCATGACAACCAGTTTTCAATATATTTAAATAAATTGAAGGAAATTGGTAAAGGACCATCCCAGGAACATTCCTGCCAAGTTTGGTTAAAATCCGCCCAGTGGTTTCAAAGAAGTTGTTTGAAGTAAAATGTTGAGGCCGGACGCCGGACACAGACTGACCACAATAGCTCACCCTTGTGCCTTAACCCGGTAATTGGTTACAGAAAGGTTACATACACAAATGCTGGGCGCTATCCAAAATGGTGACTATAATTGAATACTGACTCCGGATACTTTAGCTGGGTAAAAATCTTGGAACCTATAATGCATTTGAAAAAGTAATGAATACATTTTGAAACCAAATTTTAACAGAGGTCAGTCAAATCAGTTAATGACCAGAGATCAATACAAACCAGAGCAGACACATCATGTTCACCAAAATTTCCAACATCCAATGCTATGTAATAAATGTTTAGCAGGAGCAAAAGCTGGCCTTAAATGCAACAGCAAGACTTTGCTGTCAGACTGGCTTCTATATTTTTGGTGAACATGAATCATTCATTTACAAGACCCCTGATCCATTAACTTAAACTAATTGGCTTATCCTAGCCACTGAAGTGCTGGCATTTTATCTTGGAGAAAAAACTTCAATGACATCCATCTAAGAAAATTGGTCCTGGTTGACTGCAAAAATCATTTTACTGCCATTCTGTAAACTGTAGACTTTTTTTCACAAACTTTTTCAACAACTATAAATCAATCTCTTATTGTTTGAAATGTCGAAAAGTATACTTCCTTAATATACCTGCATTCAACACAATCTGATCTATTCCCCTCAAACTGTTTTAATTCTTCTAATTAAACTAAAAATCATGTTCAATTCTAAATCAATCTCTGAAAACTAGTCTCTGTACATGAATATTGAACGCTGTTTTATCTCTGCATAAGAAACCACTATCTTTATCTAAATATTGAACAATTCTTTATCTCTGAATAATGAACAATTCTATATGCCTGAATACTGAACTGCTCTCTATATTTCAATACTGAACCACTCTCTATCTCTGAATACTGAACCGTTCTCTATCTCTGAATATGGAACCACTGTCTATCTCTGAATACTGAACCACTCTCTATCTCTGAAAACTGAACCACTCTCTCTTTCTCTGAATACTGAAACATTCTCTATCTCATTAACTATTATCACAAAGGTATCAGTACAAATGTATGTGTAGGTAACCACTACTCTCTATCTCATAAACTCTCTCTCTCTGATTACTGAACCACTCTCTATCTCTAATTACTGAACCACTCTCTATCTCGGATTACTGAACCGCTTTCCATCTCTGAATACTGAACCATTCTCTATCTCTGAATACTGAACTGCTCTCTATCTCTGAATACTGAACCACTCTCTATCTCTGAATACTGAAACATTCTCTATCTCATTAACTATTATCACAAAGATATCAGTACAAATGCATGAGTATGTAACCACTACTCTCTCTCTCTCTCGGATAAACTCTCTATCACTGATTACTGAACCATTCTCTATCTCTGAATACGGAACCACTGTCTATCTCTGAATACTAAACCACCCTTTCATTCTGAAAACTGAACCACTCTCTATCTCTGAACACTGAACTCCGTTTCTGAATATGGAATCAATCTCTATCGCTGAAATACTGAACACTATCTATCTCTGAGGACTGAATTACTTTATATCTCTATCTCTGAATATCCAACCACTCACTCTCTATCTCTGAATACTGAACCACTCTCTATATTTGAATAATAAACCACTCTCTATATCTGAATACTGATAAACTCTATCTCTGAATACCAAATGAACCACTCTCTTTCTTTGATTACTGAATTACTCTCTATCTCTGGATTACTGAACCTTCCTTATCTCTGAATACTGAACCACTCTCTATCTGTGAATAGTCAATTAACCACTCTCTATCTCTGAATACTGAATATCTCTCTCTCTACTGAACCACTTTCTATCTCTATCTCTGAATACCAAACCATTCTCTATCGTTGAATACTGAACCACTCTCTATCTTTGAATAGTGAACCACTCTCTATCTTTAAATACTGAACCATTCTCTATCTCTTAATACTGAATGATCGACTCTCTATCTCTGAATACTGAACGTCTCATTCAATGAATACTGAACCACTTTCTATCTCTATCTCTGAATACCAAACCAGTCTCTATCTTTGAATACCGAACCACTCCCTATCTCTGAATACTGAACAACTCTGTATCTCTGAATACTGAACCACTCTCTATCTTTGGATACTGAACCACTCTCTTTATCTAAATATTGAACAATTCTCTATCTTTGAATACTGAACCACTCTCTTTCTCTGAATACCAAATGAACCACTCTCTGTCTCTGAATACTGAATGAAACACTATCTTTTACTGAATATGGAACAACTCTCTATTTCTGAATACTGAACCACTATGTTTAGTTGAATATGGAACAACTCTCTATTTCTGTATTTTGAACCACTCTCTATCTCTGAATACTGAATGAACCACTATCTTTTGCTGAATATGGAACAACTCTCTATTTCTGAATATTGAACCACTCTCTATCTCTGAATACTGAACCACTCTCTATCTCTGAATATTGAACCACTCTCTATCTCTAAATATTGAACCACTCTCTGTCTCAAAATACTGAACCACGCTCCATCTCTGAATACTGAACAATTGACTATCTCTGAATACTAAACCACTCTCTATCTCTGAATACTGAACCACTCACTATCTCTCAATACTGAACCAGTGTCTTTAACTAAATATTGAACAATTCTCTATCTCTGAATATTGAACCACTCTCTATCTCTGATTACTGAACCACTCTCTATCTCTGAATACTGAACCACTCTCTTTCTCTGATTACTGAACCACTCTCTATCTCATAAACTATTATCACAAAGACATCAGTACAAAATGATTTAAAACCATAGTCTTAGTAACTAATTATAAAACAAAATGCTTATATAACTTATGCTCTTATAATCTAAAACAAAATCATAAAGTAATATCGCAAAGAGAGAAATACAAGGGAATGTGTATGTACAAAATGAATTAGAACCATAGGCTTTGGTATAACAAATGTTAGCCTTCAACAACTTATATTCATTTAAACTAAAACCAAACTCATAGAATATTACCACAAATATAGAAGTACAAGTGCCTGTGTACGTACAAAATAAATTAGAACCATAGTCTTAGGTGTAACTAATTTTAAACCATCAATGCTATTTAAATCTACAACAAAATCATAAAGTATTATCCCAAAGATAGAAGTACAAATGCATGTGTATGCACAAGATGAAAAATGACCCCAGTGTTCAGTTTCATGGTGGTTTCAGTTTGATAAATGGGGAAGATTTAATTACAGCCCTGCCTGCATGACATTTGTTATGGTCCAGATACAATTTCAGAGAAGCAAAAACAACACAACATAAAATCCTAGGTGTAGAGGCTACTACAAATTTATATTAAAGGTATATTTGAGGCCTGTCATGGGAAAACTGGGCTTTATGCATGTGCGTCAAGTGCCATCCCCGATTAGCCTGTGCAGTCTGCACAGGCTAATCCGGGATGGCACTTTCCGCGTTTATGGTTTTTTTTGTTCCAAGGAAGTCTCTTCTAAACATAAATCCACTGTAGGCGGAAAGTGCCGTCCCGGTCTTAGCCTGTGCGGGCTGCATAGGCTGATCCGGGACGACAACTTACGCATAGGCATTAAGCCTAGGTTTCCTACGACACGCCTCATTTGTTCCTTCAAAGAGCCAGAAATCGTCATCAGCATATGTGCAATGAAGGCGGATAGCCCCTTCTGGCAATAACCAAGATTGAAAATAAAAAGTAAACAAAGATGTGGCTTAGATTGTGACAAAAAACAAATTAAATCCATTATTATATACCTATTTATATCCTCCAATCATATGTCGCCATTCGTGCCACGTATCCGTCCAATATTTTACCATATTGGAAGCGCGTGCGTACAATATTTTCCACATTGGACGTTCTGAGTATAAACATACAATAATGTCCGAGTACTCCAAAATTGAACAAATATGCAAATTTTAGTGTTACCTCAATCAATTATGACTCCGATCCACTTCTTCGAAAGCGTCTTTTAAAATCCAGCAACAATCATTTCAATTCCTTTTTATATATCCACGAAGATTTTTCTCTTGTAACCAGTACTAACCAGAAACACGATTTGTTTTCTAATACACCGTGTCTGGTCCGCACGTATGCTTGTGTAAACGTTAAGTTGTCTCCAAACCTATATCCGATTATGAACGTCACCTTCTAAAATTATTAATTAATTTTATTTAACTGTTTGTAACGTTACCCGCACAGAAATAAAGCCTGCAGCATGACATACAACAATCCTGGAGTTCAGCGACATCTAGTTTCTGTCGTCACTATCCATTTTTGTTTTAAACTTTACATTAAACATCACTCATATAGATCTATATTGCCTTATTCTGATTCTGAATATCCATAAAACACTTTCAATCAACAGTAAAATATTCTGTTTGACAACCTTCATCAGTGTGTAATACTAATTTAAACAAACACGCTGCAGACATTTCCTATTGAACACGCCACCTTTTAAACATGACACGTCTAAATATAGTTTAAACAGGACACGTCTAAATATAGTTTAAACATGACACGTCTAAATATAGTTTAAACATGACACGTCTAAATATAGTTTAAACATGACACGTCTAAATATAGTTTAAACATGACACGTCTAAATATAGTTTAAACATGACACGTCTAAATATAGTTTCTACACACTAAATGTTTACGATTTAGTACAAGGCTATGATCGCTTTGTGTGAAATATATTCTAAAGTACGGAAGGCTATTTTAGCAGTGAAAATTAATTAATTAATTAACTAATTAGATGTTAGCGCAGGTTACAGAATAAAAGACAAACAATAATGCAAATTATTTATCACGTAGAGCGACGTCATATATTCTTATTGTGAGTGCGCGCACTGTTCAGCGGACTGTTCAGCACACTGTTCAGCGGACTGTTCAGCGGACTGTGTGTTTTAATGTAAATATTATGCAAATAATACAAAAACTATAAATAGGTATATAATAAAAATATTATTTAACAGCGTCCTGTACAATACCGTGATATATTTGGACTCTTACGCAACTGAAATACTCACAATATGGTATGTCAGCTGCGTACTCGTCCAAATATATCACCGTATTGTACAGAATGCTGTTAAATAATATTATGAGATTATTGTACCTGTGATGTTCCAAAATATACATTTTACTACATTTTTTATGTAAATTTGTATATTTGAAGGATTTGCAACGATGATCCATTAAATCTGCTCTACATTTTGTATGTAAATTTGTATATTTGAAGGATTTGCAACGATGATCCATTAAATCTGCTCTACATTTTTTATGTAAATTTGTATATTTGAAGGATTTGCAACGATGATCCATGAAATCTGCTCTACATTTTGTATGTAAATTTGTAAATTTGAAGGATTTGCAATGATGATCCATTAAATCTGCTCTACGATGATCCATTAAATCTGATCTACGATGATCCATTAAATCTGCTCTACATTTTGAAGTAACTGAGAGAATGGCAAAGTATTTTTTCAGTCTGGGTATTTTTTCAAACAGGATATTTTTCCATTATATGGCATGTAGTACATTATATGGTATAAAGCATGTATAGCCAATTAATGGTGCCACTTATATCAACATTAAACCATAATTAAGACCATAGAACAACATACTGATGGAAGACATTTGCTTAATTAAAGAAGTCTAAATATTTATTTCAGTGCAAATGGTAATTCATCAAGTCTTTGGCACAAATGACATCCCCAATGTAAACCCCTAAGGAAGTTGTCAGGCACCATCATTCGAAATCTTTCCTGCCTACTCAGATTTAAACATTGAACTATAAACAAATTGAGGCGTGTCGTGGGAAAACCGGGCTTAATGCACATGTAGTCCGCACAGACTGATTCGGGACGATACTTTCCGCTTTTATGGTATTTTCTGTTACAAGGAAGTCTCTTCTAAACATAAATCCACTGTAGGCGGAAAGTGTCGTCCTGGATTAGCTTGTGCGGAGTGCACAGGCTGATCCAAGACGACACTTAACGTACATGCATTAAGCCTGGTTTTCCCACGACACGCCTCAATTATATTTAAGTATTCTGTTAAAATTATACTACATGCAATTAATATAGACATTTCCTGTATTTTTGCCGCTTAAACATCCTAGACTCCTCCCGGGCTTTTGTTAACAGATTCAATTCCATTCATTAAATAGTCTCAGCTGCACAGAGACTTCACAAGATTTACCACATGCTCTTTTGTGTTTATATGCAGTTAAACTGTACAACTATACGATATGCATGTGCCAATATATATAGGATCTGACAAGAGTTATCATTTCATACCATATTTTATTAAACGAGTTCAGGAATTTTGTGAGTAAGCGAGCCTTTGGCAAGCTTACTAACGAATTCCTAAACGAGTTTAATAAAATATGGTATGAAATGACAACGAGTGTCAGATCTTTTTTATCACATGATTTTAAACAAAACAAAACGTCTCATTTTACCAAAACATGTGATAAATCCTAAAAGTTGTGTATTGGCATGACGTCATTTCATGTTGACGAAGTCATTTCACCAAAATAACGTCATGCGATTGGTCAGTCAGAGAATATGTAGCCAATGAAAACGCTCAAAATGTTATCTTACACAATGTCATGTGTAAGATAGAAATATTTGTAATGGTTGTATTACACCGGAGACAAGTTATAGCATGTGATAGAATTGGATAAAATACACTATTAATTTGACATTAATGTGGAAACGTCTATTATAGTCAAAATAGCACATGATGACATCCACACTTTTTGTCAGACACCCACATTTTTTTAATCAGACACCCACATTTTTGTCAGGCACCCACATAACGATACCCACATTTTTTGTCAGACACACACATTTTTGATCAGACACCCAAATATTTGTCAGACACCCACATTTTTTGTCAGAAACCCACATTTTTTTGTCAGACACATTTGAATGTCCCTGACAATGGTTTGATCGTTTGCAGGCTGCCATTTGGCCGTTACATATGAACTGTGTCCATATGTGCATATCAATATCCATATTTTGATTCCACAACTCCTTTCTCATGTACTTGTTTCAGCATAAATTCAAAGCATCCTGACTTTTTAAGTCTGATTTTGAACTGACATCTTGTCAGCAATAGTTGAATGTTATCTTTGATTTGATGACTGCTGATAAGTGTTGTAGGATGAATAAAATTGAAGTTGAAGAAATTGATGACAGACTAGAGACATTATCAGAAATCATCACACAAATTGTGTAAACTGGTGAAGAAATTCAATTTATTATATTTCATGTGCTCGAAAATTTAAAACAGAACAAAACAGAACATTTATTTGGAATTTAGCATTTACAGCTAATCATCAAGAAAGAATATAAATTGTACATATATGTTACATGCACTTAACGGTAAAACACGGTGTAATAAATATATAACAATTAACATCTGTTAATATAAATATAATACGAGCAAAACTTGCAGAATACATATGAGGCGTGTCATGGGAAAACCGGACTTAACGCATGTGCATAAAGTGTCATCCCGGATTAGCCTGTGCAGTCCGCACAGGCTAATCCGGGATGACACTTTACGCACATGCATTAAGACTGGTTTTTCCACGATGCGCCTCATATTTATTTACACAGGAACGTTAGTAAAATTGTCCATGCTTAAATACCTGTAATATATCATTATTAAGATACCTCAAATATAGACATAATATAAATATATAAACATATGATGATTCAGGGATATAATTGGTTCCAGTAGGATTCGAACTCACATCAACAAAATCTTGCACTTCAGTGACAACTTCCCTATGCTCTACAATGCTTAGCGATGCTGCGCATGTACATTTCATTCGTTTTGATTTGATGGCTACTATTTTTCCACTCCTGATAAAGTATCATGGCTGACAAATGTTTATATTATTAAATTAATATAATTATGTTTGTAATTTCTATGATAACTATGATTTAGCAAATGTAATTGCTGATCAACCATCCTAAACATGCCCCTTTAAATTGTCCCTTAAATACCTTATTTTATGACTGGCCCCTCCATGGGGTATTCCACCCTGTGTATTGGTCCACCATAAAATCTCAAATCATGATCTGCTATATTTTTTTCTCAGCTGACTGAGCAATGGCTGAGTGCACTGTTTCAAATACAGTTGCATATTGATCTCAGCTGATAAGGGTTGCCACACTGTGTCTACACTGTGACCAGAGCCGGGTGCACAGGGGTACAATACCCCAGATTTAAATGTCTGTAACAGTTACCGTAAAAGTCCTATTTTACTGGTATGGCCTGTGTCAATTTTAGACACCTGCGCATGTAAATGGAAGCAAATTTTGTTCATTCTGTTCATTCTTGAAAATCCCTTTCAAACGGCTATCATTAAATATTCTAAATGTAAGCTAATAAAAATTATACTTCTATAATTATATGACACAATGGGGCTTTAAAGAAGTATATACAATGATGACCATGTAGGTAATCCCATCATCTCATCAAACACTGAGTGATGGTCTTATCCCAACCAGGATCAGTGTTTTCCTAATCAGATTTTACAGTAAATTACCTCATTCCCATGTGGGTGCTTGCCTGCTCCATATTTCAAGGTAATTGCAGGCATTAAAATTAGCCACAAGGTGTAAAAATGAGCCACAAGATAATGCTTTAAACCACAATGTAGAAACACCAGAGCCACAAAGACTGTTGTGGTAAATACACCAGTAGAATGTTTTTGATAGTATACAAAATATATACAGCAGTTTTGGTCTGTTTTCTCTATGGTTTAACACTTTGGAAACAGTTGGGTTCTTATTCTTAAAATCTGCAACCATGGCTGCACAGCCAGCTGCATGTTTGATTTGGAATTGGTTATTGTTATATTTAAAGGGACCTGTTCACAGATTTACAAATTGACAATTTTTATACTTTTAGTCACTGATTCCATAAAATAAAATAATAGTGTATATAAAGGAGCAAGATAAAACTACGGATATAGAAATAAACTGTAAATACTGTTTCATTAAGAGTAATCATCAGTTGAAATTATAAAGCGTTTGTAATGCTAAACGATGGAATAATTTGGAGAATTACTGTTACTTTCGTTGACTAAATGTGGATCACTTACAATAAGTAACAAATACCGTACTGCATACAGAAATTGGAATGGCTGAGTGGTTAGCCGTTTAATAAAAAAAAAATCCTTTTCTTATTATTATACTTGAGCTGTATAGTTCGGATGCATAAATATGTCAAGTTAAGACATTTAAAGCGGCAGTCCAGTATATGTTAATAAAAATAAAACTTTGCAGAAATTGTTTCTAATGGACATCTTAAAATAATTTTAAAAAATGCATTGAAATCGTTTAAGTAACAACGTTTTGGTAACTTTATATAGTAAATTTATCTGTACATTGGAAAGCTGGTGATGCCTCTGGAGTAAATCAGCATGTACATTACTATATATTCCTGTTTGTACCAAATGTTTTCGAACATTATGAGACATTATAAAATGCGTTTTGTAAATGGGAAACAGTTTTTAGTCGAATAAACGTCATTAACGTTCATTAGAACTAATGCCAATTTAAGATGTATTCAATTATATTCTTTGTACTGCGGCTTTAATGCCTTTCTTCAAAATCTGTGAACAAGTGCCTTTAATAGGAAAAAAGTTCTAATCAGACTAGTCCTTGCATATTTTAAAGGGTCTATGTCATCGAAAAGGGCCTCAAGGGGGCAATTTCTAAAAAAATTCTGAAATTTATATATTAATACTAACATATAATAATGGTTATAACAGGGTATATATCATGAAAAAAGAGTGCACGCATTCTGAGATAAAAATCAATTTATAATATGGGTCTTATTTGTTTGGCCCTTTTCATGTTTACATTTTGACATCACTATTGTGAGTATTTTCTATAACCATACTTTACGCTCTACTTCTTACCAAGCATGATAGCGCAGTTGGTTAAAGCGCTGTCTACTGTCATTTCTTCATATGGCTCCTAAGTCGTGAGTTCGATCCCTGCTTGGGGTTTTAATTTTTCAGACTTTTTTTCTAATTAGTTTGTATCAAATATCTTATTGTGTATTATATTATGTTTTATTCATTTCATGCATTTGTCTTTATAAAGCGCATTTCTATCATATAATATCATTTATAGTGTACTAGGAATCCAATTTTTCTACGACATAGGCCCTTTAAACATTGCCATATTAAATGCAGCTTGACCATCATAGTTAACAATTTTTACCTAACTTCATATTTTAAAGCCGCAGTCCATAAAATATAAATCAATACATCTGAAATTGACACGAGTTCTAATAAACGCTAATGACGTTTATTCGACTGAAAACTGTTTCTTATTTACGAAAGACTTTTTATAATGTTTATGTTCGAAAACGCTTGGTGCAAACGGAATAAACAATAATGTACACGCCGATTTACTCCAGAGGCATCACCAGCTATCGTAACTATACGTAAGCAGTTACCATAACGTTATTATTTTAACGATTTCAATGCGTTTTTTTGTATTTTTATCGGTAAGATGCCCATTAGAATTTTATTTACATATTTCTGGACTGCGGCTTTAATAACAGAGTATCTAAATAATAATCTTGTGTTTTCAAATTACTTCCCCTTTCAGACACCAGTCGTTTTTATCCCATTGTATACAGCAATAATTATTTCTATACCATTATATCAGGCGTGTCGTGGGAAAACCGGTCTTAATGCATGTGCGTAAAGTGTCGTCCCGGATTAGCCTGTGCAGTCCGCACAGGCTAATCTGGGACGGTTCTTTCCGCTTTTATGGTATTTTCTGTTTCAATGAAGTGTCTTCTAACCATAAATCCACTTTAGGCGGAAAGTGTCATCCCGGATTTTAGCCTGTGGGGACTGCACAGGCTAATCCGGGATGACACTTTACGCACATGCATTAAGACTGGTTTTCCCACGATGCGCATCATATTGTGATATACTTGTTTGACACAGCAGCTTTACTGCATATCACTCACGAAGCATGGATTTGGATTCTTCAATGCAATTGTAAAACTGTTGCAACCAGTGGGAAATTTATGGATCATAAATATTTTGGCAGTTATTAAATTACATCTGGACTTTGTTACATTAAATGAGTTGTGTTGTGGGAAAAGCGGGCTTAATGCATGTGAGTAAAGTGTCATACCGGATTAGCCTGTGCAGTCCACACAGGCTAATCCAGGACGGCACACTCCGCCTAAAGTGGATTTATGCTTTAAAAAGACTTTTGAAACATAAAAGTGGAAGTAGCAGATTTAAGGGACTTGTTCACAGATTATGTGCATATTTTCAAGTATGCCATTGAATGTCTTTACTTGGCAGATTTAAAGGGACATGTTCACAGATTATGTGCATATTTTGAAGTATGCCATTGAATGTCTTTACTTGGCAGATTTAAAGGGACTTGTTCACAGATTATGTGCATATTTTGAAGTATGCCATTGAATGTCTTTACTTGGCAGATTTAAAGGGACTTGTTCACAGATTATGTGCATATTTTGAAGTATGCCATTGAATGTCTTTACTTGGCAGATTTAAAGGGACTTGTTCACAGATTATGTGCATATTTTGAAGTATGCCATTGAATGTCTTTACTTGGCAGATTTAAAGGGACTTGTTCATATTTTGAAGTATGCCATTGAATGTCTTTACTTGGCAGATTTAAAGGGACTTGTTCACAGATTATGTGCATATTTTGAAGTATGCCATTGAATGTCTTTACTTGGCAGATTTAAGGGACTTGTTCACAGATTATGTGCATATTTTGAAGTATGCCATTGAATGTCTTTACTTGGCAGATTTAAGCAGAGGAACTTAAAATGTCAGTATAATAACGACAGACAAAAATTCAACAAAAAAAAAGAGAAGAAAAAAGTTGCTTCCACCGGGGTTTGAACCAGGGACCTTTAGATAAAAAAGCCAATATCTTACCACTCAGCTATTCTGACTTGTATAAGTATAGCTGCATTTTTACCTTATCTTAGCGATCCACGTGTTGTCAGCAATTTGAACGAAAACAACAGAACAATCCAAATGTTTCAATCGTTTAGCGTTACAAACGCTTTATAATTTTCTCAATTTCAACAAATGATTACTCATTAACAAAGCATCATTTATAGTATATTTTTATGTCTGTAGTGTTATTTCGCTCATTTATAGTCACTATTCTTTTATTTTGGGAATCTGTGACAAAAAATTGGAAAATTGTCAATTCATAAATCTGTGAACAAGTCCCTTTAATTACAGAAAATAGGTCGTAAGGTGGTACCTATTGGTCGATATTTCATAATTTGTTGAAATTTATGGTGGATAACAGCAGGCAAAATATCTGCACTCAAATCGTTCCATGAGTAGGTAATTAGTATACTTTTACAATTGCTTCACACCAAGAAATATTTATATTCTATTTACATAAAGTGGCCGTAAAGTGAAATATTTACAATACAGTTTTAAAAGAATAACTTAAACACCAACTTACAGGTTTGTTAATGGCAGTCTTTCCCTCGAACTCGAGTCTGCGTCTAGCAGTTAATCCCACGTTGTCAGACGGCGAGGTGGCGGTACCAAGGTTACCAACATTATAGAACACATCGTCATCATAGTCCGGGGATCCTCGTTTCTCTCCATGCTTGCCAGGGTCTGGCAGCTTATGTGCCGCTGCTGCTGCTGCTGATTTAATTCCCTTTTCTGACTTTGGTGATTTTGCGTCAATATGCACAGTCCTACTACCAGTGCCTGGAACTTCACTTTGAGTAGTTGACGATTGGTGACTAGAGACCCAGAATTCAGGTCCAGGTGTTACCATTAGAAATGTAGTTGGTGATAAGTTCAGTTTTCCATACTCGCGATTCTCCATTTCATACGGACCCGAAGTCTGGGGTTTGTACCAGGGGAGGACATCCACGTATGGGTTGTAGCCCTTGTCTGGGTTGGTCACATGACTGGTCACATGACTGGCATGCTGTTCAGCATTCACAGGAGCTTTCATCAGGAGTTCTCCTGCGCCCGTAGACATGACTGCATGGGTTGCCATGGAGGCAATTGCTGGCGGCTGACCACTGGAACAGTAATTCCAACTCTGTGTCACAGAGGAGCTTGCCTGGCCACTGGTCACATCAAAAGCTCCTGAATGACCTGGAGCAGTGTGCACAGGAAGTCTTCTTTGACCCAATGTCTGTAAATCTTTGTTTAAATACTGAGAATAATGGCTACATCCATGACTGCCATTAGGGACTGGGGTGCTGGTGGCGTATGGCCTGCCTAGAGTCACAAATGTATCAAAAGTGACATCGGATTCGGTGGGCCGGCCGATTGTCACATATGTGTCAAATGAAACCGCTGTAGCAGGTAAGGTAGTTTGTTTTGTAGTAAAGTGTACTGGTGTCATTTTCTCATTTAAATTTTTCGATGAAACTTTACCCTGATGTAATACATTAGACATGTCTGTATCCTGTGTGCTGACACTAATGAGAGCAAACTTTCGTGGCTGCATTTCATGTTCACCGAAATTGTCATAGTCTTGATCGTCATTAGCTTGTCCATTAATTATATAAGGCCTTACAGACTTAACTGGGCTTTTAAATGTTGCTGCAGGTTTAGAATAAGGACTGAAACCTGACTGACCTTTTGTGCTAAATATAGACGTCCCTTTCCCAGAATGCACTAGCGGGTAATTTATTGCATCCGTGTGCTGCAGTTCATCGTAATCTGGTGCAAGATTACTTTTCTCAAAGCTCATTGGAAACAGACCCCCCATATTCGCTTTAGTGATATTTAATTTTGCCAAATCAGCCTTTTTAGTGCTGGTAAATTCCTTTAACCCACCGATGTTATCACCTGAATGATAGTCTTTCTTGTATCTCAAGGACGCCAGATCACTGGTGGTGGTAGGCATAGATTCTCGGCCAACAGCGCCAACAGGTTTGCATCCAAGCCCTCCTTTGCTGTCTAGAAATTTTCTGAAGGCTCCCCGATTGTCGTGCCCTTTTTTGGTCTCTAATTTACATTCCCTATCAGGAGACTCATCAACGCTCATTGGAAACTTGGGCAAGTTCAGCAAACTCCTCAAAGACATTTTCTTTCTTTCTTTTTTTCTAGCTTTGGCCTCGGCTTGTAATTCACTGATAGGAATAAGCGTCTGTTTCTGCTCGCTGTTGATCACACCTGGGTCCCAGCGTACATGGTGCCCACTTTTCACCCCAGATGGGCTTTTACGCAATAATGAGGTCATGTGACTGGATGATGAGGTCATGTGACTGTCAGATGACCCTGGTCTTGCAGGGGCAGACAACCCTTCACAGATCCCATGGGTGCCTCGACCGACATGCACATGCCTATGTCTATGGGGCACAGGGGGTTTGGACTCGAAGCCTTTCCTATAAGGAGGAGGCAACTCCTGTAAAATATCATAATCAAGTAACTCTACCGTGCTCTTCGAGGACCGATCCCCAGTGCTTCCTGTAAGAGACTCGAGAGACATGCTGTGTGAATCAAGACTCGGGGATAAACCATGGGAGACACTGCCTTCTGCTGGGAATGGAACCGGAAATGGCTGTTCGCGAGGTGCGGGAGAATACTTCTGTGACTCATGAAGCCTGGTACGGTCTCCAAAATCCTGAGGTTTGCGTCTAGATCGGTCTGAGTATTCGCTCAAGGTTAAATCACTCAGCTCACTACCTCTAGAATGAGAATCATCACTTTGTAATCCAAATCTGTTAAAATCATTAAAATCCACACCTCGTCTGTGTTCAAATGTGTTTTCCAAATACCCTGGATTTACTTGTGACCTTTGCCCTACATTTCCAGACACTGACCTTTGACCTACATACTGATTTCCGTTTCGTTGCAATCCAACCTGCTTTTCCTGCACACTGGGCAAAACATTATACTCCTTTTCTACACCAAACTTTCCATACCTTCCCACATTTTGTGATTTCCAATTTAAATGTCCACGACCTGGACTTGACCTTGACCTATCCTGATCAACATGGTAACCATATTTAGGAAAATTCACATTTTTTGCATAATCCACATAAGGGTTATCATAATCCAGCATGTCATCCCCATTGACAGGGTCAAATCGGGTGTAATCCCCACCTAAGCGAATGTTCCCACCTTCATCACCATAGTAACGTGATTCCTCTTGGTATCCACGGGGCACCGGGTTCACATCACTATGTTCAGTGTGTTTATATCTCGGCGGCTTTTTAGTTGCAAATTTTAACATGGTCCCGTCCAACCAGCCAACGAAAAACCAGAAGCACAAGTAATTAAGAGCGTTGTCTTATTATCATCGCAGGCTATACCAGTAGAGGTTTTCTCTCACAGAAAATCCCAATGAATTTTGTAACTGAAACTTCCGTTTTGGGTTACCAACAGTAGGCTGTTAGCCAACTTACGCTTCACAAACATTCTAAGATTTTCTCACAAGTTTTCTCACACTGCTCAGGTGTAGCCCACAGGTAGGCATTTACTTGAAAGAAAATGGATTTTTCGGAGGAACAAACTTTCATTTTAGAACCTAATGCCTCTTCAACCAGAATTACCAGACATGTTCTTATAGTAATTTTACTATTTTTTTCATTCATCTCTTATCAAGATCAGAGGCTGTTAAAGAAGCATAACTTTTAGTTACCTCAACACATCACTCCAGAAGACTGACCCAACAAATTAATGAAAGAGCTCAACTGTGATAAGAAGCAAGGATTACTGGTAACTCTGTATGTGTTCTAGTTACAGATGTGCTTAAAACTTATTTGAGGCCTGTCGTGGGAAAACTGGGCTAAATGCATGTGCATTAGTGTCGCCCCAGATCAGCCTGTGCAGTCCACACAGGCTAATCCGGGACGGCACTTTCCGCCTGGATTTATGTTTACAAGAGCCTGTGCAGTCCACACAGGCTAATCCGGGACGGCACTTTCCGCCTGGATTTATGTTTGCAAGAGCCTGTGCAGTCCACACAGGCTAATCCGGGACGGCACTTTCCGCCTGGATTTATGTTTACAAGAGCCTGTGCAGTCCACACAGGCTAATCCGGGACGGCACTTTCCGCCTGGATTTATGTTTACAAGAGACTTCCTTGAAAAAAAAAATACCATAAAGCAGAAAGTGTCATCATGGATCTGCCTCTGCGCACTGCACTGGCTGATCCGGGACAACACTTTACGCACATTCATTAAGCCCACCTCATTTCTACCCCCCACATCACACAGTTTGCTCCGGATATTATGAGTGAATTTCAGTACTGTTATGTAATCCTATATTTTTATGCAGCATTTAAATTATCCTTTAATGGCACTTTTTGTTTCTCAAATTAATAACTTTAATTCTCAAGGCTAAATAACAATCATACATAGTTTTTTCCCTTAGTTCAGCTCTTAATTTACTTATCGTTTAAAATGAAAGCTTACTAAAAAGTACCTAAGTATTTCATAAAAAATAAATCAAACATAGAACTGAAAACAGGCAGAAACAAACTTGCAAACATTGTCAACATACAATTATTTGTATACGACATATTACATGCTTCGATGCACTCTCAAAGTGGTGGTTCACACATAAGTATTCATAAAGCTGTCTAAATGTATTGTTAAAACCTGATGTCTGTTTATAATCAAATCAAATTACTACATCCTGGTTACAACTGGAATAAAAAAATGTTCATATCATTATCCTAAGAGAAGGAAATACGAACATTAAACACAACAAAACACCCGGTAAAGATTATTATACAACAATGAGTTTGCATAAGCAACTTGCATAATTTATTCGTTTGCTGTTGCATAAGGTCGCAACATTCACATTTTAAAAGCCAATAAAGTGATCCATCTATGTGAAACAGATATGAAATCACTAAAAATATTTTTAGCGCAAAATCATACAAAAATTCGCAAAGATTATGCAACTGTAAATTTATAAAAGAATGTCTCTTTTTTTAACACAAATAAATTATTTTGTGAAACAAATTTTCAAATTCAAATTAACACAGACGTTATGCCAAATGTAATACTTCAAGACAATTAACGTTAAATACCTATTATGCATTAAAAAAAATTATGTGTGTTTCCGCTTACCCGACCTACCCTAAAAAAAAGCCCCGACCCTAGACAATTTTATTGAGTGAGTCAGATATTTTTTGTTTATTTTACTTTTTTTCCAATAATAAAATCTTTATTGGATAAATAAGTGTTTTGTTTTGATAGCATCCACTTCAAAACAATGTTTTATGATATTAGAGACATGTTTTGAATAGTTGTTCAGTTTTAGAATCTTCAAGTTGACCATGTACCAAATAAACAAAAAAAAATAAAATAATTCCCTACCTACATACCCTAATTTTTTTGGGCATGTAACCTGAAACAAACATAATATATTTGTGTACGCCTTAGGCATAAGTTTAACGGCCACACCTGAATGTTTTCCCTAACAATAATTACCTTTTTTTTCTTATAAAAAAACAAACAAACACTTTATATCATCATCATCACCATTATCATCATCAGAATAGCACCTTCTAGGAATTTTTGCTACTAAAAAATAGCAACAAACTTTAATGCTATAAAGTACATGTTCATGGTCAATAACCAAAAGCAAACTATCACTTCAGTTTTCACGTATTAATGAACAATTATGTTGTTTTATTCACCGTTAAAACTTCACTTTTATATCGTTAAATGCATCGTATTTACGTGTAGTTGTATACTGTATCACACCCCACTTAGTTGAAACTATTCCAAACAGAAAACTTGCACTAAGATTACTTTATCTACAGACACAATTAACAATTAACCACACGGCTGCTTATAGTACACAGGAGCATTTCAATTGTCGGGGAAACATGCAACTATGCACATTTGTGCAACACCTCAGATTTGGCCATACAAAACAACCAGCACCTTCCTCCATAACATTGTGTCAGATTGACATTTAATTCCCATGATTTTCCATAATTCAATATCAACCTGTCTTAAACTTCAATAGCACTCTGCTATGTTTAGTCCACCTGTTTTACAAGCATTCCTAATCTTTCACACTTAAACAGCTATAAATCAATCAATCAGCCATCAGTCAATATGGGATATTCACACTTATCTTACCAACAATGTTTAAACCTTAACCTTTCACAGAAATTTTACAACCAAAACACTCAACACATTTGACTAACTCTTAGACAGCTAGATGCACACTTAGAAAAAAGCTGAAAATTACTCCTCTGAAATGCTCCTATCTTTTCATTCATCAAACCCCAAAACTATCTTAAGCATACATCAAACAGATAAAGTAAGCAGTTGAAAACAAACATGTGTAAGTGCTTAATAGTAGTTTATAGTACAACCTCTGACATGCCCATATTACCTACCATATTGTGTCAATTAATAGCACCTAAATTACCCATTAAGACTGTCAGTAGCCCGGGAAAGAATGCCCCATTTATCTTGCCATCTGTACAAAACAATTGATTAACAAACATGCTGCTTCTCAGAAATGTAACACAAGAAACTAACTGCATTCTTCCAGGTTCTATTCCAAGAAAATAGCATGTCAACAATGATAAAGTATCAACTGAAGTAGACAACAACATTGCTCTATTGTTCATCAGTCCATGTTTTAATGTACCATCAAAATATAAACAAACATAAGCTTATACCCCCCACCCCCACCGTCACACCAGACTAATGTCTTTACAGCCACCCAAACAGTCATGTTTTGGTTGTTGTAAGAACGCAGCACGGATGCCAGTCCGGTGTGACATGGGTATACGAAAGTGGAAACGAAATTGGAATACCACCATAAGCAAACCACCTTCTTCAATTCGGGACATTAATAATCAATGCTGAAAATTAATTTCAACAACTAACATTTTTGATAATTATATTTTCATGAACAAAAACATAATATTTTGCTAATAAAAAACAAAACAAACTAACCAACCTACCTTTTCGTTTTTCGAACAACAGAATCTTGTCCTTCAGGTATTTGTTGATTTTCTAATTTCCATTTTTCACTAAATCACAAATATTCCAGCCACTGGACCAAAAAGACCTGTATTTCACACCGTAGAGTGCTAATTAAGAAATTGTCACATATATTATTTCAGTTTCATCAGAAGCTATGAAGAATTTGTTCAAATGATTAATACTTAATGAGAACTCAACACCTGTTTTCAATGAATTGATATTGTCTGAAATTGTACAACAAAACCAGAAGTTAATAAATGATGTGAAAATTACATGCCAATAGATTTTATTAGTTAAGTTAAATAGAATATTCATAATGATGTAGTTTGGCTAAAACTCGTTAAAACAAAACATGTCTACCATCCATTTTGCAAACCATTCTTTGAACATGTCCAACAATTACACAACTGGTTCACAGTAATAGGACATTTTAAGATGCCTCATTCAAACTCAGTTTATCATAACAGACCTTTCAAGGTTTTTGCCCCTAACATTTAAACTCTCTCTATCTACTGTAAAAGGATGTGAGGCGCGTCGTGGGAAAACTGGTTTTAATGCATGTGCGTAAAGTGTCGTCCCGGATTAGCCTGTGCAGTCTGCACAGGCTAATCCGGGATGGCACTTTACGCACATGCATTAAGACTGGTTTTCCCACGATGCGCCACATTCATTTCCATTCATCTGCAATCACAAACACTTCACAAGCTGTACCATGTGCTTTTTTGTGTCATTGTCTACTGTCATTTCTTCGCATGGCTCCTAAGTCTTGAGTTCGATACCTGCTTGGTTTTTTTTTTTTTTCAGGCTTTTGTGCTAGTTTGTTTTTATCAAATATCATATTATGTATTATATTATTGTTATTTATTCAATGCACATGCCCTAGTAAAGCGCATTTCTATCAAATATATAATTTATAGTGCAACAGGAAGCCAATTTTTTTTTCACATAGTCCCTTTAAGAAAAATTCTTAAAATCATAAAATTCCTTAAGTCTGTAGCTGGTTCATTTAAGTCTGTAGCTGGTTCATTTAAGTCTGTAGCTGGTTCATTTAAGTCTGTAGCTGGTTCATTTAAGTCTGTAGCTGGCTCATTTAAGTCTGTAGCTGGTTCATTTAAGTCTGTAGCTGGTTTATTTAAGTCTGTAGCTGTTCATTTAAGTCTGTAGCTGGTTCATTTAATGTTTATTTTGTATAAAGTGGTTTCAATCTAGTAAAGATTCAACAGGTGCTTCTTACTTCCCAATATTTCAAATATAAAATACGTATTTTCATGAAGAAAATTGAATTTCAATTTTTCACTTAAATCTGACTTAAGTTAAGATTTCCCTTAGGAGCTTTGTGGATATGACTCTAGGTCAGCAGTTAGGGTATATATATGGTGTTTGAGTAAACCCCTTGGACAAAGCACTAGGCTAATTTGCATATGATGAACATTTGTGAAAATCTCTTCTTTTTTTGGCACCAGGCCCTATGAATAACTAACATTCTTAAATTTAATCTAATTTAAATATTGGCCAATGAAAATCAATGTCCATATGTAACAATCATTTTCATTGGTCCATATGTAGCAATCATTTTCATTGGTCCGTATTTAACAATCATTTTCATTGGTCCATATGTAACACAATCATTTTCATTGGTCCATATGTAACACAATCATTTTTATTGGTCCATATGTAAAAGTCATTTTCATTGGTCCATAGGTAACAATAATTTTCATTGGTAGATATTTCAGGTTGAGACTTAGTTTGAAATTGTGATCTTTTTGACGTAGGGCCTAGTCCAGATGTGGTTGTTTGTTTATATGATTTTTTCAGGAAGGCGATCAGGCCCTCATATAACCTACAAAAACTACTATATTGAAAATTAAAATCAAAATCTTTTTTCTTAGAAGTTTTTAGACAGGTAGATGGGACTAGAGGCATCTGATGCATTTGCTATTTAATAGTTAGTGAGAATATTTTTTCTAATGACAAATTAATTATAAAGAAATGATAAAGAAAGTTTAAAGTAATCGAATGGAAAAGCATATTTATGCCTCTATTATTGATAGAAAGGACAACAAAATATCTTGCACAATTTTTAAAGTGTATACGGTACGCAGAATTTGAAAGCTGGAGGCATACCAATGTCACCATGCAATGTACGGCTCGTTATGTTACACCCTCTAACTTTTATCCAACATCCAAGCCACTGATTTTAGTTTACAAATTGATATTTGTGGCATGTCGTTGGAAAACTGGGCCTAATGCATCTGCGTATAGTGTCGTAGCGGATCAGCCTGGGCAGTCCGTACAGGCTATCCAGGACGACACTTTCCGCTTTTATGGTATTTCCTGCTTCAAGGAAGTCTCTTCTAAACATAAATCCACTGTAGGCGGGAAGTGTTGTCCCAGATTAGCCTGTGCGGACTGCACAGACTGATCCGGGACGACACTTTACGCACATGCAGTAAGCCCAGTGTTCCCAATACATGCCACACTTACGCTTTATTGTGTCAAAAGCCGGAGGCTTATTGGGGCATCTGTGAGCTTCTTTCAAGGGTAGAACCACTACTTGGTGATTTAGTTTACAGTAAACTGATTGGTTTTAGATTTTTGTTGTTGACAGCCTAAGGCTTATTGAGGCATTTTGAGTGGGTAGAACTAGTACTTGGTGCTTCAGTTTGGTTTATTTAGCTTATTTTGTTTTAGCTTGTGGCTTCCCATAACCCTTTCCCATAAGTGTACACCATGGACGAAACACAAGATGCATTTTTGTAGTTGTAGTATTTTATGAATCGTTAAGCACGTATACATTAATAGACACATCAACAGATGACAACCACTTATTTACCGAGGTTTATTAAATACAGTACCTCCCTCCATGAATATCCCCCACTCTAACAACTATGACTTACACTCTACCTGCATCTTTCACTGATACAGACCACCTTAACTGATGAACTGTTACAACACTTGACAATGGTGTCATCCCCACATAATATCTAAAAGCTGCAGGTCATAGATGACACTCCGAGATTAGCATGTCATTTAAAGCTTAGCCAAGTGTACATACAACAATCTAATTAAAACACACAGTCGTCTTTTTTTTAATTATAGCTTAAAGATTAACGATAGTTGATGTCGGATTCACAAGTAATTGCCAAAACCTTTATTTTTTCCATAATAATTTTTTATCATATTGCCTTAATGGCACAATATTTATTGGCGTAAACTGTTGGCAGTGACAGTTTTATCATTTACTGCAGGGCCTTACATATAATTACTCAAATCAAACATATTGACTGAGCAATACAACCTCCCCGCAGAGATTTAACTGGGTCAGAGCATAGCTCAATTTTAAATCATGTGACCATAGTCAGATCAAATGGCGCGAATTAAAATTTCGGACAAGTAGAAGAGAAAATCATGGACACCATAGAATCCTTGCGTTATTACGATTACTTTTAATTTATCTCTTTTTGTTTTTCATTTTAACTAGTAATATATATACTTAGACCAATAATGCAACATTTCTGCAACATTTCTGTGGGAATATTATAAAATAATCATAAAATCCAAATGTTTTAGAAAATAAATCTTCAACCTCCTCACAGTGGTCTCCCCTCAAAACTCCCAAATCTGGAGGTTTGTAACTCATGGTTACTGAAGAAGACCAAGGGGGAAGTAACCGCTGCGAGGTGAGAAAAATGTTTGAGGCATGCATGGGAAAACCAGGCTTAATGCATGTGCGTAAAGTGTCGTCCCCAATTAGCCTGTGCAGTCCGGGACAACACTTTTTGCCTCAGTGGATGTATGTTTAGAAGAGACTTCCTTGAAACAGAAAATACCATAAATGTGGAAAGTGTCATCCCGGATCAGCCTGTGCGGACTGAGACTTTACGCTCATGCATTAAGCCTGGGTTTCCCATGACACGCCTCATTTGTTTTGTCAGAGCTGAAGTGTATCAACTTTTATCCCATCATCACGCCTGCATTGACGAAATAACACCCCGCGGGATAAACTTAGCTGTATTCCACCTTGTTGAATACAGCAAACACACGCAGTATAATCACGTCATGTTGTTTAATTTTGTGACGTCATTAGATGTTTTTCGTGTTAAAATTAGCGATTTTCTATCCATTATTTTAAGACAGAAAATGATGGGATATATAGAATACCAGGTAAGTATTGAATACAGATACGTTTATTTGCTCGGCACGAAAACCTTAACCACTCGCTAAGCTCGTGGTTTAGGTTTTCTAAGCCTCGCTAAATAAACTTATCTGTATTCAACACTAACCTAGTATTCTCTATGTATTATATGTCTTATGGAATGTTTTCACTATTAATTTATATACACAATAACATTATACTTTTAACTCTATTTGCTTGTTAGCTGTACTTTAATAAAACCTAGTATTCAGGGTAGAAAAGTGTTCACGGATGTTTTTGTAACAAACCGGATATTACAGGATTAAGCCTCGGTCAGACTGTCATGATTTCGGCTACAATTGCGCACGATTGATCGTGGACGTGTTAATCGTGATGAGTCAGGATGCACAGTGTCCCGATTTCCATATGTATACTGGCGGTTGTTGTAGAACGAGACTAAGAATATCAACAACACTTTTTAGGATTTCGCAGCTGTTTCACCACGATATGTTACGATCTGCTACGGTTCTAATACGCTAGCGTCGGGTATACGCTACAATAACAGACGATTACAGACAATTGGTCTGCCAACAACAACTTACTGGATTTCTGTCTGCAGTCCTGTTCTACAAGATGTCCCATATCTCCAAGAGAGGGAGAACAATTAGCGAGTCCAACAAGTCCAAGACACTCAATTATTCACCAATTATCAGAATAACAACAGAAATTTGCAATCACCTTGACAAGAGACCTGGTTATCTAGCAACACAAAACAGGTTTGTGAAAGTTGAGAGGGTACTTAGGATGTCTGGGGTAGGGGAAAAACAATGGGTAACCTTGAATAATGGACTTGTGAATGGTAGCCGGAAACTTGGCCCATGAAGCTGAAATGTTTTTCATTTGTCACATTTGCCATTTGTCACAAAAAGTTTTCTATCTTTTTAATGTTTGAGATGTTCAGTTGGTTTAGCTGAGGGTGCTCAGGCATGAGTTTGTGAAAATTATGGCACTTTAAGGTTTACATCAATATTTATAATGAATATTCATCGTTCAAATGGGTAATTGTTGTTTACAAATATATGAGGCATGTCGTGGGAAACCCGGGCTTAATGCGTAAAGTGTCATCCTGGATTAGCCTGTGCAGTCCGCACAGGCTAATCCAGGACGACACTTTCCACTTTTATGGTATTTAATGTTTCAAGGAAGTCTCTTCTAAACATAAATCCACTGTAGGTGGAAAGTGTCGTCCTGGATTAGCCTCTGCAGACTGCACAGGCTCATCCGGAATGATCCGGAATGACACTTTACGCACATGCATTAAGGCCAGGTTTCCCATGACACGCCTCTTATATTTAACAAAAAGCTTACAGGTTTACAAAAGGGACACACAGATGAGGCCAAATATATAGACAGACTCGATACTTAAATTTACTGCACTGTAACCTTTATTCCATTTGAAAGTATACAATCGACTGGCAGTTTATTGGTATCGATCGAAAAAATTAATAAAATGGTATCGATCGAGAACGAAAAAAAAAGTTCATCATTTATGTTCCTGAACATAGGTACCGAAGGTATTGCATCTTTTGGATATACAAAATTCGGATACAACATCGGTGGACCTAAGGACCCGATTGACTTTCTAGAAAAATATGATCCCCGAATGCTAGGATTTGATTTTAATGAGATTGGGTAGAAAGCTACTCATGGATGTTTTGTAACGAACCAGATATGACAGGATTTGATTTTAATGAGATTGGGTAGAAAGCTACTCAAGGATGTTTTGTAACAAATCAGATATGACAGGATTTGATTTTAATGAGATTGGGTAGAAAGCTACTCATAGATGTTCTGTAACAAACCAGATATGACAGGATTTGAATTTAATGAGATTGTGTAGAAAGCTACTCAATGATGTTTTGTAACCATATATGACAGGATTTGATTTTAATGAGATTGGGTAGAAAGCTACTCAAGAATGTTTTGTAACAAACCAGATATGACAGGATTTGATTTTAATGAGATTGGGTAGAAAGCTACTCAAGAATGTTTTGTAACAAACCAGATATGACAGGATTTTATTTTAATGAGATTGGGTAGAAAGTTACTCAAGGATGTTTTTGTAACAAACCAGATATGACAGGATTTTATTTTAATGAGATTGGGTAGAAAGCTACTCATGGATATTTTGTAACAAACCAGATATGACAGGATTTGATTTTAATGAGATTGGGTAGAAATGCTACTCAAGGCTGTTTTGTAACAAACCAGATATGACAGGATTTGATTTTAATGAGATTGGGTAGAAAGCTACTCAAGGATGCTTTATAAAAAACCAGATATGACAGGATTTGACTGATTGGTCTTCCAACAACAATTTACTGGACTTCCAACTGCAGGCCTGTTTTACAAGACATCTCTTATCTCCAAGAGATGGAGAACAATTAGTGAGTCCAACAAGTCCAAGACACTCAATTATTCACCAATTATCAGAATTACAGCAGAAATATGCAACCACCTTGGCATGAAACCATTATCTAGCAACACAGATCAGGTTTGTGAAGGTTGTGAGGGTACTTATGATGTCTGGGATGGGGGAAAAACAATGGGTACCTGAAAGAATGGACTTGTGAAGGGTAGCCATCTATGATATGTAAAACTGTTTTGTATAGATTGCTTTTTGTCACATAAAAAAAAATAATTGATGTTGAAGGTGCTGAGATATGGATTTGTAAAGTTTCCATTAAGATCTTAGTCAATATTGAAAATAAATATTCATCGTCTAAAGGGGTAATTGTTCTTTAAAAATATACATTTAACAAAAAGCTAAGGCTTCCAACAGGGATACACAGCTGAGGCCAAATACACTGACAGACTCTATAGTTATAATTTACTGCACTGTAACCCTTAATCCATTATAAAGTATTTAGTCCACTGGCAGTTTTTTTGGTATGGATCAAACGTGGAAAAAAAATTCATTATTTATGTTCCTGAACATAGGTACCGAATGTATTGCATCTTTTGGATATACAAAAAAATTCGGATACAACATAAGCGTGATCGGCGGACCTAAGGACCGATTGACTGTCGAGACAAATATGATCCCTGATTGCTAGGATTTTATTTTAATGAGACTAGGTAGGAAGCTACTCAAGGATGTTTTGTAACAAACCAGATATGACAGGATTTGATTTTAATGAGATTGGGTAGAAAGCTACTCAAGGATGTTTTGTAACAAACCAGATATGACAGGATTTGATTTTAATGAGATTGGGTAGAAAGCTACTCAAGGATGTTTTGTTACAAACCAGATATGACAGGATTTGGTTTTAATCAGTTTGGGTAGAAAGCTACTCAAGGATGTTTTGTAACAAACCAGATATGACAGGATTTGGTTTTAATCAGATTGGGTAGAAAGCTACTCAAGAATGTTTTGTAACAAACCAGATATGACACGATTTGATTTTAATGAGATTGGGTAGAAAGCTACTCATGGATGTTTTGTAACAAACCGGATATGACAGGATTTGATTTTCATGAGATTGGGTAGAAAGCTACTCAAGAATGTTTTGTAACAAACCAGATATGACACGATTTGATTTTAATGAGATTGGGTAGAAAGCTACTCAAGAATGTTTTGTAACAAACCAGATAGGACAGGATTTGATGGATTGGTCTTCCAACAACAATTTACTGGATTTCCAACTGCAGGCCTGTTTTTACAAGACATCTCTTATCTCCAAGAGAGGGAAAAGAATTAGTGGGTCCAACAAGTCCAAGACACTCAATTATTCACCAATTATCAGAATTACAACAGAAATATGCAACCACCTTGGCACAAAACCCATTATCTAGCAACACAGATCAGGTTTGTGAAAGTTGAGAGGGTACTTAGGATGTCTGGGATGGGGGAAAAACAATGGGTACCTGAAAGAATGGACTTGTGAAGGGTAGCCATCTATGATATGTAAACTGTTTTGTATAAATTGCTTTTTGTCACATTAAAAAAAAATAAATGTTTGAGATGTTTTGTTGGATTATTTGAAGGTGCTGAGATATGGATTTGTAAAGTTTCCATTAAGATCTTAGTCAATATTGAAAATAAATATTCATCGTCTAAAAGGGTAATTGTTGTTTAAAAATATACATTTAACAAAAAGCTAAGGCTTCCAACAGGGATACACAGCTGAGGCCAAATACACTGACAGACTCTATAGTTATAATTTACTGCACTGTAACCCTTAATCCATTATAAAGTATTTAGTCCACTGGCAGTTTTTTGGTATGGATCAAATGCGGACAAAAAATTCATCATTTATGTTCCTGAACATAAGTACCGAATGTATTGCATCTTTTGGATATACAAAATTCGGATACAACATAAGCGTGATCGGCGGACCTAAGGACCGATTGACTGTCGAGACAAATATGATCCCTGATTGCTAGGATTTGAATTTAATGAGATTAGGTAGGAAGCTACTCAAGGATGTTTTGTAACAAACCAGATATGACAGGATTTGATTTTAATGAGATTGGGTAGAAAGCTACTCAAGGATGTTTTGTTACAAACCAGATATGACAGGATTTGATTTTAATCAGATTGGGTATAAAGCTACTCAATGATGTTTTGTAACAAACCAGATATGACAGGATTTGGTTTTAATCAGACTGGGTAGAAAGCTACTCAAGGATGTTTTGTAACAAACCAGATATGACAGGATTTGGTTTTAATCAGATTGGGTAGAAAGCTACTCAAGAATATTTGTAACAAACCAGATATGACACGATTTGATTTTAATGAGATTGGGTAGAAAGCTACTCATGGATGTTTTGTAACAAACCGGATATGACAGGATTTGATTTTCATGAGATTGGGTAGAAAGCTACTCAAGAATGTTTTGTAACAAACCAGATATGACACGATTTGATTTTAATGAGATTGGGTAGAAAGCTACTCAAGAATGTTTTGTAACAAACCAGATATGACATGATTTGATGGATTGGTCTTCCAACAACAATTTACTGGATTTCCAACTGCAGGCCTGTTTTACAAGACATCTCTAATCTCCAAGAGAGGGAAAACAATTAGTGGGTCCAACAAGTCCAAGACACTCAATTATTCACCAATTATCAGAATTACAACAGAAATATGCAACCACCTTGACATGAAACCTGTTATCTAGCAACACAGATCAGGTTTGTGAAAGTTGAGAGGGTACTTAGGATGTCTGGGATGGGGGAAAAACAATGGGTACCTGAAAGAATGGACTTGTGAAGGGTAGCCATCTATGATATGTAAAACTGTTTTGTATAAATTGCTTTTTGTCACATAAAAAAAAAAAAATTATGTTTGAGATGTTTTGTTGGATTATTTGAAGGTGCTGAGATATGGATTTGTAAAGTTTCCATTACGATCTTAGTCAATATTGAAAATAAATATTCATTGTCTAAAGGGGTAATTGTTGTTCAAAAATATACATTTAACAAAAAGCTAAGGCTTCCAACAGGGATACACAGCTGAGGCCAAATACACTGACAGACTCTATAGTTATAATTTACTGCACTGTAACCCTTAATCCATTATAAAGTATTTAGTCCACTGGCATGGATCAAATGTGAAAAAAAAGTTCATCATTTATGTTCCTGAACATAGGGTACAAAAGGTATTGCATCTTTGGCCTGGAACACTAACTCAAAAATGGCAGTAAACTCCCACTAATAAAACTTTATTTGAAGACTGCTGATAGGCTCAGCCTACCTTTGCATATTGGCAGCAAATGCTTCCTGGAAACTCTTGTTTGTCTGAATGAGTGCTAGTTCTTTACAAATAAAAATTAAGCACTTCAAGGAGACACAAATGGGTGCACATAACATCATCTTTGACCTGGACAAAGGGAACACTAACTCCTTGAAAATTAGAGGTAAACCCACACTGATAAAACTTTATTTGAAGACTGGTGATAAGCCCAGCCTACTGCATATTGGCAGCAAATGTTTCCTGGAAACTCTGGAAACAGTCAATTTCTTGTTTGGCATTTCAATATTTACATAAAACACATTGTTGCACTGTTCCTGATAGCCTTTTGTTTCAGGGTGATTGCCAGTTCTGTCAGGTAAAGGTCAGACAGGATTCTCCCTGTCAAAAACTTTTACCTGCCACAAAAATTCTCTTCAAAATGATCGTTTTTGCATCCAGAATTCATGTTAATCTAAATGGGCAAATGCACAATTACTTCTAAGAAGAACGGTTCCAAATCATTTCTGTTTTTTGTGACTTGCTTTCGATTCTTCGCAGAATGATTCATTTGAATGTTGTTTTTATGCCAGGAATAAATATTTATTTCTGTGGAAAATATCTGCATTTTTTTCTTCAAAATGGTTTATTGCGCCAAATGAAACAGTTTACAACACTGTTTATTCAACTGTTTATATTTTTGATCATGGAGCTGTTTAATTCAAGTAAGAGAAATTTAATAACCCTAAAAATTCTTGTTAAATTTTTGCACGGCAGGCACGTGTCACTGAGATGAAATTGATAGCCAAACTGTCAATAGATTGCATTTTATGTTAAATATGTGAAAACATAATAAACAATTACTGAAGCTTCAACAATATACGAGGCGTGTGGTGGGAAAACCAGGCTTAATGCACAGGCTAATCCAGGACGACACCTTCTGATTTTTTTTTTTTTTCTGCTTCAAGGAAGTCTCTTCTAAACATAAATCCACTGTAGGCGCAAAGTGTCTTCGTGGATTAGCCTGTGCGACACTTTACGCGTGTGCAATCAGCCCGGTTTTTCCACCATACGCCTCTAGCATAACATGTTAGACCCTGTGCCAATATTGAACTACTTTTTATATGGGCAATATTGGCCGGATGGCCTAACCGAGGAAAGACTGATTCTGTGGTGGAAAGTTTAAATCGGAATTAAACGCATGTCCTCTGTAAATTTTGGCACATGTTAAGCAGTTGAGGCGTTGTTTAAGTAAAATACGTTGATATATAACTTTGTTGTCGCAAATAATGGAAATTTATGAAAATTTAAACTTTTAGGTTTCCACCACATTAATGGTCTTTCAATGATGAGACGTTCATGCGAATTTAGCCCTATATAAAAAGTAACACTTAATTCGCAGCACGTCTCATGAATTAGACTACACACCCCTCATGTTTGGTCTCTTTTTTTTAAACATTGACATGTCGAGCATGTTTTTTGCAACAAAAAGCCTTCATAAAATATGCACACATCAAGGGGTAATAACTAATACCTTAATTTATAATGTTTAGGATAAACCCGTGTATAAGATGAGAATGATAAAACCCCAAAGAGATAACTCTTGAACAACTAGAGACAACTTTTGAAAAAACTAAGAGATACAACTCTTGAACAACTTAAGAAAATTTTTGAAAAAAGAAAGAGATACAAGTCTTGAAAAATTGAAACGACAACTGTTCAGCAACTTAGAGACAACTGTTGAACAACTAAGAGAGACAACTCTCGAAAAACTAAGAGAGACAACTTTTGAACAACTAAGAGTGACAACTCTCGAAAAACTAAGACAGACAACTTTTGAACAACTAAGAGAGACAACTGTTGAACAACTAAAAGAGACAACTCTTGAACAATTAAAAGAGACAACTTTTGAACATCTAAGAGAGATACCTTTTGAACAACTAAAAGAGATACCTCTTGAACAACTAACAGATACAACTCTTGAACAACTATGACTGACAATTTTCAACCCAGATGGAAGAAACTGTGTTATCTTTACAGCCATAATAGGATGTCATGTTTGATTGAGACATACCCTGCCCCTCCCACTCAAAAGATTTGCCAGGGTTTCCACTTTACCTTCACCTGTTTTACAAAAAGTATGGAAAAGTACATTAGGCAACTCTTGCCTGAATAAATACACCTGCCCACATATCCAGGAACAAATTTACGAGGTATTTTAATTGGGAAATTTCTGTTTTTCTTACCCATCATCAGTTAACATCCAGAAATTTTATCACATGGCAGTTTTTACATAATTAAGAAAATGGGTTTGGTAACAAGGGTTTATTTATGTATAGGAAGAAAACTGAAGAAATTTCAGCTGTGAAAGATACACAAAAATAATCTCTGAAAGATTAAATGTGAGGTAATGTTAGTAATAAGACACATTCATATATATTAAAATGAAAATAATAATAATAGCAGCGGCAACATTATTAATATAAAGTATTATTATTATTATTATTATTATTATTACTTATAACATCATCAACATTGTTAACAAGAGACACAGAAATGTTACAAAACCAAGTTTTTAATTTCTCTTCATTGTCAGTGATAAGAAAAGACCTACCCCGCCTCCATTCCCAGACCCAATTTTGATTGCCATGCCTTAAATATCCATAATTACGCCAAAGATGGTGGAATCACAAAAGCCTGACAATATGCACTGGGGATCTTGATCACTGTACTTCTGTGAAAGTTTGGTCAAAATTCCTTGAGCAATAAAGGAGAAGTTTCTCTCGGAAGATATTGTTCTCTGTATATTACATATGTGCAAAATAAACAAAGGCCATAATTCCGCCCAAAATGATTGAATCACAAAAGCCTGTCAGTACGCACTGTGGCATTATAGTTCTGTGAAAGTTTGTTCGAAATCCATTGAGAAATGTAGTAGGTGTGGCGCTATGAAGAGATTGTTAACGCCCGCCCGCCCACCAACATTCACCAATTCAATGGTTGACATTTTGTCAAAGCAACACCCAGGACTTCAATGTTAACTGTAACTCTGTGAAATACCAGGTCAAGCAACATCTTTGAAGTTGCCAAGTACCAGCTATCTCTTCTGTTTCTTTTATATCTCAAGGGAGACAGTCAATACAGAAGCTCTTATTAATGCAGTAAGAGTTATCTGTACAATTTAGGAACAATTTGAACCAGTGAACAGTCATATTGCAATTTAAAAGGAGGATTTCATTGAAATCACCTGACAATAAAATTCATAAAAGTGTGTTCATAAAACTTTGTTCTTTCCAAAATCAATAGCTCTAACTGGCGAAGAGTTAATATATACATAATACCAGAATCCAAAAAATACATTAGAGGCGGGTTCGTGGGAAAACCGGGCTTAATGCATGTGCGTGAAGTGTCGTCCCGGATCAGCCTGTGCAGTCCGCACAGGCTAATCCAGGACGGCACTTTCCGTCTAAAATGGATATATGGTTAGAAGAGACTTCCGTGAAACAGAAAATACCATAAAAGCGGAAAGTGCTGTCCCAGATTAGCCTGTGCAGACTGCACAGGCTAATCCGGGATGACACTTTACGTACATGCATTAAGACCGGTTTTCTCACAACGCCCCTCATTATAACATACATACCTACCAACATATATACATAGGTACATACACACAGACATGGCCAACACTATAATTGTGATGCGTCTTGGGAAAACCGGTCTTAATGCATGTGCGTAAAGTGTCATCCCGGATTAGCCTGTGCAGTCTGCACAGGCTAATCCAGGACGGCACTTTCCGCCTACAGTGAATTTACACACATGCATTAAGCCCGGTTTTCCCACAACGCGTCTCATATGTAGTTTTTAAAATATAACATTTTGCAATTTTTTGCTTAAGTGAACATATTCAAAATACACATAAAAACATTTCTGAAAAATGGTGCCAGGAATATTATATATATGTTAAGTTTCCCATACAAGCTCTGTAAACACAGGCCCAGAAGTTTCATTTAGGCGTAAAAAAAAATTATTTGTTTCAGATTCTATGCCCGAAAAAATTAGGGTAGGTAGGTTGGTATTTTTTTCTTTTTTTTTCTTTTATTTGGTAAATGGTCAACTTGAAGTTTCTAAAACTGAATAAATATTCAAAACATATCAGTTGTATCTTAAAACATTGTTTATAACTGGATACTATCAAAACAAAACACATGTAATTATTGAAAAAGGTAAATAAAACAAAAATAAATCTGACAAACCCAATAAAATGTTCAAGGGTCGGGGCATTGTTTTAGGGTAGGTTGGGTAACCTGAAACAAACATATTTTTTTTATGCCTTACAAGATGACCTACCTGAAGTTCACACTTCCTGTGGCAGATGTAGCGGCAAACGGTGCAGGCGGATCCCAGGTGCCAGACCTGCTGGCGACAGAAGAAGCACACCCGCGGGCGCTGGAACTGATAGAAGCGGAACTTGTGCTGTATACGTCTAGGTTCATCTGACTGGAAATACAAAATAATAATTATGGAGATCATGGGGACTATCTAGGCCCATGTTTATAAAGATTCTTAAGCCATTCTTAACTTAAATTGAACATATGTCAAAATTAGCATTTCTGTTTAAAACACTACGCTTTGGAACATTTGCATGACTAATGCTAGATATTAATACACTTTGAATTATATTGCAAATTATGTGTCAAATTCTTCCAAAACTGCACTACTTTGTCAGAAAATCCAATAATTAAATTTGATAATTTTAAGATTTTTATTCATAATTTTCGACTAAGATTCTTTATAAATATCAGCCCTGGGTGAATATGGACAGATTTTAAAAGGATTCTCCTTGCCTCATACGGTGTATCAAGCTTTGTATTACCAGCACTAACTATGATGACAATTTCAAGAATTCTCCATTTTGCTTGGATTTTATTTTTAATTTTAGTTAACTATCCCATATGTTTAAAACAAGTCCACTTTGAAAGAAATGAAGCCACCAATTAAGCTTGAAAAGTTTGAATAAGCTTAAAATTTAGGAAATCTACAGACAGCATTAGTACATAATTATACAGCCATTGAAAATTTTCATAAGATTATTTACACTTTAGACACTAATGCTTAAAATGAACTAAAATTAGAGCTGTAAATGACTGGAAACGTGAAACAATGATGTTCACAGATAGGGACAATACCTGTGCAGCCAGTCCAGGATTTGAATCCGGAACTTGTTACTTACAGGGCATTTAATAGCACCCTCCCAACCTAGCTAACAATAGGCGACATAACTTGTGTGGGGACTGGTCATGAAATTATTTCTACCCCCATTCTCCCCCTACCTCTGATTCATGTAAGGCAGTTGTCAGTTACTGGCATAGGTATGTGCACTTAGTACTGGTAAACTGCTAATATCAGCTAAGCTTGCCCAGGAAAAGTGTGAGTAGGTTAACTGACGGCTATGATATGACTGAAATACTGTTAAAAACAGCGAAAAACCCCAACAAAACAAACAAACATCATACTTTACAAGAAAGTGAGAACCTTTAAAATGACTTCATGGATGACATATCATCAACATGATGAATAACTCCAGATCCAACAACCCTGTGATCAGGGTGGAATGTAAAAATGCTGATAGCATCTTGGAAATAAAACACCTGCTACAGGTAATTAACTAATTAACAGACTTAATAGCCGTAATCACCCAGCACTGTGAAATCTGAGCTATTCTAGCGGGCATTGTGTAAGCAGTAGGCCTAATATTATAATGTTCTTGTTTCCAGTGAGACTACAATTATTAGAGGCATGCCTTGTTTGTGGAAAATAAGTGAGAAGGAAGAACAAACAAAATGTGGCGCGTCGTGAGAAAACCGGTCTTAATGCATAAAGTGTCATCCCGGATTAGCCTGTGCAGTCCCCACAGGCTAATCCAGGACAGCACTTTCCGCCTACAGTGGATTTATGTTTAGAAGAGACCTCCTTGAAACAGAAAATACATAAAAACGGAAAGTGCCATCCCGGATTAGCCTGTGCGGACTGCACAGGCTAATCCAGGACGACACTTTACGCACATGCATTATGACCGGTTTTCTCACGACGCGCCACAAATAGTTTTTTTCAAAATCATGACCAGGTCTTGCTTTTCAACTTCACAGAGCTGTTAATATACACATATCTATTTGCATTCAGACTGCATCGATAATACAAGAGCTGTCTCAGGACATCGCGCTCGACTACTCAGCCGCTTTGTCCGAGTTATTGGTTATTGACCACTACAAAAAAGGGGCATAATTCCCCTAAAATGCTGGTCAGAGTTATGGGCCTTGGTCAGTGACCTTCTGTAACAACCCTGAAGACATGTGTTGAATTGAATATCTGTAGTGTTATATGGAAATATGGAGTTGTTGCACGCAAAGTTTTACCTTAATTTTTAAGTACAAAAAGGGGCGTAATTCTGCTAAATTGCATGTCAGCGTTATGGGTCTTGGTCAGTGACCTTATATAATGACCCTGAAGACACGTTTGAAGTTTCAATGGAATATCTGTAGTAGTTATAGAGATATGAAGTTGTTGCATGCAAACTTCAACCTGAATTTCTAAGTACAAAAAGGGGCATAATTCTGCTAAAATGCTGGTCACAGTTATGGGCTTTGGTCAGTGACCTCACATAATGACTCCGAACACATGTGTGAAGTTTCAATCGAATAGCTGTAGTAGTTACAGAGATATGTACTTGTTGCACGCAAACCTTAACCACAGCATTAGTCCGACGAATGGGTGAGTTAAGTATAGCTCGAACTATTCGGTGACTAGTCGAGCTAACAAATTGTGTAGCAGTCCCATTGTCGCACTTCAGAAAAATAATATAAAGGATAAAACCCAAAGTTAGCTGAAAATCAAACATACAATAACGTAAGTGGAAACAGTCACTGTCGCCAACTGCGATTTATTTATGTTTTGTTGTGTTTAAATGTTGATGCTGATTCTGATCTGTTAATTTGTCAAAGCGATTGTGTGTGTTTAATATTACTTTAATTAGCTTTCTGTTTATACTAAATGTCAAGTAAAATGTCAATGGTTTCACACCTCAATGTCCAGTATTTAGAGAGTTGATTTTATACCTGCAAACATTCAGTTGGAAAAAGTTTAAGTGAAAAAGTGGACACATTTTAAAAATCAGTTTATTGTGTAATTTTATTCAATTGGATTTATGTAGTTATTAAGGAACAAGTTATATTATTAACAAAGTAAAAATAAAAGGATAATAACAATTAAACCAGTGTTGTCTTTCCAATGTAGTGATTAAAAACAAATTAAATCATACAGTCCGAACAATAAGAAAGATCTAGGAATAGTCGCAACAGTCACAGTAACTGACAACAGTCACATAAGGGGTGACAGTCACAGTAACTGACAACAGTCACATAAGTGCAGTCACAGTAACTGACAACAGTCACATAAGGGGCGACAGTCACAGTAACTGACAACAGTCACATAAGTGGCGACAGTCACAGTAACTGACAACAGTCACATAAGTGCAGTCACAGTAACTGACAACAGTCACATAAGGGGCGACAGTCACAGTAACTGACAACAGTCACATAAGGGGCGACAGTCACAGTAACTGACAACAGTCACATAAGTGCAGTCACAGTAACTGGCAACAGTCACATAAGGGGAGACAGTCACAGTAACTGACAACAGTCACATAAGTGGCGACAGTCACAGTAACTGACAACAGTCACATAAGTGCAGTCACAGTAACTGACAACAGTCACATAAGGGGCGACAGTCACAGTAACTGACAACAGTCACATAAGTGCAGTCACAGTAACTGACAACAGTCACATAAGTGCAGTCACAGTAACTGACAACAGTCACATAAGTGCAGTCACAGTAACTGACAACAGTCACATAAGGGGCGACAGTCACAGTAACTGACAACAGTCACGTAAGTGCAGTCACAGTAACTGACAACAGTCACATAAGGGGCGACAGTCACAGTAACTGGCAACAGTCACATAAGGGGCAACAGTCACAGTAACTGACAACAGTCACATAAGTGCAGTCACAGTAACTGACAACAGTCACATAAGTGGCGACAGTCACAGTAACTGACAACAGTCACATAAGGGGCAACAGTCACAGTAACTGACAACAGTCACATAAGTGGCGACAGTCACAGTAACTGACAACAGTCACATAAGGGGCAACAGTTACAAAATCTCAGATCTCATGTTTAGGTGTTTAAACAAAATTATAGCATAAAAAGTCCGTCTTCAGTCCGTTATTGCGATGTGTTAACGAAAAAAAAACAGTCAGTTATCGATACATAGGTGTATTATTCAGTAAAGTCACGTGCCAATAATGCCGGCCTTTTAGCCTAATCGATTAATTACGTCATGTACAGGTGCACAATTTTGTTTTTTTCTATACTATAAAAGATACAATATATATAGAAGTACCCGTATGGTTCGGGTTGATTTTTGTTAGATGTATGTTTTTCTGCTATAATAGCGACGATACACCTTTTAAAAGTCATTTACGTCACCAGAGGCCCTTAAAATGCGTTAAATCCCTCGTGCTGCGCACTTGGGCTTCAACCCATTTTTCGGGCGTCTGCAAATGTTAACGACCTCAAAAAGGTGTATTATCCCTATATTATTGACCACTAAATGGTGCAGATGACTGTGAAAATTCATACATTAAACTGTAACAACTGGCCATTAAATGAACAATTAACGACTAATTTGCACTAAATGAGTGTAAAACGCCTGGAAATACTGGTTGAATGTTAACAGACCAATATGCTGTTTTGTATGGAATACTTTAAAGACGAATGGCATGTTTTGCTTTCTTGTGCATTTACATGTATAATGCTGATTGCTTGCAGATAATTGAATTAAAAATATAATTAAGAATATGGATGCATAGAGCTGCGCAATTAATGTCAGATTGGAATTCTGTGCAGATGAAGGTTGAAATGATAAAATATTCATCAAAAGTATGCATTAGTTGGTGATTTTTTGCAGATGTTTTTATAATTAAGGATAGTGCTAGATTTACGATCAATACTAACACAGGAAGTTATCGTCGGCAATATAATGCTACATGTATAAAATGAAGATATCTAAAGAACCTTAGTAAAAAAAACCTGAAGTAAATTTCTTACAACATAATTGTTCAATTGCTATAAAAATGTGTTTTAAGAGTGATGGTGAACAGATATTGCTTCATTACCCAATGTAACTACAAATATTTTCACAAACAAAAATTATTCTTAAAGTGGCAAATCGAGTCTTTCACATAAATAAAGACACATAATAGAACAATATTGTTTTCTGTGTTTCTGGAATATATCGATTACCAACAATATACTGATGATTTCAAAATCATTAGGAAAACAGTATATACAAAGCCAAATAAGTAGGAAGTGATTTGTTTTATTTGGCCTTGACCTTGAATTGTGACCTTGACCTTGGACCCAGGGAGCTGCTTCTTGCTGTGATATGCCGTCTCACCACACTTATCACTTCTACCAAGTTATTTGAAAATCCAGTCATGCTGAACAAAGTTATCCTCCATACAAAGATGTTCCCGCAAACCGCCCGCCCGCCAGTAGCGCCCGCCAGCCAGTAGCGTTCCCACGCCCGCCAGTAGCGTTCCCATACAATGTCCTGCTTAAAAGGGGCATATAAAAATGTATATAAAAATTTGACTTAAGTATAACTTAAGTTAAGGAGCTTTACAGACACTGAGCCCTAACTGCTGCAGGTCCCTCACCCCTAAAACTGAGCCCTGAATGCTGCAGGTCCCTCACCACTGACACTGAGCCCTGACTGCTGCAGGTCCCTCACCCCTGACACTGAGCCCTAACCGTTGCAGGTCCCTCACCCCTGACACTGAGCCCTGACTGCTGCAGGTCCCTCACCCCTGACACTGAGCCCTGACTGCTGCAGGTCCCTCACCCCTGACACTGAGTCCTAACTGCTGCAGGTCCCTCACCCCTGACACTGAGCCCTGACTGCTGCAGGTCCCTCACCCCTAACACTGAGCCCTGAATGCTGCAGGTCCCTCAACCCTGACACTGAGCCCTGACTGCTGCAGGTCCCTCACCCCTGACACTGAGCCCTAACCGTTGCAGGTCCCTCACCCCTGACACTGAGCCCTAACTGCTGCAGGTCCCTCACCCTTAACACTGAGCCCTGAATGCTGCAGGTCCCTCACCCCTGACACTGAGCCCTAACCGTTGCAGATCCCTCACCCCTAACACTGAGCCCTGACTGCTGCAGGTCCCTCACCCCTGACACTGAGCCCTGACTGCTGCAGGTCCCTCACCCCTGACACTGAGCCCTGACTGCTGCAGGTCCCTCACCCCTAACACTGAGCCCTGAATGCTGCAGGTCCCTCAACCCTGACACTGAGCCCTGACTGCTGCAGGTCCCTCACCCCTGACACTGAGCCCTAACCGTTGCAGGTCCCTCACCCCTGACACTGAGCCCTAACTGCTGCAGGTCCCTCACCCTTAACACTGAGCCCTGAATGCTGCAGGTCCCTCACCCCTGACACTGAGCCCTAACCGTTGCAGGTCCCTCACCCCTAACACTGAGCCCTGACTGCTGCAGGTCCCTCACCCCTGACACTGAGCCCTGACTGCTGCAGGTCCCTCACCCCTAACACTGAGCCCTAACCGTTGCAGGTCCCTCACCCCTAACACTGAGCCCTGACTGCTGCAGGTCCCTCACCCCTGACACTGAGCCCTGACTGCTGCAGGTCCCTCACCCCTGACACTGAGCCCTGACTGCTGCAGGTCCCTCACCCCTGACACTGAGCCCTGAATGCTGCAGGTCCCTCACCCCTGACACTGAGCCCTGAATGCTGCAGGTCCCTCACCCCTGACACTGAGCCCTGACTGCTGCAGGTCCCTCACCCCTGACACTGAGCCCTAACCGTTGCAGGTCCCTCACCCCTAACACTGAGCCCTGAATGCTGCAGGTCCCTCAACCCTGACTGCTGCAGGTCCCTCACCCCTGACACTGAGCCCTAACCGTTGCAGGTCCCTCACCCCTAACACTGAGCCCTGACTGCTGCAGGTCCCTCACCCCTAACAATGAGCCCTGACTGCTGCAGGTCCCTCACCCCTGACACTGAGCCCTGAATGCTGCAGGTCCCTCACCCCTGACACTGAGCCCTAACTGCTGCAGGTCCCTCACCCCTGACACTGAGCCCTGACTGCTGCAGGTTCAATGTTAAATATAATCTTAAACATGCAGAATTCAATTTAATTTACTGTCTGACAGTACATTGAATTAAACACCAAATAAAATGTGATCACTCATTGATTGGTAGCTCAATTATAAAATACAGAAAATTAAATTAAGCATGTTAATTAATGATCCATTCCGGTATCTGTCATCTACAGATACAGGACTGGCCTTCCATAGAGGTACAAAAGGTGCTAGTGGCTCCGGGCTACCCTGAGCTACCCTGTGATCCAATGTAACAATGCCTGACAGATAGGGTTACACCTCTGGTCTGAACATCAAAGGACATATTTGATAATCGCGGAACAATAGGTTAACATGTACTGATTATAAGGCATGTTGGGTCAAATTTGATGCGGATTTTGAAATGCTTGTTGTCAACAAATACAGCCATTGAGGTCAAAGTTATGGGCTTTTGAAAGGAACAAATCTACCCCTGAATTTTGTGTTTTATAATATTATGCACCCAGTTATTAACTTCCTCAATAAATCATGTGGGAGAAAAAAAAGAGTAAAATTCCTCCTGGACCATTTAGCAAATAATAACCTATAACCATATGGTCCGTGTTCAACTGTTTAGTCCGCATGTCATTTAATTGACTCTAAAACACACAGTGGACTCATGTTGGGACCCCAGGGTGATATTCATGACCCCATTAATGTCAGGCAGGAAAAGGTCCCTTGTCAATCACAGGAGAGACCTAGGGAACCAAGTGGCAATATCTGCAATGTAGGAAATGCTTGCAAAATTGCCTGTAGGGAGATCTTCACATGAGGGCATTAAAGGGACTGTTCACAGATTTTCACATTTTTCAGTGTAGCTGTCTAAGATCACTTTTGACCTAGATTTCTTGTGATAATCATGCAGCAGGAAAATTAAATGCCAATAGAATTTGGCAAATTTTCTAATTTTAGGGAACGCAAACTTACCACAATGGTTTAATGTATACCAACAACTGTTGCATACTTTTGGGGATTAAAATGTACATGCTGGTTTACATAAGCAGTTGAAATAAAGTTATAATCATATCCTTGACATACACTCTAGAACTGGACATAATTATGAACATATTTTCTCATTGTATGTCAAGATCAGAATATTATATTTAAATAAAATATCTATAAATAAAAAATTATTCTAGCGAGTTCAATACACTCACAATAATTCTAAAAATAGCGCGCGTTTAGCTGCCGGTGTATAGCTGTTATAATATACATGCATCAATTAGCGTCCAGAGAATCATAATAGCAAATATTTCAATAAATGGGGAATTTATGTTTATAAACTTACTGTGCATGTTAATTTGAAATTGAATGGCGGTTGCATTCTACTAAGAATTAAATAGAATTGTACATTTCTATCAACTTCTCCATTAGATAGTAATCAACCTATAAAATGATATCTTTCTTAAAATGTGGTGAAATAAGTAACGGAATACGTCAAACTGTTATTCATGTTACTTTTACTTCATTTTCGTAGCATTAATTCATTATTTGCAATACCAATTATACACAGAAACCCTTGATACAATGTAATTTTAAATCGCCATAGTCTAATGAAATTTTATGTTTGTGTTCAAAAATGGAAGTCATCATTATTTCAAATGCGCTGAATGTTCCCTGAAGATTGCTTTTCATAAGGATACACAGTATAAATGATTAACTGACTTAGAAATGTGTATGTTTTATGCATAGATAACTTCCAAGATGAAGGTAGGGTATATTACTTAAGAATAACTATATGCGTCTTATACAGAATAATTTTCATTCATTCCCGCAATTATTTTCGTACATTGTTAATTTGTTAAATTTGGCTGACAAATTTATAAAATAATGATGTTAATGTAAATTATTTAAGTTTTGTATGTATCACTGGTGAAAACATGGGGCGGTTTGATCGGTTTATTCACAGTACAAATATATATAATTATTGAATTAATCACACATTAATTTTGGGATATGAGAAGTATTCTTATGATGCTAAAAAAATCAGGGGTCCGAGAAGTCGTTTGTCTAGTTGTGGACCGAAATATCTGGGGTCCGAGAAGTCGCCTTGTCTAGGTGGGGACCGAAATATCTGGGGTCCGAGAAGTCGCCTTGTCTAGGTGGGGACCGAAAACTCTGGGGTCCGAGAAGTCGCCTTGTCTAGGTGGGGACCGAAAAATCTGGGGTCCGAGAAGTTGCCTTGTCTAGGTGGGGACCGAAAAATCTGGGGTCCGAGAAGTCGCCTTGTCTAGGTGGGGACCGAAAAATCTGGGGTCCGAGAACTCGTTTGTCTAGTTAGGGACAGAAAATTCTGGGGTCTGAGAAGTCGCCTTGTCTAGTTAGGGACAGAAAATTCTGGGGTCTGAGAAGCCACGTAACCGATCATCTTGGCCCTCTTGTATTATGTTTAGGGTAAAATGATATCTCATTATTAATGTCAACGCCGATTGTCTTTTTAAAAAGACATTTCTTGTTTTAAGTATGCCATTAAAAGTCTTAACTTGACAGATTTAAGCATTTAAGAGTATAGTTACAAAAAAAGTATTTAGAAATAACAAGAAAATAAAAAAAGGTCCTGCCGGGGTTCGAACCTGGGACCTCCAGACTAAAAGGCTATTGTCTTACCCATTCGGCCATACCCACTTCTGTATGTCACCTTGCATTATTTATTTTATGTAAGTATTCCATGTCAGTTCAACGATTTCAACGAAAACAACAGAAACACTCCAAATTATTCTATCGTTTAGCGTTTATAATTTTATCAATTTCAACTAATCATTACTCGTAAACAAAACGGTTTTTACAGTATATTTCTGTGTCTGTAGTGTTATTGGGCTCCTTGGTATATAATCTTTCTTTATTTTTGGAATCGGAGACAAATAATTGAAAAATGTCAATTCGTCAATCTGTGAACAGGTCCTTTTAATGTGAAGTGAGCAATTATGAATCCCTATTAAAATATGCTGATCACTGGAGATGATTTAGGGAACTATGTTGCAATATTTGGTTGTCCAAAACAATATAAAATGGATTTAGAGGGGAACCGAAACAGGGTACGCCCCCCTCAACCCCCATTGCCCCCCTGATATAATTTTATTTGGATATTATAACTGAGATCTCTCTTGAGTCATATATATGTATGCCATTTCTTATGTTATGCAGCACATTTTGTTAGCAAAAGTCTAAAAAGATTCACTTTGATACAGAAATTTAACTAGCATTGATTAAATAAATACATAGTAAATTTATGTATAATTTATAAGGGTGTTCATATTTTTTCCCGCCCCCACCTAACTCCAAACCCTGTCTGATGGAGATCATCCTATCGGGGTCTAGCAAAACTCAATCTATGGTTTGGTTGGTTGTGACAGCAAAAGAATGTGTTCAATTTCATTCAGCAATAAAGTATTTAATGCACATAATATCTTAACAAAAAATCACCAGTCACATCCATGACTATTTTGCAGAAATTTCACAATGATTTCTCGATGTTCAATAAGACAGACTCCGAACATTTTTTAGTTCCCAAATCTCAGACCAGGCATTAACTGTTCTCTGAAAGGTAACAAGAAATGTCTTTAAAAAAAGACAATCGGCGTTGAAATGCACACAATATCTTAACAAAAGAATCACCAGTCACATCCATGACTATTTTGCAGAAATTTCACAATGATTTCTCGATGTTCAATAAGACAGACTCCGAACATTTTTTAGTTCCCAAATCTCAGACCAGGCATTAACTGTTCTCTGAAAGGTAACAAGAAATGTATTTTAAAAAAGACAATCGGCGTTGAAATGCACACAATATCTTAACAAAAGAATCACCAGTCACATCCATGACTATTTTGCAGAAATTTCACAATGATTTCTCGATGTTCAATAAGACAGACTCCGAACATTTTTTAGTTCCCAAATCTCAGACCAGGCATTAACTGTTCTCTGAAAGGTAACAAGAAATGTATTTTAAAAAAGACAATCGGCGTTGAAATGCACACAATATCTTAACAAAAGAATCACCAGTCACATCCATGACTATTTTGCAGAAATTTCACAATGATTTCTCGATGTTCAATAAGACAGACTCCGAACATTTTTTAGTTCCCAAATCTCAGACCAGGCATTAACTTTTCTCTGAAAGGTAACAAGAAATGTCTTTAAAAAAAGACAATCGGCGTTGAAATGCACACAATATCTTAACAAAAGCATCACCAGTCACATCCATGACTATTTTGCAGAAATTTCACAATGATTTCTCGATGTTCAATAAGACAGACTCCGAACATTTTTTAGTTCCCAAATCTCAGACCAGGCATTAACTGTTCTCTGAAAGGTAACAAGAAATGTCTTTAAAAAAAAGACAATCGGCGTTGAAATGCACACAATGTCTTAACAAAAGAATCACCAGTCACATCCATGACTATTTTGCAGAAATTTCACAATGATTTCTCGATGTTCAATAAGACAGACTCCGAACATTTTTTAGTTCCCAAATCTCAGACCAGGCATTAACTGTTCTCTGAAAGGTAACAAGAAATGTCTTTAAACAAAGACAATCAGCGTTGAATTGCACACAATGTCTTAACAAAAACATCACCAGTCACATCCATGACTATTTTGCAGAAATTTCACAATGATTTCTCGATGTTCAATAAGATAGACTCCGAACATTTTTTACTTCCCAAAGCTCAGACCAGGCATTAACTGTTCTCTGAAAGGTAACAAGAAATGTCTTTAAAAAAAGACAATTGGCGTTGAAATGCACACAATGTCTTAACAAAAGAATCACCAGTCACATCCATGACTATTTTGCAGAAATTTCACAATGATTTCTCGATGTTCAATAAGACAGACTCCGAACATTTTTTAGTTCCCAAATCTCAGACCAGGCATTAACTGTTCTCTGAAAGGTAACGAGAAATGTCTTTAAAAAAAGACAATCGGCGTTGAAATGCACACAATGTCTTAACAAAAGAATCACAAGTCACATCCATGACTATTTTGCAGAAATTTCACAATGATTTCTCGATGTTCAATAAGACAGACCCCGAACATTTTTTAGTTCCCAAATCTCAGACCAGGCATTAACTGTTCTCTGAAAGGTAACAAGAAATGTCTTTAAAAAAAGACAATCGGCGTTGAATTGCACACAATGTCTTAACAAAAGCATCACCAGTCACATCCATGACTATTTTGCAGAAATTTCACAATGATTTCTCGATGTTCAATAAGATAGACTCCGAACATTTTTTACTTCCCAAATCTCAGACCAGGCATTAACTGTTCTCTGAAAGGTAACAAGAAATGTCTTTTCTCTGAAAGGTAACAAGAAATGTCTTTAAAAAAAGACAATCGGCGTTGAAATTAATATTGAGATGTCATTTAAAGATTACCTAAACAGACGGCCAAGATGATCGGTTACGTGACTTCTCAGATCCCAGATATTTTGGTCACCACCAATATTAGGGGACTTATTGGACCCCAGATTTTTCGGACACTATAAGAAAACTTCTCGGACCCAAAAGTTAATTTGAGATAAATTTAAACATTTAAAAATTAAATAGAATTATAATTAATATCTATGCCGTGATAAAAACCAATCATACAACTCCATGTTTCCACCAGTGATATATGAATAACCAAATAATTTAGGTTAACATAATTGTTATCTGAATTTGTCAAGCCAATTTAACAAATTAACAATGTAAGAAAATAATTTTGGGAATGAATTAAAATTATTATGTATCAGACAAGTCTATATAGTTATTTACAGTACCGGTGATATACCATTCATGTTAGTTATCTAATATAATAACGATTTGAAGTAACATGTACCCTGTGTATCCCAATAAAAAGCAATAGTCAGGGAACATTCAGCAATTTTTGAAATGTTAAAGACTTTATTTTTTGATAACGCAAACAGAAAAAAATAATCAGACTATGACGATTTTAAATTATATCAGTAGAAATATGATATTTCAAGGGTTCCTGTGGATAATTAGTATTGCAAATTGTGTATTCATGCTACGCGAATAACAATTCGACATATTCCGAATCTTCTTTCATAACATTTTATCTATAGCAAATGTAGCATCTTTGTACAGATTAAATAACATCTACTGGAGAAGTTGATAGAAAGATGCAATTATAAATAATCGTTAATAAATTGTAACCACAATTTTAAATCAAATTAACAGTAAGTTTATAATATACATTCCACATTTATTGAAATTTTTAGGTTTATGATTCTCTGAACGCATTATTTATGCATGTACGAGTATATTAACACAGCTATACAGCCGTTGGTAGCTACGCGCGCTATTTTTAGAATGCCACTACTTTTGTGGAATGCGATGAACTTGCTAGAATCAATGGGCTACTTGGAACGGCAACTCTACGAGTGTGATTTATGCATGGGAACATTGCACAATTGCTATTTATAGAGCGTAACGCTTATATAAATGTAGGCTAAACAAAATAGTTATTTCGTTACGTGAATGAATATATCATTCTGTTTATGGCATACAATGAGAAAATACGTTCATAATTAGCCTCAGTTCTAGAGTATACGCGAGGATATGTTTATAACTTCATTTTAACAGCTTATGTAAACAATTATTTAAATTTTTATTCCCCAAAAGTATGCAACAGTTATTGGTATACGTTAAACCATTGTTTGAACTTTGCATTCCATAGAATTATCAAATTTGCCCAATTCTATTGGCATTCAATTTTCCCGCTGCATAATTATCGCAAGAAAATCTGGGTCAAAAGTGATCTTAGACAGCTACGCCGAAAAAACTAAAAATGCGCAATACAAACTAAGGCAGCTTGTAACAAAATCCTTAATACTAGTGGCATGAAAATATAATGAGGCGCGTCGTGGGAAAACCGAGCTTAATGCATGTGTGGAAAGTGTCGTCCCGGATTAGCCTGTGCAGTCCACACAGGCTAATCCAGGACAGCACTTTCCGCCTACAGTGGATTTATGTTTAGAAGAGACTTCATTGAAACAGAAAATACCATAAAAGCGGAAAGTGCTGTCCTGGATTAGCCTGTGCGTACTGCAACTAACAAGGCGATACACATTTAATTAAACATTTAATAAATGATGTTGATATAACAAACATATAAAATAATGCATTATGAGTTAAAAACCTTTTCAAGTTTTCATAGAATAAATGGGATTTGAACAGTTTGAAGTTTATTTTTGTGTTTACATTTTCAACACTATGAAACCAGCCGAAGTTCCTCGTGTTTTGTGTAAAATATCGTGCAGCTCGCAGAATGTTAACGGTTAATAGTCGGATTTAATCCGCATCGCCACGAAATTTGGCAGTAAATAAAGTTAGAGCTTGTAAACAGTTTTATTTGGAGGATCAGTGCTTTTGCAATAAACAATATCCAGCAAACCAAATCTTTCTGACTTAACATGTCATACTAACGTAAATACATGCTAAGACAGACAATATTAGATAAGCGTTTTATTGTCAAGTCTGAATTTGACCATTTTCACCGTTTGTGCGGCTTTAAAATCTCAGGGAATATGACGTCTGCTGCATGCAAACTCAATGGCCTATCCATCACCTGACACAGCAGTTAGAAATGGTAGAATTCAAATCAATATTTCTGCTCGTTGTTGACAGGAAATCTTACAGCCAGGTGACAGTTTTATTGCATCAGGTACGGATGCTACGGCTTCGTTTACATTTGATAACCTGCAAACTGTCAAGCTTTTGTTCACAAAAGAAAAATAGTGACAAAATTCTTGAAGAAAGGACAAATACAGGCTATCAATCAAGTTCCCTAGAAAATATAGGAACAATATAGGAATAGTTTTACCAAAAATATAGGACATTTTGCTGATTTTGTGGACAAAATATAGGAATTTTATAGTAAAAATACTTCCTTTTAAGGATAACATGGGATCATATTCTAGTCTGACAAGTCTTACAATTTGTGTTTTAATGAACAAAACATTTGCTCAACATCTTCAAAGTAATAAATTGGCAACTGAGACATGTATGCTATGACCTAACAATAATCTGAGTATTTAAGTTTGATGCGAGCGAAGCGAGCGAGAAAAAAATTCAACATATAAGTTCTTGATATACTGTTCACAGACCTATTGCAGATGCGTGAATGACCAAATTGTGCAAAAATATAGGAAACAATTCTTAAATATAGAAAAATATAGGAAATATAGGAGGTTTTTCAAAATATAGGATTTCTATCCAAAATATAGGAAAATATAGGAATATAGGAATAGATTGACAGCCTGCAAATATCATCATGGCAAAACATGGAATGACCGTCTGAGAATTCCAAATGCTTGGTCTCTTGTACAAAACGTTATAAACAACACTTGAATGCCCTGCCCATTAAAATTTTCAAATATACTTTTATTCTAATACATGTGTGTTCCATTTGTGCATTTGTTATGATTATTTATAATGGCCTTTTTGTCCCTTATTTAAATACTACAGCAATTAGGTGTCATTTGGGCCTTCTTTGATAAGGTAAGGCATAAAAAAACAGTTGTTGGTTTCCGCTTTGTTGGTTTCCGCATACCTGACCCTCCACTATTTTTTTCCGCCGACCCTAAAATGTTGTTTGCCTATCGATGCTAAACTTTTTTATGATTTTTGGTAAAAAGACCAATTTTCATATGCCTCTTTTCCGTAATGTACTGTTGGGTAATGACATACCGTAATGTATTGTTTGGTAATGACGTACCGTAATGTATTGTTTGGTAATGACGTACCGTAATGTATTGTTTGGTAATGACATACCGTAATGTATTGTTTGGTAATGACGTACTGTAATGTAATGTTTGGTAATGATGTACCGTAATGTATTGTTTGGTAATGACATACCGTAATGTATTGTTTGGTAATGACAAACCGTAATGTATTGTTTCTTAGATTGGAGGCGTTTAAACATTTTACATGAAGTCCAATTCACCTAAACTGAGCGGTATAAATGCGAAGAAAAAAAAAAATTAAAGAAAAAAAAAACATTTTGTACTCCCCACCCCCCAGATTTGTTAAAGACGTATTTAAGGGACTATCCTGTAAGCAGAAACAAACAATACATTTTTTTGGCCTAAATTTAGAGTTGTTTATCAGCTTATAAACAATAGTTTGGAGTTCTGATGTGTAGGAATTAAATCCTGTAAGGCCGATTGTTTTAATGTCTTCCATCAACAATTTTAATGCAATAATTATTTCGATTGTTTCATAATCTTACAAATGAATTCTTCATTTACAATGACAACTACATTATTTTCATAAAGCCTTTTGGCTTTCACATGCATAGACAGCATTCCATTCTGGACGAAATAAGAGCACCGCACCATAAACAATGAAAATATTTACTACACTCTGACCCGCACATGCGCAGTCACACCGGAAATCAGCTACAAAAGCCTTGCCATTGATTTAAAGCTGTTTTGTTGCCAAACAACAAGGGGTGGGTATACAATATTGAACTCATATACGCAATTTATATCAGCATTACCCATATAAAAGGAATAGCAACAAAAGGGGAGGTTCTCTTTTTGCTTTGTCTCTGGCTTTATGCCAATAAAGACCCTTGTCCGGCACTAAAGCTTCGATGAGGACACATTTTACTATGTAACCCACCCATAATCCCGTGCATTCGTTCACAAGCGTGTCATGGATCAGTTACAATCACGTTTATTAATTGATACAAATTCTTTGTTTGTTTAATTTATAAAAACTTAACTAGTGACGTCAGTTTTAAAGCAGCAGACCAGACACATGTTAATAAAAATACAACTTTGCAGAAATCTGTATGTGATAGCTGGTGATGCCTCTGGAGTAAATCAGCATGTACATTAGTGTATATTCCGTTCGTAACTAGCGGTTTCGAAATTAGACATTATACAATGCCTTTCGTAAAGAAGAACAGTTTTCAGTCGATTAAACGTCAATAACGTTCATTGCAACTAATGCCAATTTAAGATGTATTACGTGTTTGTTCTTTGTCTAAAGAAAAAATGCATGAATGCACTATTGCTGTTACAATTACATCATTCATTCATACAAATTCTTTGTCAAGACTTTCATTCATAAAAACTGAACAAGCAACATCAGTTTCTGAACCTTTTTTGTTTCCATTAATAATTTATTGTTTCTTGGGGATTAAACGAGCAGAATGTGTTCATTTTAACTATACATGAAACAGCCGCAAACCTAAAGTGGATTTATGGTTAGAAGAGACGTCCTTGAAACAGAAAATACAATAAAAGCGAAAAGTGCCATCCCGGACTAGCCTACGCAGACTGCACAAGCTAATCCGGGACGACGCTTTACGCACATGCATTAAGTCCGGTTTTCCCACGATGCGTGTCATACGATTTCAAGACATCTAATAACGTTTTTCACATTGGAGCTTTACAAATATCCACCATGATGCAGAGCTAAGGCGAGAGTTTTTTTGTTTCTTGGTTATGGATCCACCGACCCAATATTTTCCATTTGTGAAATTGTAGTCATTAATTTACTCAATTCTGTGTGGTTGTTTATTTTTTATTTTTTTCTCTTCCAACCGGACACTTTTCCAAAAATGTCCGAGAACCAAGAAATAAAAAAAACCTCTGGCCTAATTCTGCTACTACATACACTATAGGCGGGAGATGCAAACATATAGTTGGCACATAAATAATAAGAGCTCCATTATAATTATCAAAGCAAGCGCTGACCGTTGTAGATATGGACTAATTGGTTCTAGATACAGGTGCCAGGTGAAAAGACAAGAAAAATAGTGAATGGGGTCTGATTTTTATGTGCCAACAATTTGTTCACTGCATTGCGAATGGGTTAGTTAAACATCAAATTGGGATTTCGCTTCATGAAATATTGCTAAATAGGAAAATCTTTAGATAGTTATTTAATTAATGAATTACTTAGATTTGGTTGAATTTGGTTTGTTAAATTAATTAAACATTAAATTGGGAATTTCGCATCTTGAAATTTTGCTAAATAGGAAATTTTTGACACAGTTATTTAATAAATGAATTACTTATATTTGGTTGAATTTGGTTTTAATTATTAAATTAATAATATTTATCTATAAACACGATTTACAACTGATTCACATTTTCTCTGAATTTAGTATTTTACCAATACCCATTTTTAATGCATTTTAATAATTGATTATTGCATAATCTTTGGAGAGCATTTACCCAGGCTTTACCCAGGGAAGTTTGGGAGTAATTTACTTCCGGTTTTTGTCACAGGACTTCCAAAATTGCAGCCATGGAAATTGCAGAACTTCCAAATTTGCAGCCATGGAAGTTCCATCATGTAAGTATGAACAAGTTAGAAGAAAAATTAAGTAATTTATCTAAACATATACCTCTCTCACTGAATAAAATTGGCATATACATATTTGATGAAAAAGAACTGACGTTAAAAAAAAAACTTGAATTTTATACTTAATTTCATTTCTGAAATGCTCAGGATTTATGTCACGCAATATATACTGTCAAAATTTCCAAATATTATGAGCAAAACTTCCAAAATCGCAGGTCAGGAAGTTCAAACTTCCAGTTTTCAAAAGTTACTGAAAGCCCTACGCTTAAGGCTACATTTGTTTGTTTGTTTGTTTAGATTTTTCGCTGTTTTTAACAGTATTTCAGTCATATCACGGCGGTCAGTTAACCTACTCACACTATTCCTGGGCAAGCTTAGCCGATCTAAGTGGTTTACCAGTACTAAGTGCACATACTTATGCCAGTAACTGACAACTGCCCTACTTGAATCAGAAGTAGGGGGAGAATGGCCATAGAAATAATTTCATGACCAATCCACACAGAAGTTATGTGGCCGGGCTGGGGCTCGAACTCACGATCCCCGGATTGACAGTCCAGCGCTCTACCAACTGAGCTGGTCGGGCCTGGTCCTATACTATGCACGCATTATACACTCATGATAGTTTTGGAGCTATTATAGTTAGTAGTAGCTTAATAAAGCTTTCTTTACAACTCTGTATTTAACAAAGCTCTCTTAACCCCTCTATATTTAATAAAGCTCTCTTTACCCCTCTATATTCAATAAAGCCCTCTATATTGTTGTTGGTCTTTGGTTTAAAACATAGCTACTGCATAATTCTCATGGCAAAGTGGAAAGGCAATCCAGTCATATCTGATAGGATCAGTTTCCATATGCAGAACACTACAGGGATTACTTGTTAAAGGGAAACCCCTCACAGGGATTGCATAATTAATTCTGCATGTAGATTCCGTATGATGATTATGTTCTGTCATTTTGTTTAAAAGCAAACAGCTGTACGTTAATACCTGATGTACAAAACATTGTCGAACTGTAAAATTTGTTCCGTGTGAAAACTCAAACTATGAAGAGATAAGTCTTATTATTAACCCTATGCAATTCTTGATGCAAGTCTTAGAAATCCTACGTTACTGTGAAAGCCAGCCCTAACTAACCCCGTGTCATTGTGAAAGCCAGCCCTAGCTAACCCCATGCCTTTTTGTAAGCCAGCCCTAGTTAACCCCATGCCTTTTTGTAAGCCAGCCCTAGTTAACCCCATGCCTTTTTGTAAGTCAGCCCTAGTTAACCCTGTGCCATTTTGTAAGCCAGCCCTAGTTAACCCCATGCCATTTTGTAAGCCAGCTCTAGTTAACCCCATGCCATTTTGTAAGCCAGCCCTAGTTAACCCCATGCCATTTTGTAAGCCAGCCCTAGTTAACCCCGTTCCATTTTGAAAGCCAGTGAGCCTTAATAAACCCATTTCATTTTGAATGCCGGCCTTAAAAATCAACCCGATGCCGTATGGAAAGCCAGCCTTAGTAGTATTTACCCCATGTCAGTTTGAAAGCAAGCCACAGTTAATACATGTCATTTTGATAGCCAGCCATATTTAACCACATGCCATTTTGAAAGCCAGCCTTAGTAAATCGCATGCCATTTTGAATGCCAGCCATGATAGTTAACCCTATGCCATTTTAAAAGCCAGTCCTATTTAACCCATGTCATTTTGTAAGCCATCCTAAGTTAATCCCATGCTATTTTGTAAGCCAGCCCTTGTTAACCCCATGCCATTTTAAAAGCCAGTCCTATTTAACACATGTCATTTTGTAAGCCATCCTCAGTAACCCTATGCTATTTTGTAAGCCAGCCCTTGTTAACCCCATGCCATTTTAAAAGCCAGTCCTATTTAACCCATGTCATTTTGCAAGCCATCCTCAGTTAACCCCATGCTATTTTGTAAGCCAGCCCTCGTTAACCCCATGCCATTTTAAAAGCAAGCCACAGTTAACCTAATACCATTTTGATAGCCAGCCATATTTAACCCCATGCCATTTTGATATCCAGCCATATTTAACCCCATGCCATTTTAAAAGCCAGCCCTAATTAAAGCCATGCCATTTTAGCCAGCACTATTTAATAATGGCCAGGGTTGTGGAAATCCTAAGCCCGACTTGTCGTACACGGTAATTATCAATGGACAAGTAAACTAAGCCCGACTTGTCGTACACTGTAATTATCATCGGACAAGTAAACTAAGCCCGACTTGTCGTACACGGTAATTATCATAAGACATGTAAACTAAGCCCGACTTGTCGTACACGGTAATTATGATTGGACAAGTAAACTAAGCCCGACTTGTCGTACACGGTAATTATGATTGGACAAGTAAACTAAGCCCGACTTGTCGTACACGGTAATTATGATTGGACAAGTCAACTAATCCCGACTTGTCGTAAACGGTAATATCATTGGACAAGTAAACTAATCCCGACTTGTCGTAAACGGTAATTATCATTGGACAAGTAAACTAAGCCCGACTTGTCGTACACGGTAATTATCATTGGACAAGTAAACTAAGCCCGACTTGTCGTACACGGTAATTATCATTGGACAAGTAAACTAAGCCCGACTTGTCGTACACGGTAATTATCATTGGACAAGTAAACTAAGCCCGACTTGTCATAAACGGTAATATCATTGGACAAGTAAACTAAGCCCGACTTGTCGTACACGGTAATTATCATTGGACAAGTAAACTAAGCCCGACTTGTCGTACACGGTAATTATCATTGGACAAGTAAACTAAGCCCGAATTGTCGTACACGGTAATTATCATTGGACAAGTAAACTAAGCCCGACTTGTCGTACACGGTAATTATCATTGGACAAGTAAACTAAGCCCGACTTGTCATACACAGTAATTATCATTGGACAAGTAAACTAAGCCCGACTTGTCGTACACGGTAATTATCATTGGACAAGTAAACTATGCCCGACTTGTCGTACACGGTAATTGTCATTGGACAAGTAAACTAAGCCCGACTTGTCGTACACGGTAATTGTCATTGGACAAGTAAACTAAGCCCGACTTGTCGTACACGGTAATTGTCATTGGACAAGTAAACTAAGCCCGACTTGTCGTACACGGTAATTGTCATTGGACAAGTAAACTAAGCCCGACTTGTCGTACACGGTAATTGTCATTGGACAAGTAAACTAAGCCCGACTTGTCGTACACGGTAATTATCATTGGACAAGTAAACTAAGCCCGACTTGTCGTACACGGTAATTATCATTGGACAAGTAAACTTTTCCTGTCAAGTTGTCTGTGGACAAGCACAATTTTGTTTTGCGAAAATAATGTGAAGTTGAGAGTTAATTATTATATTATTATATAATTATATTATATTTGACAACAACATCAAGCTGTGTTTCATTTATAAGTAAATGACAATTATATTAGGGTTGCCAAGAATGAAATCTATACTTTTCATTTTGACTAGTGACTTTTGCTTGCAGACAGGACTGGTACATTTTTTGCAATGAACTCGTCCCCGGACAAGTGTATAGTTATGGTATTTCCACACCCCTGTCAATGCTATTTTGAAAGCCAGCCATAGGTCCTACCCTTCTCGAAAAAGTGTATTTAATACGCATTTAATGCGTATTAAACGCGGCAGTATTGGCACCCTATTTTTTTGAGTTCAATACGCATTTAATACACTTGAAAATGCAGAAAAAATACACTTATCTCTGCATTTTTCCTGCATTAACACACTTAAGTGCATTTAAAGTGTTTTTTTCTCAGTGTATTTAAAGTGAATTTTCTGGTGTATTTATTATATATATATATATTTGTAAAAAATGCAGAAAAAGTACAGAAAAAATGCACTTAGTGTACTAAAAGTGTATTCATGCACATTTAACTCAGAAAAAATACGGTGCCAATACTGCAGCGTTTAATACGCATTCAATGCGTATTAACTACACTTTTTCGAGAAGGGTAAAAGTCCTAACTTTCTGAAAGGGTAAACCCATCGTCAACCAAATCTTGTCTTCCCACCAGTTGTTCAAGGAATGATTAAATCCCATTACCATTAAAACGTCCATAAAACATGACATGTTATCTCATTATTAAATAAATATAGTACCCCACTGTTATTACCATTGTCAACCAACCCCAAACATGTTGATTAGAAAACTGGCATAGGGACTCAGTGCTGCTATATTTGTTCTTCAAATTACCAGATAACAGACCGAACCAGCTCCCTAGCCTTTAACAACTGGCCTGGGAATTAGCCTGGAAGTTAGCCATGGCAGTTAACAACTGGTTGATGGCACTTTTAACTTTGTTTACTCCATTCAAAGAAATGACACAGGGGACTGTTTATGCCCCCATCTGTTGCTTCAGGACTGACAGGGCATCCATCTGCAGAGGTATTCACAGTTCTTATAATGGTTGTGTCTCTGAGCAATAGTTTGTTTGATTTTAAATGACTACAGAATAATGTCAACAGACTGATAGAAGTTTGGGCCCCAAGTTACTGCAGATTCATTTTATTTCACAGTGTCTAATTTTTGTGCATTCTTGAAACGGCGAATTGGAGCGATGTCAAATTTGCACTTTTTTTCATTTTTTTTTGGTGTACATTTTTTATATTTGTACAACATGACAGTCACTACTTTCTCTCTTTGTTACTAATGTTCTGTCGCAAGTGACCCACATTTGACTCCTCAACAATATACTAAGGTATCCTGCACTTGTATATTGAAGGCTCTTTTGTTATATACACTACTTAAAGAAACTTGGCGCATAATTTGTCTGCTAAAATAAATAACTGATATATTTATGCTCAGGTGCTATGCTCTGACCGTAAAATACGTGAAAATTAGACAACCGCAAAATAAAATGTTTTTACTGTGACAATTTTTTGCTATAAAATAACAATTATGATACACAATCATTACACATTTTACTCTACTTGATAACTGTCACAGGGTGAGAAAATTGTGCAGCCAGTACCAGACATGACCTTATTTAATTGTTTGAGCGAGTGTGTAAACCACACGCAAATTACACCATGGTCGACCATGGTCGACATGGTATTTGACAGTCGACAAAAGACTATTATGGTCGACCATCAAATACCATGGTCTTGACCATGATCTGCTTTATCATGACCATGACCAATCATGGTCAACACGGTACTTGACTGCCGAGCATGGTTAACATGGTCATGATAAAGCAAACCATGGTCATGACCATGGTATTTGATGGTCGACCATAACAGTCCATTGTAGACTGTCAAATACCATGACCATGGTCAACCACTAAATACCATGGTCTGCTTTATCATCCATCAAAAACATGATCACGATCATGCCTTTCATTGATACTGATTCAAGTACATTAACTATATAAAAATAACAGACAACAGTTATCTGAAATACAAAATATCTTAATTGTTTCAGATTGTGATCCAAATAATAACATTTCTTGCAAGAAATTATATTGATAAGTTTTAGTGGAAGTTTGCCTTCAGTAAGTAAATACATTGTTTCTGATTGGTCAGTTTCCAATATTTAAATGGAGGGAACATGAATGGTATGTAAATTAAATAGTTATTTTTGTTCTTTACCAAATGTTACACACTCTCTCTGTATCAAATGTTTTAGATGTAAATAAGGTCTGGCATATATTTTTTCAAGAAATGGTTTCAAATAAATAAAGTAAGGTTAAATAGACAAAGAATTTAGTTTTGAAACATAGATGTACCAATGTTTGGGACAAACAATTCGGATATTGATCTACATTTCAGTTTAAAAGGACTACTAAAATAATCATTAGTACTTAATAATAATTATAAAGCTGCACAAAGATGTGCCATGTGTCATCATCATCATCATCATCATTCTAGCACATAAAACAAAATGCACTGTATCGACCATGGTAGTTCATGGACTACCATAATTGCACCACGGTTAACCATGGTTGACCATGGTCTTCTACCTTTGTCGACCACGGTTGACCATGGTTAAATATGACCATGGTCATGAACCATGGGGCCAGTTACCGTGCATGGTCGACCATGGTACTTCATGGTTGACCATGGTCTCAGACCCATTAACTACCATGGTCGACCATTGTAGTCCATGGTCAAAAACCGTGCATTTCGTCCTTGATGTCACGGCATGAAAATGGCCACTAAAGAGGAGTGATTGTGTAGCGGCCGGGTTAGCTCAGTCAGGAGAGCTCTTGCCCTGCATCGAGAGGTCTCGAATCTGAGTTCCAGGCTGGCTGCACAATTTTTTCACCCTGTGACAGTAATTATTTGTTTATTTTGTAATATAAATACATTTTTGAAGGCCAATATCTCTTGAAGAAGTTCATTTTCTCACATGTTACCTACCTCTTTATCGAAGCAGCTGAGCGACGATTTGATCGACAACCTTCGTTTCTTCTTCGGAGGCATAGTTCCCGATGCAACAAATCCCAGAAACATTTAAGCCACACCCTTCGAATCTACTCAAGTTTCACAACTTGTAACACATTGCATATTAGCTCAAAACATCTCTAAATTCATTCGCTACACTTCAACAAATATCAAAAAACATTTAAGCCACGCCTCACAAATCAACTTAAGTTTCACAACTTGGAACACATTTGAGTAAAAATGTCTCTTTCACTTTTGTTCAACTAAACAATCGAAATTTTTAAGATACGCCTCTCCCAAATCAACTTCAATTTCACGATGCAGAACACATTTGAGTATGAACTGAAAACGTCTCTATGTTAATTCCTTCATTGTAGTTTGAACATTCCTCGCACGCTCACAATATTATATCCAATAATGACCACGGCATCAACAACTATTCCATGATGCACTAAAACACATATTCCGATCAAACCAGAAAATGGATGAATTTTAACTCTCTACCACATGTATTTTACTCACACATGAAAAAATCTCCTGTCAAAGAAATTCTATTTTATTCCTCTCAAGTCTCACAGTTGGACGCATGTTGAGACCATTTTCTGCTATTATGACTCCTACTTAACCCCACCCTGTTTATTAAATGGAATCAACTGTCACTAGAATTCATCTAATAAAGCAAACAGGGTCATTAAGATGTCATTTGCTAATTCAATCACACACAGATGACGCTCTGAAAACATACAGGGATTTTTACTGCCAGAAAGGTTGCACATTTGATGGAATTTGTGAAAAGTGCCTACAATTAAAATAAACAAACACTATGATTAAAATCTCTGACTCAGGTCTTAATCAATATTAAAATCAATTAAGTAGTTGACTTTGTAAAAAAATACTTTCTAATTATTTCTGCATTCCCAATAAGTAAATTTTAATCTATGAAAAACTATTGTGACCAGAATGTAAAACCAGAACTGCCATGCACTAGATGTTTTACATCTCTTTTTCAGAATTGTACGATCATTAACAAGTACATTTATTTTCCTTAATGATAAATTGTTTTTACGACTCATACACCAAGTGCATGTAATTATGCATTCACTTGTGAGGAAAGTCATTAAAAATCTCAAGGACAATTCATTCCGTCTTCGCGACTGCTTAATAAATCACGTTATCATTTCGTCCACAATGTCAACACTTTGCTACATGATTATACTAATTGTTTCTTAGTATAAAATTCAAATTTTTTTTTTTTTCAGAATCGACTTCAGTGTCAACGTTTTTCTTCGTTCGTTTGTATTAGACCAGGGGTAGCATTCACAAAGCATCATAATATAAATGTTATTCATATCCTGAAATCGGGATTTTTTCTTACTTATATTTTTACTCCGTATAAAAACTGTATAGAACGAAATAACATTTTAAAATGACATCAGTATAAAAATGTAATTTGCCACATATCAGCAACATACAAATGTGTGAAATCATCAACATGTACAATATATTAAAATTTTACACTTAAGTGAAAATATTTAAGAAATTACTTAAGATGTTTCGGGAATACCGCCCGTGTATATAATCACTATACTTAAAAAACTTCAATGACAAAATTAACAATTATAAACAAAGATCACGCCTCCAGGATTATTGAAGTTCTCAATCTCAAACTTTACAAGTCTCAACTTGAAATTTTGTCCAATGAGAATGCTTATAACATTTGAGCTTTAAATATTGTCCATTGAGAATGCTTGTAACATTTGAGCTTTTAATATTGTCCAATGAGAATGCTTGTAACATTTGAACTTTAAATATTGTCCAATGAGAATGCTTGTAACATTTGAGCTTTAAATATTGTCCAATGAGAATGCTTGTAACATTTGAGCTTTAAATATTGTCCAATGAGAATGCTTGTAACATTTGAGCCTTAAATATTGTCCAATGAGAATGCTTGTAACATTTGAACTTTAAATATTGTCCAATGAAAATGCTTGTAACATTGAGCTTTAAATATTGTCCAATGAGAAAGCTTGTAACATTTGAGCTTTAAATATTGTCCAATGAGAATGCTTGTAACATTTGAGCTTTAAATATTGTCCAATGAGAATGCTTGTAACATTTGAGCTTTAAATATTGTCCAGTGAGAATGCTTTAAACATTTGAGCTTTGATTTCCATTGCTTTAAAATGTTTAAGAGTAAGATTAGGTTTATGAATATTCTTAATGATGATAGGCGGATTTAGAGGGGGGCAGAAGTGGCGTACACCCCCTCTTAAATTGTCCAGCATTCAACTGTTTAATCCTCACAATAACTTAAACATAATTATGTGTTTAGCTGCCAATGACGTGCTCCTCAATCAATTTATTTCAATAATCAAACTGGCTCTCGGGTGTTTTCGATAAATGGTTCCTTTTTGACAATCATTGCAATATTCATATCTGTGATCAGATCCCTCTAATTGTTTGCATTTGATGAAGGATTCAGATATATTATAAATCAATAACATGTTTATTTACTTCTCAAAGCATTTCCATTCATTAAAGCCACAATAACGTTATAATTAACTGCGAATATATCCGTATCAATCCCCGCGTATATATCATTCACAAATGGCCACTTGTAATTCCAAGAAATCGCTCAATGGCAGGAACACCGATAATGGCATTACTTTCAAAGACGCTTGGCAAATATTGACATGCTTAAAGAGAATTGCTCCTACAGGAAAAATGACGTCTTAAATGGCTTACAAGTTCCTGGAAGAATATTTTTTAATGTATCTTAATCGCTCATTATAATCGTCTTACACTGACAAACATCGTTAATTCGTAGAATAAATCATGCTGTTTTCAAGGGATTGTAACAAACATTTTTGCTTCATAGCTTTTAAAATTTGCAAGGTTTTATAAATATTTTCTCCATTTTTATTTGAATTCCTTGGTGCAGACATGCTTTATTAAAATACTGCAAACTGTTAAAGAGAATTACACACTGTTTAAGCTATTCTACTTGAAAGACCGCAGATGGGGATAATGTATTGAAGAGCTTATAGTCAACGGTATTTTCACAACAAGTGTTAAAATGATATAAAAAGTTTTAAAATTCATATCATGTGAAAGTCTTAGAATTTTCTGCAACATTGTTGAGTACACACACTTTAAGCTAATGATTTAATATTATGATAAAATACATAATAATTATATATAAATAAAAGTATACATATATAACAAGCATACACATATAATATACCAATAAAATTAATATATTACTACCACACATCAATCCTGATATAAATACACATGTTTCTTGGAGTAAAAAAAGCAAATATTTATTCCTCATCTAAAATAATAAAAAATGTCAACAATTTTTAAGGTGGCAACATTAAGAAGTCATTATAAGACAGGCAGACAGGGCCCAGCCCAAGGTAACATGACGTGTATTATCTCTGCATTTTTCCTGCATTAACACACATAAGTGCATTTGAAGTGTATTTTTCTCCTAGTAAAATACACTATATCTTCAAAAAATACACTTAAGTGTATTTTAAGCGTATTTTCTCTACACTTTTTTTGTAAAAAATGCAGAAAAAGTACAGAAAAGATACACTTAATGTACTAAAAGTGTATTAAATGCGCATTTAACGAAGAAAAAATACGGTGCCAATACCGCAGCGTTTAATAGGCATACACTTTTTCGAGAAGGGTAATGTATTGAAGCACTTAGTCAACGGTTTTTCACAAGTGTCCATAATATTATAAAAACTTTTAAAATTAAAATCATCACAGTCTTAGAATTTTCTGCAACATTGTTGAGTACTGTATGGCGAGTAATGTCCGTGATTTTTTAGTAGTTTTTAGTAGTTTTTCTTTATTTTCAATCGCGTTAGTAATCATTTTAAAGAAAAGCTTGTTGCAGTACAAAGTTCGGCTCCTTCTGTTTATGAGGATGTAAATATCTTGTCAAGAGGTCATATGGTTTTTTCCATATAAGGGGCTCCAAAGGGGTAATCAATGAGCATTACTTGAAGCAATAAAACTAGTAGTATCCGTGATCTTTCCTTTCAGTTGAAAATGCGAATTTTGTGGTACACACCTGCTCTATACTGTTCTACATTATATTACCTACATCATAAATTCTATGCCAGATTAGCGGTGATAAAGCGATTACTAACATAAGAGGATGCTGGAAAATGGTCTTTTGATGACCCCTTTGGCACCCCTTAAAAATGTGCTTATGGTAAACGGGAGATAACCATGTTATTATCTGAGTAGACATCCCTCCTGCATTGAAATTTTGTCAAAATCGTCCCGAAACTAGCCGTAGAATTGAGTAACATTTTAAAATTGCAATTTTTTGTTAATATTTGCTTTGTGTAAACATTTTGCAATTGCAATTCATCTTTTTTTTAGAAAATATATTTCACCAAAAATGCGTGTTGAATATATGGATGGTGTTTGAATACTAATATTGCTGCTTTATGTGAATAGTCAAGCTATCACCCTTGGTAAACCGAAAACAGGGAAGTACAAGATGAAAGTAGGGGCTCAATTATATATTTATGCACATGCGCAAAGACGTGCGCGTGAATGCCCCGCGAGGAGTTAAGTTGTTTTGAGATTTTATTTTTTTTTAAATGTAAATATCTTGAAAAATATGAAGTTTTGGAGACTTCAACTTATTCTGCGTTTGGAACAGTTGCTAGGTGATGTGTGTAAACACAACATTCAATGCTGGAGAGCTTTTACACCTTTTAATATACAAGTAACGGATACTGCTAGTTCACAGACACTACTGGCCAACCAGTACACACACTTTTATTATTATGGTAAAATAGATAATAATTATATATAATTTATATAATACATATATAACATACATAAATATATCATATACCAATACAATTAATATATTACTAACACATATCAATCCTGAATTAAATACACATGTTAGTCATTCCAGAATTAACGTACATACCCTTGTCCCGGTAATTTATCTTACAAAATAAACAAGATATGTTTAATATTCCTATGTTTATTTATTGTCTTGCTTATAATCTCAAGCTCAGATAGGTTTTTGTGCCAATACTTTCTTCAGTTATCAAAAATGATGGATGGCGATACCGCAAATTGGCAATTTTGCGTTGTCCCGATCACAGATTTACGGAAAACAATAGGTGTATTTTTCTTCCAATTAAGTATCATTGATAACGTTTTTCTGTTTATGATAGCTTAATACATATATAATTTGAAACAGGCTAACAAAACTGGTTTCGGATGTGTCTACAAGAATTTATCATGCTTGAATGGTCTGTCCCGATGTTCATTTGTCAACTCCGTTACGACTCCATAAATCATGAAAGTAATGATTATGTCCCTTCTTAAACAAGCGATGATGTCATATACACAAACATTTTAAGCGCGAAAATTTAAATTAAGATGTTGATGCGGTTGGTATAAGGATGAATGACACAAATATGCCCGTTTGTCAGCAGTTGCATGCGTATAAAAAAAACTTGGTCAACTCCGTTCATGTGTTTTCATAAAAATGTTCAATTTATTGTTGACAAAAAGCACAAGTTTATTAGCAGATTGACGTTCCAAACACATTAATGTATGTTTGTTTACAAAATGCTCAAAAACAAAATGGCTATGTGGAAAAAAGTTTTAGAATGTCAACTCCGTTACGGTCAACTCCGTTACAAAAATCGTAACGGAGTTGACACATTGGTAAAGAATTGACAGTAACAAGACATTGTTTTCAATATGTATTGATTTTACTTTAATAAAGTAATTCCGCATACTTTTGGAATAAAAAAAACAAACTCTACGGTATTCAATGGGACACACTGTCAAGATCGTCTGGCAAAATGCAAGCTATTTCTGATACAATGAAACTTCATCAGGTACGAAAACCACCTACAGGTAATTACATCATAATCAAAGCATATACAATTATCAGAGTACATAAATATTAAGTCAACGGTTCTAATGCATTGAGGTAATTAAGGCGTGTGATTATATGAAAGTGCCTTTAGATCATTGTCAATCACATATTGAATGTAACAAATAAAATGTAAGCTGTGCGTAGCCTTATTGCACTGTAGCTTAGCTTAGTACACGAGACTCTACTCTGTTTGCTTAAAGTTATGTCTTAGCAGTTGTGGAAAGATTAGACTTGAATGGTTGTTTCAAGAACCAATCGATGGGCACGCATTCGAAGTTAACATACTGCGATTCCCAAGTTGACATTTAGACTGCAAACTGTCGGTAAACTATGATTGTGCATGTCATACTTTGAAATAGGATACAGGTATGTGGTATTTTCATAGCACAAAGTATGAATGTTTCTCTCATCAGTTCAAAGATCGTTATAACAAGTGAGATGCTGCTGCTGTTTTTGTTCTTAATTTTTAGGCTTCGCTGAATATCTACTTCAACTTGATTTGTCACGTTTTCAAGCACAAATAATGGTGATTTTGCAGTGGTGCAATGGTCATAGAACATAGGGGGGGGACAAATTTAAGGCCTTTGTATGCTATTAAAGATTTACATATTAGTCTTCTATTTCTAGATTATCCATGAAAATCATACTTAATCGAGAGATCGCAGTATGCTAACTTTGATGCGCGCGCATCGATTACCACCCTTGTTGTAAAATATGGTGCTATTGAATCGAATTCCATACCACTTGTCGTTATTGCAATTGCATGCATTTTGTATTGTCAGTTTTGAGCTTTACAGTGTATAAATCTAAGACACATTCATGTTTTTTTTTGGGTACTGAAGATCCACAATGCCGTATTTGGCTCAAGTGCACATTTTGGTGACGAGATTGCTTGGGGTTTAAGCGGAGTTCAACACTGTTCCATGAGAGCCGAATGCGGCAATCCGGACGGATCTGCTTACGTGTCAATATATATGCCTGCATAAATTTTCTTTCTTTGTTTGCAACATATGTTCCGTTAAAGCTATTTTTGTTCCATTCTCAAACATTATTGTTTATTGAGCATTATTTTGCGAAACGATACATTCATAAAATGGTGTTGATGACATAGCTACATGACATAGCTACAATTCAATCCATTATTATTTAGGCGTAAAAAAAAGGTAACATGCCCCAACAAATTAGGGTAGGTAGGTCGGGATTTTTTTTGGGGCGGTAAATGGTCATTTAGAAGATTCTTAAACTGAATAAATATTCAAAACATATCAGTAATATCCTTAAACATTGTTTATAAGTGGATACTATCAAAACAAAACATTTATCCAAAACACATTTAATTATTGAAAAAAGTAAATTAAACAAAAATCAATCTGACAGACCTAATAAAATGTTTTAGGGTCGGGGCATTTTTTTAGGGTAGGTCGTATTTATGATAGGTACACATATATATAATAAGATTGCTGTTCTGCTTATTTTCTATTGCAGAGTGGTTCAATTTCAAGTAAATAGCTATTTCCCATTAATATTTTAAGTGTGTTCAATTATAAAAACAAATCTTTACGATTTAATACAATTACTAATGTCAACTCCGTTACATAGTGTCAACACCGTTACGCTGCATGTCAACTCTGTTACGCCACGTTAACTGACTAAAATATGAGTAAGCATTTAGACATCAATAAGATAAACATTATTGTCATACAGTGGCAATCAATTTCACCATATTTACTCAAGAAATGAGTAGGCATGTGGAGAAATATATTTTGAATGCTAAATTAACCGCTATTATGTTTGTACAATTTCTGAGTTTATATAAACTGTCTACTTTTTAGGGGGCAAACATGTTATAATATATCTTTTTACACGAATATTCAGTAAAATGGCACTAATATTGATAATAGATGTTAATTGTTTGCATAAAAAATCTGAAAAATTTCATTGTTTAATAGATTTTTGTTCTGTAACGGAGTTGACATTTTTGTGCTGTAACACATAAAAAATCTCAAAAAGAGGCTTAATACAAATATAACAATAAAGTATATGTCCTTTATGTAAGTCTACAATAACGTTTCTAACTAATAAACATATTGGACAACCAATATTTGTGTTTTGGAATTGAGTTAACTTTATACTACAGAATGTACTATAATTCTGGAATGGCTCATGTTTCTTGGAGAAAAAAAAGCAAATATTTATTCCTCGTCTTAAATAATAAAAAAAAGTCCACAATTTTTAAGGTGGCACGTCAGCCCAAGGGTAACACATCAGTTAAGAAACTTTAACCAGAAATTCTTGTTGTCAGGGTATCCATTCCCCACCCAACCATACTGTTCCACTATCTAACCAGAGTTAATTATTTTCAAGATTGTTATCAAACAGTAACTGCAGTCTTTCATTCCGAAACACTACCCCTCATTTAAGTTTCAATTTAAACAGCTTTAAACACTGGTTAACAAAATACACCCTTTTGTTAACAAATTAGGCCTGAAAGGCATCTGCTGGTATCAATGCATGTGTGTTAAATGTCGTCCCGGATCAGCCTGTGCAGTACACACAGGCTAATCCGGATTGGCACTTTCCGCCTACAGTGGATTTATGTTAAGAAGAGACTTCCTTGAAACAGAAAATACCATAAAAGCGGAAAGTATCGTCCTGGATTAGTCTGTGCGGACTGCACAGGCTGATAGGGGACGACACTTTACACACATGCATTAAGCCCTGGGTTTTCCCACGACACGCCTCATATTGTGATCAAACTGCAGCCAGCACAAATGCAGTCAAGAGAAAAACAGTTTGGGGACTTGAGAGGATATTGTTATTATGATGGTCGACCATGGTTGTGAGCCTAGGTGCCTATTACCACATATGGCAGTGATTTTGTTCAAGCCTATTTGGGGGCCGAAATTGGGCCCCATTCACAAAGGAAAAAAAGTACCCTTTTTTCACAAATGTTAGTCCACAATTCACAACAGCTGGCAGTTTTACGTTTGACTTTTTGTCTGTTTTTTTTAAATTATATGCAAAGGTTTTCTTCTAGACTGATGAAGACGTTTATATCAAAGGCATATGATATGTTCTAATTCAATTACAATTGTGTAATTTAACCTTGATAGAATGATTTCATACATAATAGGTTGAAATGTTATTTTCACAAAATATGGTATAATACTATTCTGGCGCTATTTTTCACAATTCAAAGGGCCCACACCCCATTCAGAAAGGACTGAAAAAAAACACTGAATGGTAAACCATGGTCGTCCATGGTCGAATGTGGTCTTAGAACCATGGCCTACTCTGGCTGACCATTGTAGTCCAATGGTCACATATCATGTATTTAAATATCTGGGTAATATATAAACATGAAAGTCATATCATGTTTTATTAAATGAGTTAATGATATTAAACGAGAATCTGGTCAGTTAGTTCGCTTGATACAATGAAAACCTCGCCAATAAAATCCAAAACTCAGCCAATACGGAAAAAAATATGGAAAAACGCGGCCAATACGAGATTCAGCCAATAAGGATTCAGGATTAGCTCGGCCTTATACGAGATGTCAAGTTTTTTTACGCCATTTTGAAAACGCTCAGCATAATTAACTTTGCGCTTTGTAATTTTTACTAAAAGTTTCTACATGTAGCACTCCCACAAAATAATGTTAGCTTGGGCAACATTCATACTTTTTAATGTATTGGACCGAGTCTACCGAGTGACAAATCATGAAATACTGACGACCTCGACCATAAAAACACAGATTTACATCCCTTGAAGTATTCTTCAATTTAGCGTTTGTTTATCGGAAATATTTAAAAGCGGGCCAATGTGCCCATTACGACAGCAGGCTAAACGCAGTTTGTCTAGACTCTGATTTTTAGTAAATGTCCAGTTTTTTGTTCATTTGTTAGTGTACACGTGAAAAGTGTCTAAATTAAATGCATTGCTACTTTGTGTGATGTAACAATCTGTTTCGCGTCCAATTAAACCAGATTTAGTGGTGTCATCTCCATCATAGCAAATAACATTATTTCAATATATTTTTATCTTCTACAGATATACAATATCCATGACTTATGTGTTCTTTTATAATTAAATGTAATCAACATGTACCTATTAATTTGTTTTATATAAATAATGCAGAACTGCGCAAAGATTACAATTCATCCAGTTTGGCCGGCATTATAGCGACCCATATAGCCTGCAGTTAAGTGCTTCCCTTTGTTTATGTAAACATGATGAAATTATTTATTAATATTTTGATTAAAATTGGATTGGATGCACCTCAGAAAGGGAAGGGAATCTGCGAGTTAGCTGAGCGCTTGCTCTGTCAACTCGCCCACAGCATCTTCACACTGACAAGAGAGGATTCAGCTGACAAGAGGCTGGTGGAAGGCTAAACGTAAGGAATTATAAAATTTTCTTAGTGAAGTATTCATTCAATTTCACATCTAGTCGTCGTCTTCAATTTTTCAAGGATAACAGTGGATATCGACTGGTGGTGAATACTGACAGGTTTGCCAAGACTCAGTGGGATAACAGTGGATATCAACTGGTGGTGAATACTGACAGGTTTGCCAAGACTCGGTGGGATAACAGTGGATATCAACTGGTGGTGAATACTGACAGGTTTGCCAAGACTCGGTGGGATAACAGTATTCACCACCAGTCGATATCCACTGACAGGTTTGCCAAGACTCGGTGGGATAACAGTGGATATCGACTGGTGGTGAATACTGACAGGTTTGCCAAGACTCGGTGGGATAACAGTGGATATCAACTGGTGGTGAATACTGACAGGTTTGCCAAGACTCGGTGGGATAACAGTGGATATCAACTGGTGGTGAATACTGACAGGTTTGCCAAGACTCGGTGGGATAACAGTGGATATCAACTGGTGGTGAATACTGACAGGTTTGCCAAGACTCGGTGGGATAACAGTGGATATCAACTGGTGGTGAATACTGACAGGTTTGCCAAGACTCGGTGGGATAACAGTGGATATCAACTGGTGGTGAATACTGACAGGTTTGCCAAGACTCGGTGGGATAACAGTGGATATCAACTGGTGGTGAATACTGACAGGTTTGCCAAGACTCGGTGGGATAACAGTGGATATCAACTGGTGGTGAATACTGACAGGATTGCCAAGACTCTGTGGGATAACAGTGGATATCAACTGGTGGTGAATACTGACAGGTTTGCCAAGACTCGGTGGGATAACAGTGGATATCGACTGGTGGTGAATACTGACAGGATTGCCAAGACTCGGTGGGATAACAGTGGATATCGACTGGTGGTGAATACTGACAGGTTTGCCAAGACTCGGTGGGATAACAGTGGATATCAACTGGTGGTGAATACTGACAGGTTTGCCAAGACTCGGTGGGATAACAGTGGATATCAACTGGTGGTGAATACTGACAGGTTTGCCAAGACTCGGTGGGATAACAGTGGATATCAACTGGTGGTGAATACTGACAGGATTGCCAAGACTCTGTGGGATAACAGTGGATATCAACTGGTGGTGAATACTGACAGGTTTGCCAAGACTTGGTGGGATAACAGTGGATATCAACTGGTGGTGAATACTGACAGGTTTGCCAAGACTCAGTGGGATAACAGTGGATATCAACTGGTGGTGAATACTGACAGGTTTGCCAAGACTCGGTCAGAATGGTTAAAGAATGTGTTGGTGAATACTGACAGGTTTGCCAAGACTCAGTGGGATAACAGTGGATATCAACTGGTGGTGAATACTGACAGGTTTGCCAAGACTCAGTGGGATAACAGTGGATATCAACTGGTGGTGTTAAACCTTTTGTGACTTTCTCCATAATACAATTTTAGCAATTATTTTATGTACAGTATCGTTGTTATATTTCACAGTACACAGTTAAAAGAATAAAAACATTGTTAATAATTTATGCATGCATTTTGACATTCTATTTATATCGAAACAATAGTTGTGATAGATGTTAAACTTGTACTATTAAAACTGAAAGATGCTGCATACTATATCTATTTATATCGAAACAATAGTTTTGATACTATTAAAACCCAAATATGCCGCATAATATTATAAAGTTAATTAATAATATAATTTTATTAATTAGTTGAATTCATATTGGCGTTGTTATTGGGCTTCAGGCAGCCATATAACCCTTCAGTCTCAGGCCTATACGACAGTAAGTCAAGTCAAGTCAACGTTTTATTCGCTCATATTCATGAAACATGAACGCATGAGGAAACAGTATGTATATAATAAAGTAAGTTGGAAACGAGGTGATCAGTATACATAGTTTCTGAATTCTAGGATGTGAAACAAGATTAATAAATGACTGATACACGTAAATAAGTATAAATAAGTATAAATACATATATAAACAATGGAGAAACTACACAGTCGTAGTAGCAATACTATTAAAACTGTCTTCAGCCCAATAACAAGGCAAATATGAATTCAACTAATTAATAACATTATATTACAACCTAAATTCGCATTTCCTATGGAAAATGTCACTACAAAAGAAATGGGATGTGTTCCCAATCCATTAGAAATATACAGCCTTTGTGATTTGGAATGAATTTTTTTATAGGTTACATCCGATGAACAAAATCACTGAAAGTAAATTAAGAAAAGTATATTTACCTTACTCCTAATATTTAAATCTAATAAAATAAAACAAAAAACTGTAATATAAAATGTGTAATAAATTAATTAAATTATAATTGATTTAAATTTCCATTTTATGAAAACCGAGATCAAGTTGTTTTTTAAATTTAATTAAAATCTCTCCATGTAAAGGTCATTCTTTTTTTCCTGAGAAAATTTGATAACAACCCCAGTTCGAAATGCTATAATTTTTTTGTTGTTTTTAATCAAATCCTACCAAAATTCACTGAAAACGTTCTGTCTCAAGTTACCAAGCGATAAATACCCGTAAGCTTAATTAAAAATATCATTTAGAAAAAAAATGTCAGTTTTAAATTTTCTGCAGTTTAAAATTAAATTAATATTATTGTTTCTTAATTTAATAGCAATGATATTAATTACCCATATGAAAAAGTTGAAAATAATGAACACCGCCAAACATTATTTGAATGTAAATGAGATTGAAGAAATCTTTTACGCTATCTGTTGACAATTTTAAATAGGAAAAGCAATTTAAAATTCCAATAATTTAACAGCACTTAAATCCCCGATAACACTATAAAAAGTTTCACATGTTCCCAATATAAACACTAAAAGTCCTGTACATTTCACATGTTCACTCTATGAACACTAAAAAAAACCTTGAGAAGTTTTACCAGTTTTCACAACAAACACTAACAAACCCCTTAATATTTTTTACATCAGTTACTTTCAAAAGCCTTTAAAAAATTACTCCATCAGGTTACAATCCACTATAACCAGGTTGTGAGTAACCTCCTGTTGATTAAAGCCTCAGTGTCCCCAATAACTCCATAAAGCCTTTGTGCTCTGTTTACCAATAGCTATCAAGATCACATTAAACTGTTCAATCAAAAATCTATTTTCTTGGAGGTGATTGGTAAAGTTACTGATAGAGCATTTGAGCTAGCACACTGTGCTATTTGATACTGTTTCTGTGTTGTTCTTGCTGTTTTAAAGGGACTATGTCAACAAAAAATTGGATTCGTATTACACTATAAATGATATTATATGATAGAAATGCGCTTTATAATGACATGTGCATGAAATAAATAAAACACAATATAATACACAATAAGATATTTTGATAAAAAGAAATTAGCAAAAAAAGTCTAAAAAATTAAGACCCCAAGCAGGGATCGAACTCACGACTTAGAAGTCATACGAACAAATGAACTGCCCTATCATGCTTGGTGAGAAGTAGAGTGTAAACTATGGTTATAAAAAATACTCACAATTATGACGTCAAAATGTATACATGAAAAGGGCCAAACAAACAAGATCCATGTTATAAATTGATTTTTATCTCAGAATGCATGCATTCGTTTTTCCTTTATATATACCCTGTTTTAACCATTATTATATGTCAGTATTAATATATGTGGCTTGTCGTCAGAAAACCGGTCTTAATGCATGTGCGTAAAGTGTCATCCCGGATTAGCCTGTGCAATCCGCACAGGCTAATCTGGGACGGCACTTTCCGCTTTTATGGTATTTTCTGTTTCAATGAAGTCTCTTCTAAACATAAATTCACTGTAGGCGGAAAGGGCCGTCCTGGATTAGCCTGTGCGGACTGCACAGGCTAATCCGGGACGACACTTTACGCACATGCATTAAGACCGGTTTTCTCACAACGCGCCACATATGAATTTCATAATTTTTTAAGAAATTGCCCTCTTGAGGCCCTTTTTGATGACGTTGTCCCTTTAACAGCTGCTGTTAATGGTTTTTTTTGTACTGTCTCCTCCTTATTATTTTAATACTTATCGTATAAATGTTACACTGATCAATATTCAGTTTTGTATTGAAACTACACATTAAAAATTGATTTTAATGAGTAAAGTTTATACAAAATTAAACCAAAGAAAGAAATTGAGACCTAAATATTTCATTAATCCTGTTGCACTGGAATACAAAAATAAATAAACACATTTTAAAACAGTAACAAATCATTTAAAATATTACACCAAGTTTCATTCATTTTGCACTTAAAACTTAAATAACTGAACAGATTACTTATGTCACTTGAAATTCAGAATGTCAAAATTCGCACCAGTTGTAAATAATTAACACTTAAATACTTCTTAAACTTCCCCATTTCAAACTAATCGTCAACTGTCAATATTTTCTCTGCCATCTTTAAAACGTCAAGAATCACAAACTTCTATGCACACGAGATATAAAAGTCCTCGTTCTTTGCTACGCTGGAATTTCAAAAACGTGCGCATTGTGCCTAAAGTTGAGATTGACATATTCAAATTTCAACACTGTATTTGTCTTCATTGAAAATTCACTATCACAGGAAAAATGGGAACCTAAATTTATTTGTGTTTGCTTTTGCCCTATTTAATCCCAGTTCTTCCATTCTCCCAGCAAATATGGTGCAAGCAAGCAAACATATTAAATATTAGCATAAAAGAAGTCTTTATCAGGTTACCTTAGTCAATTTTCTCAACAACTTTTGCCTTATAATGTTTATTGTCCACTTCAAATTATTTCAATAAAGAAATAAAATGCAAATGATTTTTTTTTTTTTAAATCTAATGCGTGAAAAGCAAGAAATGTTTTCATCTTTTCTATTTTATGATTTTTATTTATTTGTGTATTGCATGTTACATTTTTGTTGTTGCTGCTTTTGTATAATAATACTAATTATAAGACCTTACCCTTCTCAAAAAAGTGTATTTAATATGCATTTAATGCGTATTAAACGCTGCAGTATTGGAACCGTATTTTTTCTGCATTAAATGCACATTAAATACATGTTTAGTACACTAAGTGTATTTTTCCTGTACTTTTTGTGCATTTTTTACAAAAAAGTGTATTCATGGACTAGAAAATACACTTAAAATACACTTTAAATACACTTAAAACTATTTTTTTTATGATATAGTGTATTTTTTAAGGAGAAAAATACACTTTAAATACACTTAAGATTTTTTAAGGAGAAAAATACACTTTAAATACACTTAAGTGTGTTAATGCAGGAAAAATGCAGAAAAAATACACTTTATTTCTGTTTTCAAGTGTATTAAATGCATATTAAACACAGAAAAAATATGCTGCCAAAATTGCACTTTTTCTAGAAGGGTAATGAAACAAATTATTCCTCATGGCATGGGTTAATTCCAAAATATCTGTCATAGATTCCAAATGTATAAAGAAAATTCCATAAATAAAAAGCATATAACATTAGTAATAATAATAACAATAATAATAATATTATTATTATTATATTAATAAAACATTATCACAACAATAAGAATAATTATCATACAAAGCAGAATAATATCAATAATAATAATAATAATAAAATAATAATAATAACAATAAAGTAACACACACAATTATAAATTCATTTAATACACAGAACTTAATTGTCTGAATTATCCAAACACTGACACATTTCATAATCCAAGCATTTTAAAGTCTTCCCCATATCACTTTCATTTAAAACCTTAATTTGCTGGGACATTATATCCCCAATCAAGTGGCCATTGTCCTGATCAGTGATAACACTATACCACAAGAGACTCTCTGGCCATGTTTAAATTTATGTAATATTACCAATATCCACATAATTTACAATCTACTGGTAATTGTTTGCTGAGTGAATCGGATATTAAGTTTTCTGGACTTCCTAAATACTATATGATTTGACTGTGCTACGAAATTATCTTTATATTATAGATCAATAGTTGAATGGTTAATAAGTTGTTGTTGTTTTTTAAATGTTCAATTAAGTTTTATTTTCAAAAGCAAAATAAGGACTACTTTTATTTAACATAATGATCACATTCATAAGAAATTCTACAATGTTTATATATTTTTTTCCTCATTTTTTTTCTCCAAAAAAACCCCCAACAAACAGAAAAAAATAAATAAATTTAAATATGTTTTATATTGTAGAATTTTCATAAACATCGTATTTTGTTGCAAGTCTTTTTCTATAGAACTGTGACATAATCTGTCAATTCTGTGACCCCTACAACTATTATTATTTCTCATTTGTTATATTTATAATACTTACAGTGATTGCATTATATTAACTAACACCAATTTTGAAAATTCCCAATTTGCTTATCTCTGAATTACGCCCCTTTAACTTTTCAAACTATTTGAACAACTTGGCCATTTTTGAGGCCACAAAATTGCTATTTTAAGGGGCAAACTTACTTGTTTGAAGTTTATTTTTATTTATTTTATTTCTTAGACTGACATCCACGATAACACTTGCAGCCATTCAGCCCACTATTACATAAAACATTGTTAAAACTTTTCATTAAATCCTTCAAAAACACCAGATGTCTATCTAAACAACACATATTATCCTTTCCGTGTAATATTGTCATAGTTAAACAATCAGTATCAAAACATTTCTTTAAGATCCAGACACTGGCAACTGATAGAATTAATCGTATAGTTCAAACCTTAATACATCCCCACCACTGTCGTAATGCGTGGTCGATTTTGAAGATGAATACACAATGACACAGGACAGGTTTGATATTAACTCTTTTGAAGTCAATTAGTAGTTAAATTTATAACGTTACATATAAAGCCATCTTCCTTCAAAACTTACCTAATCACTAGGTGATCTCACATGTTATTAGGCAGTTTATTTGCTTCTCTATACACACTGCCTGTCAACATTTGAAGTTTTTACTGCTTCCAGTTACAAACCTTTAAGTTCAAATTTTCAACTTCTATGCCCTTTTGTTGTAATAGTTAAATTTGCAACAATTATTTTTGACACCTATTAAACATAAAACTATCATTGCAAAGTAATTTCAAAATAAAGTATTTACTACAATTTCATGGCAAACTAATTGCAAAAATCAAACTTACTGTTTTTGATCATGATCCCCTTTAAAGGGACCTATTAAAATGAAGGTTGGAAAATTGACAATTTTCAAAAAATGTGTCACAAAATAGCAATAAGAAATGTACATTAGTGACCAGCTGGCCTAGTGGTTCAAGCATGTCATACTTCTGTTCCTATGGTTTGGGTTTGAGCTTGGAGGAAGACAATTTTCTTGTTAATTACCTGACTGATGTTTATGCCCCTGGCATCTTGATGCGGGAGGCATATAGTGATTGTCCTGTCCGTCCATCCTTCCGTCCGTCCGTACTACCAGGCTAAGTAGATTTTACCATTTTGTCTAGCACCAACGCCGCTTACAACAACACTTGGATACGTTCACAATTGTTGCTTATGACCATCACCAAAAATCACTTTGACCTTGACCTTGACCTAATTTGGACTAAGAAATGGGCTATCCAGCACCAACCGGGGGCATGTGTGTTTATCAAACACAGAATCTTGTTTTTTCATGCGCTCTTATATTTGGTGTTTTTTCATCTAGATGCTGTAGTTAACGCAGTTAAGACATTTTAAAGACTGTTTTCAAAAATATCAAAATCTGTTAATAAGTCCCTTTAAAGTTTGACTTGTATTTCAAACAAATCGCTCCTCTTATTCTGTGTCGTTCTAAACCCGAACACAGTACCAATTGTCACAAAAGAGATTTAAAGTGTTTCATTTGACTGTAATTATGGGTTAGAAAAATGATCTCTCATTTTGGTGACAATGAGTTGAATGAGGAGATAAGATGTTGAACCCATTTATAGCTCATAAAATTTCCACAGTGTGTGGGGTGGGATTGAACTGGGATGGTTAACTAGCAGATAGGGGAATTTCAGTTTAAATGATATTGACAACATTGCAACATTCAAATTCCTCCAATACAATAACACAATCTCTTGCACACCGGCTACAATCCATTCACCTCTGTTTTGGGCTCGGAAAGTCCTGACTTATGCACGTGGATTTTAAGAAATATGATCATAACATTCAAACGCAATGAACAATACCATCCAATCATTTTGTTTACATATGTGTACTGATTCCATCTGCGTAACTGGGCTTGAAAGAAGTTCCCACAGTAGGAATCACTTCCCCCCCCCCCCCTATTTATGATAATAAAAAAAAACAACAACAAAAACATTTATTCCTTATTTCTATGCAGCTTTTGCTGGTGGTCCTGAAAATCAACTTTAATGTGTGTTCAGTACCTTGTTTCAATTTTGACAAGATTATTGTCATTGAGCCCATTGCAGAGGTGTATGATGAGAGCAACGAACAACTCTCCTAGGAGATTGACAATAAGGAGATTGACAATAAGGAGATTGACAATAAGGAGATTAAAGGAGATTGACAATAAGGAGATTGACAATAATACTGCTTAAGAAATTAAAATTATAAATCATTGTTTACGGCATATACACATTGCTTTTGAGGAATAATCTATCTACCGTAATGTAGTACTTATCATATAATTTCATTCTTATATCACTAAATGAACTCAAATGGATCGGCCAAACAATATATTATACATTAATAATGGATGTGTATTTTTAATGCTATAATGTAAGTGATAGATTTGTTTTCAATAAAGTCATTCAAAAAGAAAAAAAGTTTTCAAGTACTCAAATGTTTCGACTTAATATATAGGAACACTTTATAATTATATCTATTTCAATTGATGTCAATTAATTAAGCACATGCTAATATTTCTAATAATTATTTCTTTGTTGGCATTGTTATTTCACTTCTTTATATTGAATAATTATTTCATTTTTGAAAATCTGTGACAAAAAAGTTGGGAAATTACCAATAATATCAATTATAATATAAATTATAAATAATATCAATAATATAATAATAATATAATAATCAATTATAATATAAATAATTGTAATATAATAATACTATAATATAATATAATAATATAATAATCAATTATAATATAAATTAAAAAGTTGGGAAATTACCAATAATATCAATTATAATATAAATAATATATAATATCAATAATATAATAATAATAATATAATAATAATATAATAATTAATGACAATATAAATAATTATAATATAATAATAATATAATATATTAATATAATATAATAATCAATTTTATTATACCTCACTTGACTATTTCTCTATATAATGCATTTAAACTGCAGCGGGCAACAATTTGATATGTTGCCCGGCAATGTCGCCCGCTACTGCTATGTCGCCCGGTACGCAAATGATACAGGATTGTTCAGTATAATAAAATAAATATTGACTTCCTTGAGGGTGACAGTGCGTCTCGTCAATCCTAGACAAACATTGTCGACCTCGGCTAAAGCCTCTGTCGACAGTGTTGCCTCGGGTTGACAATACGCACTGTCACCCTCAAGGAAGTCAATATTTATATAATAATATAAATAATATTAACATCAATAATATCAAATAATATCAATGAATGCCGATCTGTGAATATGTCCATCTCACTTGTAATGAACTGTATGATATTCCCTAATGTTTGACTGGCAATATATTAAAGCCGCAGTCCATATAATATAATTCAATACATCTTAAATTGTCATTAGTTCTAATGAACGCTAATGATGTTTATTCGCCTGAAAACTGTTTCTTATTTACGAAAGGCATTTTATAATATCTATGTTCGAAAATGCTTGGTACGAACAGCATATACACTAATATTCATGCTGATTTACTCCTGAGGCATCACCAGCTATCGTATGCAGATAAATATATGATAAAAAGTTACCAAAACATTATTATTTTACAGATTTCAATGCGTTTTTTTGTATTTTAATCGGTAAGATATCCATTAGAAACGATTTCTGCAAAGTTTTATTTTTATAAACATATTTTTGGACTGCTGCTTTAAAACTACTCAACGATACTCAACACATTCCACTTGTGAAATTATTGCTCATGTCTCAATTATACAATTCAGTAACAAAAACATGACATTTCTGTTTCCATGGCAACATATTAGCTTTAAACAATTATTCACAAGGAAATAACTCCATCATGCCCAGGAAATTTTTTTGCAAGTTAATTAAAAATCAGGACATGTTAGGACAATTTATTACAGAGGCTGAATGTTATCAATAGAAACCACACTGGCAGGGCATGTTGCTGGAAAATTGTTGACATTTTATGTGATCTGAACTAAGCCCTGACTGGTCATTCAATTATTCAATTATTCCTAACGATTTCTGATGAAAACTGATATTGTCAGCCATGCATTTTCACAAGGAATTCAAATTGTAGGCAGTAAAATCAGTAGTAACTTCTGTAGTATCAAAGAAATCGTGCTGCAAGAAACACTTCGTCATTGTTACAATCTAGATGTTATTGGGTTGCAAAAATATCCGTGTACAATAGCATGCTCTGCATTCTAACAAAAAGACAACATTTTTTCCTGTTACAACAGAAATGGATTATATTTATATATTATAATGTAAATGCAAAACCACTATTCATTTGTGATGTTAGTATAATTATACTTTGCCATGTTTTAGATATATTTGTATTTATCTAAGATAAAAACAACATAAATACTGAAATTATTTACACAATAAAGAAGAGTAGATTAATTTTTTACCTTTTTAAATTTTTGTTCAATTTAAAATGCAATGCAAACAAAAATACTCAATGAAATTTCAATTGATTTTGAAACCCTCAAACCTGTGTTTCTCCATGTGCAATGACAGCTGCTGTGACCTACATTAGGTGTCAAAAAAGTTGTTTGTTTCCGCTTACCTGACCCAACCTAATTTTTTCTGCCGACCCTAAAAGTTTTTTTGCCTATAAATCATTAACTTTTTCTGATTTTCGGGTAAAAAAGAGCCGTTTTAGTTTATATTACATTTTTCATGCCAGAAATTTCTTTTTCTATTAACTGATTAATAGTCAAGGTATTGTTTCTTTGTTGGGGGGCATTTCAACATTTTACGAGGGGTGATCCAGAATTAACCGGGGCATTTCAACATTTTACGAGGGGTGATCCAGAATTAACCGGGGCATTTCAACATTTTACGAGGGGTGATCCAGAATTAACCGGGGCATTTCAACATTTTACGAGGGGTGATCCAGAATTAACCGGGGCATTTCAACATTTTACGAGGGGTGATCCAGAATTAACCGGGGCATTTCAACATTTTACGAGGGGTGATCCAGAATTAACCGGGGCATTTCAACATTTTACGAGGGGTGATCCAGAATTAACCGGACTGAGGCTGCTTTTTTAAAACAACGAGGCACACAAATAAAATAAAAAAATATTAAACTCATCAATCTTTTATCTATATAATCTGAAAGTTTCATAGCTGTAATGCAAGAAATAAAAAATAAAAACATTATTATCAAAACCCTATTTCACAGACAGGGACGCTCCGACGAAAATATAATGTCAAAATGATGTTGCGTGTTTCTGTCATTTTTTCAAATGATCACCAGCGCAAGCTACACATTTTTCATGGCGCGCTATTCACTGCTGAAACAGGTTAATGTACCACTCTTCATCTGACCGGGACACAACATGCTGGACTGTAAGTGACAGGTGGTCAAATGTCTCAAATTTTGTTCACTTCAATGCCAACTTAAGCACGGGAAACACGCGAAAACTCATAGGGGCGAGGTCCGGCGACTATGAGGGTGATTAACCAGTTAGAATCCCAGGAGCCCGATATCTAGCTTAATAGGTTGCGTCGGTTGTAGGGGAGGGTGCGTTGTTGTGGGTGAAGTATAATATCAGACATGTCTGCAAATGTCCTGAACAGTGACGTGCATATGAACAACGTCTTTAGCTGTAGGAACAAACGTTGAATCTATTGACGTCTTTCAGTCCCTTCCTTTATCATCTTCCAGTAACACACGGCCTTCCCAGAATCATCTGCCACTCAAAACTATGCGTCTGTGACATGTTGGTTCCTGCCAATGTTTCCTGAATCATCTCTTAGGTTTTGGTCGGCGAATATTTAAGCTCATGACAGAAATTTATAATACCGCACGTTCCGGTCTCATCCGATGACCCCATGAAAGAAAACAGGTAGTAACGCTTAAACTCGTTTTGCTAACCAGTCGTGTCTACAGTGACGTCAGTAACTTGACAAATTACGTTGAATACACGAATGACGTCGTACGTCAATTGGCGCCGAAACGGTACTTTTTAAACTACACTGCAGATCCGCTATATCGCGATCTGTTATATCGCGATGTCCAATATATTGCGAATCGGCCGTGGATCCCGAATTTTTTTTCCTGTACTTCAATATTTTCCTATTACCAAATGCTCATAAATAAATCCAGTTTGATCCAGATTTTCGTGCCTTCACGGCGTCTCTTTTATTCACACTCTTGTAGTGCGACAAACAATATGCCGACTCGCTCAACATCAAAGTGTGTGCCACCCATGACAACGTCCTTTCACTGCTGTCGCTCTACTTAGCACTCGAAATACACGCAGTACACGTGGAGGGTGTATATAGTAACTGTATGTCATAATCAATACTGAGCTATCTGAATGACAATAACGAAATCGATACGGCTTATCTGTTTCTTTTTTGTTTCCGGACAAATGCTAACCGCATACCGTTCGCGATATAGACACCTAATTTTGTTGCTGTGTGCTACGAAACTATTATACAAAAGTAAAGATCTCATTGTTCTCTGCGCTACAAAGTTTTTATATGGCGATCAATACACCCACGCTTTCCATGCGGACGACGTGACGTTGTACATGATTGTCAGCAATTTTTCGCGCGCTTTTCCTAACAGAACAAAGAGTTTACGTGAAATACATGTGTTTTGTAATTGTTGTTATAATTTATGTTTACTTCACGTGAATAGTGAAATTCGGATACGTGTTTCGGACTTTATATTTTTATACGCGATTTGACATTTATTCTACATAATTAAAGGAATAAATATTATATTTTCATATACAAATGGAATACTTTACATGTGGATTTAATAAATAATGGATGTTAACTACATTGAAAAGGGTGAGTTATTTACTTCATTACATTTATATTTGAGATCAGGAAAAACAGGCTAGTGTATACATGTATATCTACTGAATGGCATGGCAAGTTATATCGCGATCCACCTATATGTCGCGATCGCGATCCGTGGACCCCGCGAATTGCAATATAATGGAATTACAGTGTATATATTGTTATATCAAATTAAAGCACTAAAGCAAAATTACAACACCGTCCCCGCTTAAAGGGGTATGGGTTGCTATAGCAACGAGCAACATACAGAGTGGTTGCTTTGAAATAAAGATTGTTTTGTTTCCGTATAAAATAATAAATGAACACTTGTTTCTGAATTTTTCATTAAAATATATCAAGCAATGAATAAAATTCAAAGCCAGTCCGGTTAATTCTGGATCACCCCTCGTACATGCAGTCCAATATACTTAAACTGTGTTGTGAATATGCGGCGAAGAAAAAAAATTACCCAAAAAAATTAATTTATATTTTACCTCCCCTCCTAGATTTTTTTGGAGATGTTAGCGGAAACCAACCATTGATTTTTATGGCCTTATTATATTAAAATACTAAGAACAATCAGACTTTATTTCTCAATCTAAGGATGAGAAATAAAAACGTAATTGGCATTTGGAATATTGCATTTATGCAATATAATTCATTTAAATTTACTATCAATGAACATTTGAAGGCTTATAGCGGCTACAACTGTACTCGGTAGAAAAAACATAATTGGCATTTGGAATATTGCATTCGTGCCAAATAATTCATTTAAATTTACTATCAATGAACGTTTGAAGGCTTATAGCGGCTACAACTGTACTCGGTAGAAAAGTTTCGAGGGTTCTAAATGCACCTATCAACATTCTCCCCCAGGGGGGGGCGGGGCGGCAGGCAAACCCAGGGGAATTTGACTAATTGTATTTTGGGGGATCTAATTCCCCACCCTAGGGTCAAGCATTTTTGTCTAAATCCCTTCAATGGGGGATGCTTAATTGGTGTAACAATTGGCCCAGGGGCCAATATTACCGGGATCTAAAATCTTAACTAAGTCTATTTCCCGGGACCCAGAATTATTTGGCGTGTCAATTTCCCACCTGTCGGGAATTGCTTTCAGTCTAAAGTCCCGTATATGCCCCCCGCTCCCCCCCTGGGGGAAATTATTGATAGGTGCATAACCAGAAAGTACCAACTGCTTTTTATTTCAATTACAGTTTGTAGTCCTCCAGGGCTAAGAAAAATCTTAAAATTCTCAAATTTAATTACTGGATTTTCTGACAAAGTAATGCATTTCTTGAAGATGTTGACACATAATTTGCTATATAATTCAAAGTGTATTCATATCTAGCATTAGTAATGCAAATGTTCCAAAGCATAGTGTTTCAAACACTAAGCCTAATTTTGACTTATGTTCAACTTAAGTTCAGAATGACTTAAGAATCTTTATAAATACGGGCCCTGGGTTTTCAACCCCCAGTTTGTAAGTAAATATTTGATATACATTCCAACTACTTGTACATTCATGTACCTACAAATTATGCTACTCTTTTAAAGTTTAGAAACCACAACACCACACACATGGCATCAACTTTTATATTATCTGAAAACATAAATTAAAAAAATTATGGTACCCAAAAACCGTTCAACAAAAATCTTCACAGTGGTATGTGATTAGTAACACTTATTTGATCATTTTATTCCGACATTTAATAACTTATTATTTCCTTTTTATTACACACTAAACATTGAAATAACGACACAAACAATATATCCTTAGGACACATTTAAACTGGTCAATAGTTTATTTTATATAATTATCAACACCAAATTAATATTATCTCTTCAGAAGTGGTCATTGAAACATTATTCACAATGGGTCACTATGGAAACTATATTAAAGTTATTAAATGTCATAGATAACCCCTCATTAATCATATCTGACCAAATAAAACTTACACGGCCTAGAGGTATGTGTCATAATTTTATATCATTGTACCATTCATTTTCAGTGCTTTGGTATGGAGTTATGTATAAAATTGTATAGGTCACAGCTGTTCATGCTATTTGGCTAAAAATTTAATTAAGTTTAAACTTTATAATTAAGGCCTTTTTTTGTTAAAAGCTTGCTGCATCAAAATTAAAACTCTTCACTCTGTTCTTTTTCGACAACCAAGACATGATCAGCAGACTACAGTTATTATAATAGGAAAAATTATATGAGGTATGTCGTAGGAAACCCGGGCTTAAATTATGATGCAGGTGCGTAAAGTGTTGTCCCGGACTACCACAGGCTAATCCAGAATGACACTTATGGTATTTTCTATTTCGCTGTAGTCTCTTCAAAACATTAATCCACTTTAGGCGGAATGTGTTGTCCAAGATTAGCCTGTGCGGACTGCACAGGCTAATCCGGGACGACACTTTACGCTCATGCATTCAGCCCGGTTTTCCCAGTCGACATGTCTCTTATTATTTTATTAAATAAATTGTAATCAATAATAGTATAATTTATTATTTGATATTTTTGATGCCAAACATTGAAAAAATTCATGGAAGGATACTGGCACAAAAATTAGTTGTAGACATTTTTTTAATATTCATATTTTTAGACTGTTGGTGCAAGCCAACAGGATTTAGTAGGTGTATTCAGAAATTGGTCTTGAGGGAACTACTTCTTTACTTTGCAGGCTACGAGGCAGTAAATCGATAAATTACTGCGCTTCGCTCGCTGAGCAGTGAGGCTTCCTTTTATCGATGCTACTTTCTATGAATAGATGACAAGAAATAGATCTGACTTAAAACGCTAATAAACAATAATAATAATCCATTCAGCCCACATCTACAAGTGAATTCATGTTATGTCTATTCACATAAGATGTTTGTGCTGTTGACTGGTTACTGCGTATTACATCACATTGCGTAGGTTTAACACCAGTGTATTGAGTCAGTACTTACAGCGGAGCGACTGTAACCACTCGATTGACGATTGCTATTGTTTTTTACGTATGCATAAGAATAATGGAAAAGCATTGTACTTCTAAAGAGAGTTTTGAATATATTTTACTAATTAAACTTATTTTTATTTAAATTGGTGTTTACTGAACATAGCGCTTGTGATGAAAAGCACTGAATATTGATTGGAACTTGTACGGTTCATCGACTATTTTTACCCATTGTAGATTGACTTGAATGCATATAACTGTCTGTATTTGCTTTTTAAAATAATTTAAATAATTTGCACAAAAATATTTGCCTCCCACGAATTACAAAGAAATAATTATGAGAATGTCGTAGATAAATAGCATTGAATTATACGCGCGCTATATAAGTTTCAATTTGCCAAAAAAAAACAGTGGCCTGGATCTCCATCTTCGATTAGGTCATATACGAGCTTATACCAATTTATTTTAAGTACAGTGTATAGTTATGAGTTTCGAGATTTTTTTGTAGAAATGATATAACAGACAGGTAAATTACTTCAATAAACGTTTCTTATAATAAAAATACTCTCAAAATTCATTTGCTCTTACTTTCTTTTCTCGCCAATAGTCTTTCTATATTTTGTCTGAATCTTCATAAAAGTCGAAAGGATGTTATAAAGTCATGACCCAGGATGCACATAAGAATGTGACAGTAACATATTTGCACATACTGCAGGAGCAGAGGTTAATTAATATGGGCACATTATCACCGAACTAATGGGTACAGTAAGAACAACAGAGACATGACCCTGTCTGAACAACGTCCATCTCCCGATATTATAGTACTAAGTTAAAAGTCAGGGCCCATATTTTACATTCAATCTCATTAAAATCAGCTCCAGTCTGAAGCTACTTTATTATCCACCGACTGGATCTGATGTCTCCGCATTAGGGGTCACGTTCAGATGACCTTTTCAGGAGCCGTTTAAACTGTTGCCTTCAAAACGTTGTGGTATAACTTCATATAAAAACCACAAATACTATGCACGAAATTAACGTGAACAGATGTTTACACGCCTAAGGTACAACTATATCCATTGTTATCCTCGTGAACATTAACTGTAAATGATTTATTCCCGAGGATCAGCTGGAAATGCATCACTTTTCAAAAATTGTGAACAAACTTTGCTGTGCAACAGACAATTTCATTGGGCGCAGCAATGCTGATATTTTATTGTTCAGAAGGTCATTCGAATGTGACCAATTATACGATGTCTTCAGATCCTAACAATGTTAAGATTTGATTTTAATGAGATTGATTCGACATTGTACCATCCGTTAAAACCGAATCAGTCCATTACAAAACAGGAATCTACCGGCTCTAACTGTAGGTGTACGGGGCTTAACTGGCTGACAAACCGGACTATACTGTTCCAGTCACTGCCTCCACCGGTACAAAACATGTCTATACCATTCTACACCTTAGCTCTGTGGGCCCAAAGCCAGGGTTCGATCACAGTCCAAATCATACCGGAATGCTACGATTTATCACGGTAGAGGGAGGGTTAAGACCCGGACCTGCTCTGAAATGTACCGGCATTGCCCCGGATATCTCAGGATTCACTGCGCCGCCAGAGTTGTTCTCCTGGTTCGACAGGGTTTTCCCCCGATCACTAATCGGCACTTACTGGGGTTGCCAAACCGGGATAGTGAGAATGGGGCTTTAAAGAATGGTGTTAATTTGAATCCTACCTGGTATTCCCCAACTCTAAATAACAGCAGAACTATTTGTTAATATTTCACATAAGCAACATTGCTACCAAGCATGTCCGCGAACACATAAGTATTAGCCCGGCCCGGCTAGCTCAGTTGGTAGAGCGCTGGACTGTCAATCCCAGGTCGTGGGTTCTAACCCCAGCCTGGCCACATAACTTGTGGGGATTGGTCATGAAATTATTTCTACAGCCATTTTCCCCCTAGTTCTGATTCAAGTAGGGCAGTTGTCAGTTACTGGCATAAGTATGGGCACTTAGTACTGGTAAACCACTTAGAACGCTAAGCTTGCCCAGGAAAAGTGTGAGTAGGTTAACTGACCGCCGTGATATGACTGAAATACTGTTACAAATGGCGAAAAATCCAAACAAACATTTTTTCTTGAGTCTAAATATGAGGCGTGTCATGGGTAAACTGCATAAGGGTAAAGTATCGTCCCGGATTAGCCTGTGCAATCCACAAATCCAGAACGACACTTTCTGCCTATGGTGGATTTATGTGGGGTAAGAGACTTCCTTGAAACAGAAAATACCATAAAAGTGGAAAGTGCCATCCCAAATTAGCCTGTGCTTTATTCTTAAGTCTAAGAATAGCATTGGCACATATGGGCCTGGACTTGTGTCTATACTGTGAAAAACATCTGAGTTATATCCAAGAGGTCCTCCCATAAACATCTTAGTTATATCCAAGACCTCCCATAAACATCTTAGTTATATCCAAGACCTCCCATAAACATCTTAGTTATATCCAAGACCTCCCATAAACATCTTAGTTATATCCAAGACCTCCCATAAATATCTTAGTTATACCCAAGACCTCCCATAAACATCTTAGTTATATCCAAGACCTCCATTAAACATCTGAGTTATATCCAAGACCTCCCATAAACATCTGAGTTATATCCAAGACCTCCCATAAACATCTGAGTTATATCCAAGACCTCCCATAAACATCTTAGTTATATCCAAAACCTCCCATAAACATCTGAGTTATATCCAAGACCTCCCATAAACTCAGGACTAGTCTTACCATAACAGCAAATACATGTTAATGCATGAGCAAAAAGTGTCGTCCTGGATCAGCCTGTGCAGCTGCTTTTATGGTATTTTCTGTTTCAAGGAATTCTCTTCTAAACATAAATCCACTGTAGGCTGAAAGTGCCGTCCTGGATTAGCCTGTGCGGACTGCACAGGCTAATCCGGGACGACATTTTACGTACATGCATTAAGTCTGGTTTTCCCACGACGTGCCTCAGATGTTCAATTTAAGACATTCAAAGTATTCTTTGTATTTAGAAAATACAATTGGGCAAATTTGGGCAGAGTCCACATGGACACACAGTCATATTGAAAGTATTCAACACCGACTGAATACAGTAAATCGTCATCAAATTTAAAGGAACTCACAATTCTGTTTATAAACTATGCATGCTTTGAAATAAGTACATTGTTTAGGTTCACAAAATCAAGCAAAAATTTAATGTTCACCTTTTACTGACTGCCAACAGATGAAATAATCAATTTTATCTGAACAATCCAGGTTAACCCCAGTACAACATCTGTCTGGCAAATTATAGCAAAATAATTACTAATAAAATATTTACTTTGATTTTTATCATCATGATAAATTTAATGAAAAGGTCAATATGGATACAACAAAAAGTTGGACAGCAAAAAGTAATGATTCATTGCATTTTTAAAGATACTCAACTCCAGATGGGCATAAAAATGTGAATTTTTGGTAGATTTGCCTAAACGGTAAAAAAATGGGTAAAACGTCACTATTTGTGTAGAACACGATCACATACTATAATAAACTGTATATTTCATACAAAAACAGAAGCTGAATAAGCTCGCACTTTCCTAAAACCCGCTATTCCCGATATCAAAATACCGTGGCTTTCCCCAGTACAAGCAACTGATTTAAGTGATGTGTGATTCGACAAAACTAAACTGTCACGTAATTATCCTAAATATAAACATCGCTATTTTTAAATTACTCAGTGCGTTATAGCGTCTGCAGACGCTATAGATTTTAGGACGATAAAAAGATGAAAGCTATATAAAATAATCTTTTTCAGGTAAATAATTTTTTTAATGTGTTCCTCACGATTATGAACGAAAAACTTGTAGTTTTGACAATTTTCTTTCGTTTTTACAATTCGACCATCTGGAGTTCAGTCCCTTTAACAAAGGGAAGCCGATTTCCGAGGTGCTTAAAGTGACTATGTCAATGAAAAGGGCCCCAAAGGGGCAAACTGCAGTAAAAATCTGAACAGTATATATTAATATTGGCATAAAGGTTACAATAATGTACGTATAATGGAACAATAGTTTATGCATTCAGAGAACAAAATCATTATATAATTTAACTTTGGGGTCAGATTGATGGGTATCTAATATAACAATAGTATGCTCATTGATTTTCACAAGTCAGAATAGCGCAGTTGGTTACAGCGCTGTATATACACTGTCATTTGTTCTAACAACTCCGTCATCGTGAGTTCGATACTCACCCTGGGTTTTCTTTTTTAAAGTATTTTTCTTTATTGGTTTTATCAAAATTCTCATTATATAGTAAATTATTCATACATTATTTATTGTATATGCCTTTGTATTGCTCATTTATGTTAACATAAAAACATTAAAATTGCCAAAGAAGATAACTTTTTTGTTGACAAAGTCCCTTTAAATGTTTACCATTCTAATCTTTTAGACAATGCAAAGTCACCTGGGGTAAATCATCACAATGCAAATTCTTGTACTTGGTATAATGTTAAACAATGCAAATAGTGACATTATTTGAGGCGTGTCATGGGAAAAACGGGCTTAATGCATGGGCGTAAAGTGCGGACTGCACAGGCTAATCCGGGATGGCACTTTCCGCTTTTAAGGTATTTTCTGTTTCAAGGAAGTCTCTTCTAAATATAAACCAACAGGAGGCGGAAAGTGCCGTCATTGATTAGCCTGTACGGACACTTTACGCACATGCATTAAGCCCGGTTTTCCTATGACACACCTCATTTATAATGTTGAAGTAATTTACATTACTCAGGCCAACATTAAAATTAATTTAGTTTGCCATTGCCTACCAACGCGACGAAAAAGTCCCGACTCTAAAGATTTTTCTTCGTTAAATCAAACCAGTTTTGTATTTTTTAATTATGATTATTCGATTTTTTCTTTGGGTTAAATAAAAGCTTGCTCTTCTTTCATTTTGGTCATTTTCTATTGGGTTAATAAATTAACTGTATCAGCCATTCCCTTGCTTAGGACAAAAATAAATGGTTGGTTTCTGGTTTTACATCTCCAAAACAATCTAGAAGGAGAGGTAATATATAACTTTATTTGTCTTTAACATTTTTTTTCTTCGCCACATATTCACCACACAGTTTAGGTATATTGGACTGCATGTAAATGTTTAAACGCATCCCAGCCAAGAAACTGTAACTTAACTATAAATAAGGTCATCGAAAAAAGAGATTTCTGGGAAGAAACTTATTATCAAAAACGAGTTGTTTTTTTTCAAAAAATCTGAAAAGTTAATGATTGATAGGCAAAAAACTTTAGGTCGGGTAAGCGTAAACCAACAACTTTTTTTTTACGCCTTATGATAGGCCATATCAAAATGCGATTCTAATCATGAAAACGCATGGGCTGTTTGTCAGCATTCATTGACTAAATAAAGATGATTGCTAGCAAGCTCTTGTTATATCAACAGACACTTAATTATATCATCAACAACAATGTCTGTGTAATATTATATTTTGATGCTAAATGGATCCTTCATATCTTTGCATATTTTTTTCCAAAAAACAAATTGCCTACCTACCTACCCATTGCCAGCAACCTTAGGTAGGCAATGGCAAACAAAGATTTTTTTTACGGTTGGCCTCATGTCTGACTTAACTTTGTTCAACTTAAATATAATAAATTAAAACTATCCAAAAACAGGTCATCCCTTGAAAGCCAGAAGGTTCATCAGCATTATGTGCAAAGAAGGCTGATAGCCCCCTCTGGCTTTCAAGGAATGAACTGGTATCTGTGAAAACACACTAGAATGATGACAGTCCAGAATAAGCCATCTGTTCAGTAGTTCAAAATGCAATAAAAACACAAGTGCTGCTAACACACCAAATCACTGGAACCCAAGAAAACTTGTTCTTGTTTATGAGGTTCAAAGATGTGAGATGTCTGCATTTTTTATTTTTGTTTGAGAAGAAAGGAAGAAATATGACAACATATGACCCATTATACTGGATTAATTGTACCTCTCCACTGATAATGTCTGCTGAGCTAGCAAGATCAAGTGTGTTTGTATGTCTAATGAAAGGTGAAAGAAAGGTTAAACATCACTAAATTGTTGTAAACTAACAACCTACAGGTTTTCCCAATTCTTGAATTCAAGAGTGAGTTTTCTGTAAAATAACAAAATAACGCTCATTACTCATCTATTGTTTCCCTTCTTTGTTCATATTAAAATAAGCAGTCAATAATTTTAAATATCACACTGGAATATCACCCAGCTATGACTTCGTAGTGATAAACAGGTTGATCGGAGTTAAAAGGCGCTTATGAAACAGGAGTAAATTACTCCATGTTACAAAAGCGCATTATTTATTGGGGAGCCCTGTTTCGGTATAATAAAATTAATATTGCATTCTTTGAGGGCGATAGTGCATGACAAAATGCACTATCGCCCTCAAAGAATGCAATATTTATATATTAAAATGCCGCATACCAGTAAATTGGAAGTACAGTTAACTGAAACATAATACAAGGCCCTGGCACACTGTGGCGAATTTGAACCTCGAGTTTGAGTTCTCTTCAACATATTAGTATGTCATATGCGTACAATGTCTTTTCGACAATTGAAGACTAGTCTTCGAGAATGTATTAGTGTGGACCAGTCTGTACGACTTGTGCACGAGCAGATGTCGTAGGCAAGTCTTCCAAACTCGCAGCAAATTTGTGTTATGTCGTAGAACGATAATATACGGCGAAACTCTACGACAAGTGAAGACATGTCTAAGGAATGTGTTCGAGAGTGCGTGTGATTCCGACAACATGCCTTCGACAAGTGTATGGGAAAAAAGTAGCAGAGAAGTGGTGAGAATTTTAACATTTTAAAAATCTCACCCCTACTTGGCGAGTTCTGGCGACATAATAAGACATAAAAAGACATAAAAAGACATCACTGTGACATAGAGCGACATGTGTACAAGATCTGCATGACAACAGGGTCTTACGGAACTTTGACCAACTAGTTTTTGTCTAATTACAAAGCATTTTGTGAGAATTTTAACATTTTAAAAATCTCACCCCTACTTGGCGAGTTCTGGCAACATAATAAGACATAAAAAGACATCACTGTGACATAGAGCGACATGTGTACAAGATCTGCATGACAACAGGGTCTTACGGAACTTTGACCAACTAGTTTTTGTCTAATTACAAAGCATTTTCCACATTTCACATGATCTCTGTTATGTTTCCATTCAATACTGTTTTTCCATGGAAACCATTTAGCTCAGAGATGTATTTACACAGTCCTCCATGTGACATGCAGATCTCTAATTAAATTTCTCATTTTTCCACACACAAAAAAGAAATAACAAAGTATCACGGACCACACACAATATCGAACGAAGAGTCGGTCTACAATGGGAATAAGGATGAAAATTTAATGTAAGGACACTTCGGTTTTGGACCCTGATTATTTCCGACAAAACTGTTCCCTAAATAAACAGAATCCCCTTACAGTGGATTGTACGGTAGTTTTGTTAAATGGAATGCTAATAGCAGTGCAAACACTAGTTGTGTTTGTAATCTGATAATTTGAACCCATTTCAAGCATTCAAGGCTGCCTGAAGGATTCAGGCATTTAAACCATTGTTAAGTAACCCAGTCTTAGCCAAAGGGTGTTTTGCAGCCAAAGGGGGTTTAGCATTTGACAAAATCATTTCCATTTTTGTGTGTTTTGTTTTGTTCTTCGCTTTTGTTTTGTTTTGTTTTGTGTAACTGAGATGATTTGATTTTTTTCTTGTTTCTTTCTTTTTATTTATTTATTTATTTATTTTCTATATTACTACTTCTATTATTTATTTATTCAAGTACCTGCAATGCTTTGGTATAACAAGAGGGCCATAAGGCCTTAGGTCGCTCACCTGAGGGGTAAAGGAACTACTGACCGGAGCAAGTTTCATGAAGATTCACTAAAAATGTGGCCTCTAGAGTGTTCACAAGCTGCTTTTTTCAATTTGGCCTGGTGACCTAGTTTTTGACCCCATGTGACCTGGTTTCGAACTTGTCCCATATATCATTTGGACAAATGTTCTGAGCAAGTTTCATGATGATTGGGCAATAAATGTGGCATCTAGACTATTCACAAGCTTTTTTTTCAATTTGTCCTGGTGACCTAGTTATTGACCCGACATGAGCTAGTTTCAAACTCATCCCAGATATCATTGAAACAAATGTTCTTAGCAAGTTTCAAGAATATTGGGCGAAAAATGTGACTTCTAGAGTGTTCACAAGCTTTTTCTTCAATTTGCCCTAGTGACCTAGTTTTTGACCCCACATGACCCAGTTTTGAACTCATACGAGATATTATTTAATCAAATGTTCTGAGTGAATTTCAAGAAGATTGGATAAAATATATGAATTCAAGAGTGTTCAAGAGCTTTTTATTCAATTTGACCTTGTGGCCAAGTTTTTGACCCCACATGACCCAGTTTCAAACTCGTCCAAGATATCCTTATAACAGATGTTCTCCGCAAGTTTCATGCAGAGTGGGCAATAAATGTGGCCTCTAGAGTCTTCACAAGCTTTTTAAAGTTTTCAATATAGCCATATAAGGAAAACTGCCCCGCCCCCTGGCGGCCATGTTTTTCAATGGAGCGGAACCATTTTTGAACTCGGCTGAGATATCATAAGAACAAATGTTCCGAGCAAGTTTCATGTTGATTGGGCAAAAAATGTGACTCCTAGAGTGTTCACAAGCTTTTTATATAGCCATATAAGGAAAACTGCCTTGCCCCCTTGCGGCCATGTTTTTCAACAGAACGGAACCATTTTCGAACTCGGCTGAGATATCATAAGAACAAATGTTCCGAGCAAGTTTCATGTTGATTGGGCAAAAAATGTGACTCCTAGAGTGTTCACAAGCTTTTTCTATAGCCATATAAGGAAAACTGCCTTGCCCCCTTGCGGCCATGTTTTTCAACAGAACGGAACCATTTTCGAACTCATATGAGATATCATAAGAACATAAGTTCAGAGAAAGTTTCATGTTGATTGGGAAAAAAATGTGACTCATAGAGTGTTCACAAGCTTTTTCTATAGCCATATAAAGAAAACTGCCTTGCCCCCTTGCGGCCATGTTTTTCAACAGAACGGAACCATTTTCGAACTCAGCTGAGATACCATTAGAACAAATGTTCTGAGCAACGTTCATACTGATTGGGCAAAAAATGTGACTTCTAGAGTGTTAACAAGCTTTTTCTTCAATTTGACCTAGTGACCTAGCTTTTGACCCCACATGATCCTGTTTCGAACTTGTCCGAGATATCATTGGGACAAATGTTCTGAGCAAGTTTCATGAATATTGGGCTTCAAATGTAGCCTCTAGAGTGTTCACAGGGTGAATGTTAGCAATAAACGATTCACAACGCATGGCGATCGCAAAAGCTCACTATGAGCCTGTTGTGCTCAGGTGAGCTAAAAACAAATAACATCTTATAACATTGGCATCTTAAAAACCACATACAAAAAATTCTAATAATTTTTTTTAGCAAACACTTGAAACACTTCAAGCAAACATAATTTGTTTCATAACTTCCATGGATTTCAATAATAATACACTGAATTAGTTTATTTTAAACCTATTTATTTTAGCTCGATTGCAGAGAAAGCCCAGAGCTTGTAGAGGCACTCTCAGGTCCGTTTCCTGGGTAGAACCAGTACTTGGTGTCTTTCGGGGAGATCTTGAGAACGCTCCCTGAGTGGGGATCGAACCTGGAACCTCCTGATCGCTAGGCGGACACCATATCCACTATGCCACTGACCTTTACATTATAACATTACATTTCATTAGTGTTTAATAATTACAACAGGCACTTTTGCCTCATTTATGCCAACCTCAAACACACATTTAATCTGTATCATTTGCTTTGTTCATCTGTATCATCAGTTTGCTTTGTTCATCTGTATCATCAGTTTGCTTTGTTCATCTGTATCATCAGTTTGCTTTGTTCATCTGTATCATAAGTTTGCTTTGTTCATTTGTATCATCAGTTTGCTTTGTTCATTTTTCTTTCTAAATGCCAAGCATAAGGATCATGTGACAGAAAACGCTTTTAGTTTAATATTACAAAGTAATTTCTAGAATTTCAGATGGCCAGAGAACAAAAGCTCTGTTGATTCTCCTAAGACAAAGTGTCCAATCCAGCCCCCTCTATACAACAATGAGATTTTGATGGACTTCCAAATGCATTTTATTGCCATGTCATTACAAATGCTTTTATAGATGCATTAAAATGCCTTTAATTACCTCCCTTTGCTAGATTAACTCTTCAGTTTTATTACCTCCCTTTATGACTGCCCCACATGCCTGGGGTGTGAACCTTGTGGATGTGGCAGGCATCAAAGAGTGGACATAATTAAATGGACATTTGGAATCCTGTATTGAATATATTGCTTTATTAATGACAAAAGTGCTCTCCATAGGGAAGGATAAGTTATTATTAGAATACTCTACAAGAAAAAAAATGTCAATTTTGAAATGTTCCACATATATACTTTATCATAATTATTGATAATCAATATTAGGTTAGCTTCAACTTAAATACAATCAAATTGATTCCACCAGTCATTTAATGCCTATTTCTTTTTATGCACCTTATATCAATATTTAGGGGGGGCTGACCCAGGGGAATTTGACTTTTTTTTTGTGTGGGGTCTAATTCCCCACCCTAGAGCCAAGCATTTTTGTCTAAATCCCCACCCTAGAGCCAAGTATTTTTGTCTAATTCCCCTCCCTAGAGCCAAGCATTTTTTTCTAAATCCCCACCCTAGAGCCAAGCATTTTTGTCTAATTCCCCACCCTTGAGCCAAGCATTTTTGTCTAAATCCCCACCCTAGAGCCAAGCATTTTTGTCTATTTCCCCACCCTAGAGCCAATCATTTTTGTCTATATCCCCACCTTAGAGCCAAGCAAATTTGTCTAATTCCCCACCCTAGAGCAAAGCATTTGTGTCTAATTCCCTACAGTGGGGGATGCTTTAGTTGTATTAAATGGCGGGGGACCAATATTACCTGGATCTAAAATCTATTTCCCCCGGTATCCAGGATTATTTGGAGTGTCAAATTCCCGTCTGTCGGGAATCGCTTTCAGTCTACAGTACCATATATGCCCGCCTCTGTACCCCTGGGGCAAAATTGGTGCATTAGACATTTTTAAAAACAGAATGTTTCATTCTTTTTTAACTTACCGGAATTTCTATTTATTTGAACACTAAAATTCATAATAAATATACTTAAAATCACAGAATTTTCCCTGAAATACACCAAGTGGTGGGTGGAGGACTGGGGCTGGGTGAGTGGGGAGGGAAGCTAAAATTGGGACCCAAATTTGTGGGCTGTCTCAATATTATTTTTGCAAAGGTCAGACAATCACATTATGAATCAATATTAGGCCAATAAAAAATAAATTGTGTGTTTCGGGCAATGTAGGGTAGGGTCTAGCCATAAAAGCCAAACAAATGACAAGCACCTAACCCACAATACTATTCATCCATGAAGAGATCAAGAATACTCAGTTAATAATATAACGCGCCTTTTCGACATGGACTATCTAGTTATCACGATTACTTCCTTGAAAAAATAAAAATCTGACAAAATCAGATTTCACGGAAAACAATTGTCTCTAAAAACTTTAGGGTTGAAGGGTTTTTGCTAGGGAGGGTCGGACTGCCCGAAACACAAAACTGTTTTGTTTTGGCCTTATTTATGCAGTGGTCAGACAATCACAGCATGTCAATGAAGCTGACAACTGACTTGTGCCACTCTGGCCATTATTGCAAAGCCCCTTTGTTTGTCCAGCATTTCTGGTATAATAGATTATTGGTGGGTGGGGAGCATGTTGGATGTCAATGGCAGATTTAACGGCCTCCAGAATGCTGTATTTAATTAATGTTGACAGGGAAATCTGGATAGAACACTCTTGCCAAGTGGTTCTTGATAGCATTTGCATTTTATGAGAAATGAACGCCTGACTAGGCATACTCTTTCACTGTTTCCAATCAAAACTGTTGGCTTTTCACAAACAATAAATGAGGCGTGTCGCGGGAAACCCGGCTTTAATGCAAGTGCGTAAAGTATCGTCCCAAATCAGCCCATGCAGTCTGCACAGGCTGATCCGGGACGACACGTACCGCTTTTATGGTATTTTCTGTTTCAAGGAAGTGTCTTCTAAGCATAAATCCACTGTTGGCGACTGTAAGTGTTGTCCCGAATCAGCCTATTCGGACTGCACAGGCTAATACAGGATGACACCTCACGCACATGCATTAAGCCCGGGTTTTTTCCCACAACACTCCTAAAAAATATATGGCATTCAATTCCATACTAATCTGTTAAAGTAAAATCTGTAAATTGCAAAACAAAGGGAAAGACTTTTTTCACATATTTGAAATATGATGGAATATCATATATTCCATAATAAATGCCCCTGGAGGCTAATTACATGAAAGCAAACATTCTTGCTGTGTAAAACTGACTTTAGCATTAATTGTATGTGTGCAAATTTGCAAACCATCTAATCAAGTTTCTACAAATGTATTAAAAAAAACTTAAGAATATAAATATATACTAGAACTCCACGAGTCGGATGTGTCGCCTGACAGGGCATAACTCAAGTACGATATGAGCAATTATGCCAAAAACCGAATTGGACCTTCCTTTTATGCCTACTAACATTTCCATAAAGTTTCATAAAGTTATTGTCTGCACAAGCCTTATTTGAACGATTTTTTGTAAAAAAGGGCATAACTCAAGTACGATAAGAGCAATAATGACGAAAATTGAACTTAACCTTCCTTTTATGCCTACTAACACTTCCCTAAATGTTCATAATAATAGCACAAAGACTTCACAAGTTATTGTCTGCGCAAACTGAAGGGGCCGCCGCCGACGTTGCCACCGCCACCGCCAAAAGTAACCCGTATATGTTGCCTTTTCATATATTTCTCAAAAATAAAATACTTAATTTTATTACAAGGACATAGTATCATATTCTTGAAGAGATTCTCAAACGTTTACACTCTTAATTATTTTTTTTTTAATATCCACTTAAGTTGCTAGTTAGTTAAAATAAATGTACAAGCTATGATTATTGTAACCAAACCCATACAACATACTCAGTAGATAGGAACATTTTAGAACATCATTTTACTTAAATTCTTTTTAATACCACTTTATTAATCTGACACAATACAAATCAAATGAAATAACACTACGATCATTTAATAATTTTGAACCAATTTAATTTATAAGCAAATTGTTATTTTTAATAAATTTATTTTACATACATTTATAAAACAAAATGTGCCTATAATGTACATAATAAGTTGAATTATCTACTGTTTGATATATGACATGTCATTGTGACATGAAACAATGTTATATACCCAGAATTATACTTTTTTCATAATTTCATAATCGCCGCATTTAATCACATCTACCATTTTCCAACTGATCAAATCATCTCAGATTCATTATTGAAACTTACTTTAATTAAATCATATTTAATTTTACCCTACAAACGCCTACACAACTATGTAATCGACCCATTTAATTTCCACTTCGGTGTTATTTACTTTTTAAACACTGCACTTTTCCAAATCACTCTTCCTAAATCCACAATATGTTCCATCCATTCACTACAACACCACAGCATGAAAAAAATTAATTTCCTATACATGCCAAATATTATAAACAAACAGAGCAATATGACACAGCCTTTGTGCCCAGCAGAGGTCTAGCACTGACCACAGTGGTCAGCAATGGTCAGTTGTATGGCGTACCCTTTGGGTCAAAAGTACATATATTCACGGCAGCTAAATATAGATGTAACTGTTGTTATAAAAATTGTAACCGCAGTTACAAATTTATGACTGCAGTCATACATTTGTTACAGCAGTTACATTTACAGATATAACTGCAGTTGCAATTTATACTGAAAGTAAAAAAATATAACAGTTGTCATAACATTATAACTGCAGTTACACATTTTTTCTGATTCATTTATTCATAAAATATGTATCTTTAAATTGTTTTTATAATTTCAAAATTCATATAGAAATAAATAAATGCAATTTTGACAAAAAGGTATCATATAAAACGTGATTAAATTCACTAAAAAGACTTAGTTAAGTTAAGCATTTGGTCAGAAAAATGTAACCATGGTTATAATTTTATGACGATTGCCATATTTTATGACTGTTGGTATAAATTATTACTGCAGTTATATTTGTAAATGTAACTGCGGTTACAAATTTATAACAACAGTTACATCTATATTTAGCTAACAGGCGTAAGTGTACTTTCGACCCAAAGGATACGTCATACAGTTGGTTGTTGGAGTGACCACTGACTGACAATGTGCAAATATGGTCGTTTAGTATGGAATTCTATTCCAATAGGAGATCATTTTACCCCAGAGAGGTTAAACAATGGCGGATAACAGATCAATGGTCAATGTAACAGAATTATTTGACGTAATTGTTAAGTTGTTAGTATACTATAGCCGCAAATAAATAGATAGTGATTCAATAAAGACCAGAAATGTAAATTGAATGAATGGAGCCATTCGAAACCATAAGAGAAAGGTGTTAAAAGTTAATACAGCAAGAAAATAGTTTTATACTTTCTTGTATTGCCTATAAAGATGTGCCATAATTGAATTATTAACTTTATTGATATGGACAAATAATTTTATGAAAGATTTGTGAGTTTATTTACCTTCAAACTCATATGGGGCAGATCTAATTGCAAATATAATTATCGACAGCTATGGCCGTCCTTAATAAAAAATTTTTTTGGCGTAACCCAACCGACTCACGAAAATAGCCGGGAGCCCAAAAAGATTTTCAACATGCAAGTGACACAAAAAAGTTTCATATTGCCTTGAAAATGTTGAAATGTTCTTGTTAAAAAATATTTCAGTAACAAAATATGAGAAATGTATATCAGAGTTTTTCAATTTAAATACAGTTATAAATCAATAAAACATTGGTATTGCAAGTACAAAGGTACAATGGTCACATAGTAAGCATGAATTATATATTAAATTAACAACATTGAATGAACAAATAATAATAAAAAAATCCTACCTACCTACCCACCACTAAAATTGTGGGTAGGGTTATGCCAAACAAACAGTTTATTAATGAGGGCCTCGTAATAATTATGTATGTATCGTTTGCATCAAACAATTGCATTATATTTGTACGCCTTAGATGTGTTCATTATTCGGCGTAGCTGTCTGATCACTTTTGACCCAGATTTTCTTGCAATAATTATGCAGCGGGAAAATTGAATGCCAATAGAATTGGGCAAATTTTCTAATTCTAGGGAATGCCAACTTCAAACAATGGTTTAATGTATAACAATAACTGTTGCATACTTTGGGGGATTAAAAATGTACATAATTGTTTACATAAGCGGTTAAAATGAAGTTATAAACATATCTTCAACATATACTCTAGAACTGGGGCTAATTATGAACGTATTTTCTCATTGTATGCCATTAACAGAATGCTATATTCATTCACATAACGAAATAACTATTTTGTTTAGCCTACATTTATATAAGCTGTACGCTCTATAAATAGCAATTGTGCAATGTTCCCATTCATAAATCTCATACAGTGTTGCCGTTCCATGTAGCCCATTGATTCTAGCGAGTTCATCGCATTCCAGAAACAGTAGTGTCATTCTAAACATAGCGCGCGTAGCTAGCAACCGTTGTATAACTGTGTTAATATACTCGTACATGCATCAATAATAGCTTTCAGAGAATCATAAACCTAAAAAAAATTATACATGGGGAATTTATATTTATAAACTTACTGTTAATTTGATAAAATTGTGGTTACGATTTATTAACGATTATATATAATTGCATCTTTCTATCAACTTCTCTGGCAGATGTTATTTAATCTATAAAAAGATGCTACATTTTCTATAGATAAAATGTTATGAAAGAAGGTTCGGAATGCGTCGAATTGTTATTCGCACAGCATAAATACACAATTTGCAATACTAATTATACACAGGAACCTCGGAATGCATTGATATATATTATCATAATATCATTGATATTAGTGGAAGCGTCTTTAGGGAAATAATTGACCTCAAAGGGTAGCAACAATGTATGTACTTATCATTTTGATCACCAGAATTAAGCTGATTTCTTACACAAATTTTGTTTGCAGTTTATTTAATTATTGTATTAAATATTAATTCCTTACTCTGTTCTTGTAAAAAAAAAAAAAATTATCGCTTGAACATAAATAATTATATTCCTGTAGCAAAATTACACAATTGTTCCTTAAAATATTTGCTGTAGTAATTTCTTGAAATCTTTGTCATCTCATTTGTGATTTATTTTTCCAAATTTTTTTTTTTTTTTTAATGAAACATAACCTTTTTCCTTTGCTTATTGCACTGTAGCTGTTTTTAATATAAATTAGAACATTTCATATTCACAAGCAACATAAATTATTATTAAGTACAATAAAGACAAAACTGACATCTGAAGTGATGCAGTATTTCCAAAAACAATCATTTGGGGTTTTGATAGCCCCCGTTTTAGCGTTGCAATCCCAAATTTTTATGAAAAACTGCCGTATATGATAAAAGTAATGAAAACACTGCGATTGGCACTGGATACATTCCTAGAAAGTGCAGTATTTTAGTTCCTGTTTGGACAAAAACCATACCCATAAATTGAGGCTTGTCGTGGGAAAACTGGGCTTAATGCCTGTGGGTAAAGTTTCAGCCTGGATCAGACTGTGCAGTCTGTACAGGCTAATCCAGGATGGCACTTTCCGCCTACAGTGGATTTATGTTTAGAAGACATTTCCTTGAAACAAAAAATACCATAAAAGTGGACAGCACCGGCTGATCTGGGACAACACTTTTCGCATATGCATTAAGCCCGGTTTTCCCACGACACCCCTCAATTATATTTTTCCCAAGTGTAATGACTGCACAATCAAACTAATAGAAACTGGACCCATTTGTAAAGCTGTGAAAAAAATCGCTAAGTGCACAGGAAGAAGTAAATGCTTCAAACACTGACAGAGCTAATAAGTAAATGAGGAAATAGATCATGCTGATGATAATGTTGCTGATTCCACTGATGATAAAGCTGATGAGTATGTTTACATCTGTCAGCTCCTAGTCAAACAGAGGCATGCAAGACGCTACTGGATGACAGAACGATTGCACAGCCATCTTATCCAAGAAATCTACACTGGTCAAGTGGTCACTGATTAGTTTTCAATGTCTACTTAGTGTTTATTATATAAAAGGTCGGTAAGTTATCCTAGATATTCTGCATGTAATGTGCATGTAATGTGCAGGTAGGTAGGCTGATAGTTGAAGATATTATCATGTCAGTAAGTGCAGTATATGTATAACACGGCAGAAAGTTCTATGCATAGGCTGTCCGACTAGCGCCTGGTTGGCACACTCCCTTCTCACCGCTGCGGTTGGAGTTCAAGTCCGGGTCCCGATGTGGGGTTTCCTCTGGGTACTCCACTTTCTTCCCACAACACAAGACCAAAATTAAAAATATTTCAGTCAAAAAATAAATAGCTGGAAATTGCAGCTATGATTCAAAATTCGTCCCAACTTTCGATAAGTCTCTCCAAATAGGCAGGGGTTCTAGGCCACACTTTGGGTCCTCACATAACGCAGCAGCTTCAGCACGGAACAACCTCATAAACTTCCAAATAGATACATTTTTTTACTGGCCATTTAAATGCCAATTTGGTAAGCAGTAAATCAATTTATAATAAGGGTCGTTTTTGTTTGGCCCTTTTCATGTTTATATTTTGACATCAGAATAGTGAGTATTTTGTATAACCATAGTTTACACACTATTCATTACCAAGCAGAATAGCCTAATTGGTCAAAGCGCTGTCTACTGTCATTTCTTCGTATGGCTCATAAGTCGTGAGTTCGATACCCACTTGGGGTTTTAATGTTTTCAAACATTTTTGCTAATTTGTTTTTATCTAATATGTCAATGTGTATTATAATATTTATTATTTATGTAATGCCAATGTCTTAGAATTGCTCTGTTCTATAATAAAATATCATGGATACTGCAATAGGAAGCCATTTTTTCGTTGACATAGTACCTTTTAAAGTCATTTTGGCAGTATTTTATTATTAAAATGAAATTTTGCCACGCAATATAGTTATTCAAGTGAAATTTTGTAAGCAGTACTGAAAACTGCACATTATGCAATAAATAATGGAAATGCAATTGTGGTAAGTAGTTATGCAAAAGTGAATTGAGTTATAGGTATACGATGGCAAAGTGACCCTTCTCGAAAAAGTGTATTTAATTTTATGCTATTAAACGCTGCGGTATTGGCACCATATTTTTTCTGCATTAAATGCGCATTAAATACACTTTTAGTACACTAAGTGTATTTTTTCTGTCCTTTTTCTGCATTTTTTACAAAAAAGTGTATAAATACACTTGAAAATACATTTTAAAAAACCTTTAAATACACTTAAGTGTTTTTTTTTTAAAAAGATATAGTGTATTTTACAAGGAAAAAAATACACTTTAAATGCACTTAAGTGTGTTAATGCAGGACAAATGCAGATAAAATACACTTTATGTCGGTTAATAAGTGTATTTTTTCTGCATTTTCAAGTGTATTAAATGCGTATTAAACGCAAAAAAATATGGTGCCAATACCGCCGCGTTTAATACGCATTAAATACACTTTTTCGAGAAGGGGATTCTGGTCAATGGGTTATGCAAATGTTAAATGGATAAGCCGTAATGGATCTGCGGAATAGAAACATGGTACTGCAAATGTGAATTCTACAAGCAATAATGCCCTATGAATTTGAAAAGTTGTAAGTTAAAATAAGTATATTATTATTATTATTATTTATTGCTCATTCTTGTGTGTATTTTGTAGCAATACAGCTAGTTGTCCACTATTTTTCTTTTGTGAGAGGTATATTGTCTGACATAATGGCATTTTAAGATGGGTGTTTAAGAGTCATTTACATTTTTGTTGATAACATCCATCCTTTACAACAATAAGATCTAAAGAAAGCCACACTTCAAATCAACAAAAAAGGTAGAAAATCTGAAGAAGACATTATGATAGTGAAGAGTGTATATTGAGTGTACATTGTGATTCAACTGAGGATTTCAACATTTTTAATGATTTGCCCCCACGTCCAATCTCAGCAGGATTAGCAACACTGACCCACCTCAAGGTGAGGAACGTGTTATGGAACTTCACCCCTCCCCACTCAGGAAAGTGTCAACCTACCATCAGTTCTCAAGCCTTTTAAGTAGGGCTCAAACGGGTACCCGAAAAAACCCGAATCCGCGGGTCCAAAAAATACCCGCGATTCCGGGTCAAAGTTTTCGCAAACGGTACCGGGTCGGGTAAATATTTTTCAAAAGAACGCCGTAAAATCAACTGGGCCGTTTTGTTCGGGCCGTTTTGACCTGTGCCATCCTGACCTTCAATCACACTTCCGGAATAAATATTATATGATTTCGCGGTTGCATTAGTTCAACCAAACTCGTGTTTCTGAGTAATTGTAAGTTTTCTTTATTGATAATCAACTGAATCAAGGCAAATGAAGATAATAGACGCACCGAAGGCATTAAAATCGCCAGTATGGGAGTATTTCCCATCTTATAGACGTCTTGAATAAGTCTTGATATGGTGAGATGAGATTTTGTTTACAGTATGATACATGCAGTTACATTCTTCCACGTTTATTGTAAACGGAGTTATGAAAGATTTGTTCTAAAACAGTCTATATTGTGCATTTTAGCCTGTTAATGTGGGTGCCTAATTTAAAGCAAATAATATGTTAGCTTCGGGTATTACATATAGATACACCTATATTCCCATGATCTCTGATGTTCTCTATTAGCTCTAGTCATTTTGAATCTTATAGATGCACCTACATTCTACTATAGGAAGCATATCCTAGCTTAGCTTTGTTTTTTGTTTGAAGGTTAGTTTTTATTTTTTTACTGAATTTTGTCTCTATATATCCAGTAATTGATGTTTTAGGAAGCACCATTTTATCATAAATTCATTTATTACTATCAAGAATGTGGTAATTCTACATAAAGGACTCATTTTTGTGCAGTAATTAGTCTAATTATTTTTGACATATCTGCCATGTTCAACTTTAAAGAAAATAAATGTTTTAATGTAGTTTACCATATTTTAGAATTAATCTTTTTAATACCCGACCCGACCCGAAATTACCCGAACTTTGAAATTTTGACCCGCCGACCCGACCCGAAGAAATTTTTCGACCCGTTGGAGCCCTACTTTTAAGAGCCAGACAATCAGTCCTCTCTACTCCTCTACACCTTTTGCTGGCCACCTAGAAGGATTTTCACACTCTGTTCCTGTTGAAACACCACAACACCAGCATTGACATAGACTGAGCCCGTTAAATGACCTGAACCCATATTCACAGAGCTCCTACTTACGTTACACTCAAGTGAACATTTCAAATAAAATTTTCTATAAGAAATGCATTGATTTCTGTTCGCCGTTTGGTGTAAAAGAAAACATCGGAAGACATTTTACTAGTTTAAAGCATGTTAATATAAAGAGACCTATTCATAAAACAGCCAAAGACTTACCGAATGTTATGAACTTAAGAATTTTAATTAAGTTTTCAGTAAGGTAGTGAAAGATCCAGAGCAAAATAGCAGGGTGCTGCACCCTGCTCCTTAGCACCCTGCTCCTTAGCACCAGCACCCTGCTTCTTAGCACCCTGCTCCTTAGCACCAGCACCCTGCTCCTTAGCACCCTGCTCCTTAGTACCCTGCTCCTTAGCACCAGCACCCTGCTCCTTAGCACCCTGCTCCTTAGCACCAGCACCCTGCTCCTTAGCACCAGCACCCTGCTCCTTAGCACCCTGCTCCTTAGCACCAGCACCCTGCTCCTTAGCACCCTGCTCCTTAGCACCAGCACCCTGCTCCTTAGCACCCTGCTCCTTAGCACCCTGCTCCTTAGCACCAGCACCCTGCTCCTTAGCACCCTGCTCCTTAGCACCAGCACCCTGCTCCTTAGCACCCTGCTCCTTAGCACCAGCACCCTGCTCCTTAGCACCAGCACCCTGCTCCTTAGCACCCTGCTCCTTAGCACCAGCACCCTGCTCCTTAGTACCCTGCTCCTTAGCACCAGCACCCTGCTCCTTAGCACCCTGCTCCTTAGCACCAGCACCCTGCTCCTTAGCACCCTGCTCCTTAGCACCAGCACCCTGCTCCTTAGTACCCTGCTCCTTAGCACCAGCACCCTGCTCCTTAGCACCAGCACCCTGCTCCTTAGCACCAGCACCCTGCTCCTTAGCACCCTGCTCCTTAGTACCCTGCTCCTTAGCACCAGCACCCTGCTCCTTAGCACCCTGCTCCTTAGCACCAGCACCCTGCTCCTTAGCACCCTGCTCCTTAGCACCAGCACCCTGCTGCACCCTGCTCCTTAGCACCAGCACCCTGCTCCTTAGCACCAGCACCCTGCTCCTTAGCACCCTGCTCCTTAGTACCAGCACCCTGCTCCTTAGTACCCTGCTCCTTAGCACCAGCACCCTGCTCCTTAGCACCCTGCTCCTTAGCACCAGCACCCTGCTCCTTAGCACCAGCACCCTGCTCCTTAGCACCCTGCTCCTTAGCACCAGCACCCTGCTCCTTAGCACCCTGCTCCTTAGCACCAGCACCCTGCTCCTTAGCACCCTGCTCCTTAGCACCAGCACCCTGCTCCTTAGCACCCTGCTCCTTAGCACCAGCACCCTGCTCCTTAGCACCCTGCTCCTTAGCACCAGCACCCTGCTCCTTAGTACCCTGCTCCTTAGCACCAGCACCCTGCTCCTTAGCACCAGCACCCTGCTCCTTAGCACCAGCACCCTGCTCCTTAGCACCCTGCTCCTTAGTACCCTGCTCCTTAGCACCAGCACCCTGCTCCTTAGCACCCTGCTCCTTAGCACCAGCACCCTGCTCCTTAGCACCCTGCTCCTTAGCACCAGCACCCTGCTGCACCCTGCTCCTTAGCACCAGCACCCTGCTCCTTAGCACCAGCACCCTGCTCCTTAGCACCCTGCTCCTTAGTACCAGCACCCTGCTCCTTAGCACCAGCACCCTGCTCCTTAGCACCCTGCTCCTTAGCACCAGCACCCTGCTCCTTAGCACCAGCACCCTGCTCCTTAGCACCCTGCTCCTTAGCACCAGCACCCTGCTCCTTAGCACCCTGCTCCTTAGCACCAGCACCCTGCTCCTTAGCACCCTGCTCCTTAGCACCAGCACCCTGCTCCTTAGCACCAGCACCCTGCTCCTTAGCACCCTGCTCCTTAGCACCAGCACCCTGCTCCTTAGCACCAGCACCCTGCTCCTTAGCACCAGCACCCTGCTCCTTAGTACCCTGCTCCTTAGCACCAGCACCGTGCTCCTTAGCACCCTGCTCCTTAGTACCTGCTCCTTAGCACCAGCACCCTGCTCCTTAGCACCCTGCTCCTTAGCACCAGCACCCTGCTCCTTAGCACCCTGCTCCTTAGCACCAGCACCCTGCTCCTTAGTACCCTGCTCCTTAGCACCAGCACCCTGCTCCTTAGCACCCTGCTCCTTAGCACCAGCACCCTGCACCTTAGCACCAGCACCCTGCTCCTTAGCACCCTGCTCCTTAGCACCAGCACCGTGCTGCACCCTGCTCCTTAGCACCAGCACCCTGCTCCTTAGCACCAGCACCCTGCTGCACCCTGATCCTTAGCACCAGCACCCTGCTCCTTAGCACCAGCACCCTGCTCCTTAGTACCCTGCTCTTTAGCACCAGCACCCTGCTCCTTAGCACCCTGCTCCTTAGCACCAGCACCCTGCTCCTTAGCACCAGCACCCTGCTCCTTAGCACCCTGCTCCTTAGCACCAGCACCCTGCTCCTTAGCACCCTGCTCCTTAGCACCAGCACCCTGCTCCTTAGCACCAGCACCCTGCTCCTTAGCACCCTGCTCCTTAGCACCAGCACCCTGCTCCTTAGCACCAGCACCCTGCTCCTTAGCACCAGCACCCTGCTCCTTAGTACCCTGCTCCTTAGCACCAGCACCGTGCTCCTTAGCACCCTGCTCCTTAGTACCTGCTCCTTAGCACCAGCACCCTGCTCCTTAGCACCCTGCTCCTTTTTGGTTCCCACTGCTGCCCCTCTGGGCTGGTCAACACATATAAAGGGTGCTGCACCCTGCTCCTTTTTGGTTCCCACTGCTGCCCATCTGGGCTGGTCAACACAGCAGTTTTGAATATCTTTTGAATTTCAGTATCAGTGTATTTTTGCAAATATACAAATGCAAATTAAAGACTTATGCTTAAACCTTAATTGCATTCATGATATTGTTAAAAAACCTTGGATTTACCAATTTATTCGAAAATTTCAAAGATCTGGTTCAGCATTTCCTCTGGGCTCCTTTTGAGCAGGACCCTGTACCTTTTTCAATCCTCAGTGTTTTTTTCACCTTTGGGGGAAAGGTGGCGGGGCCCTTCAGATCGGAAATTTTATGGCAAAAGGGGATTTTTTATATAATTGTTTTGCTACAAATGATAGATTAAGTTGCTTTGATGAACAATTGCTTGCATTGTTTACGAAAACTCCTCTATCTTAACCAACTGTATATACTTTTTAAGCAGAGGAATTTCGGCCCCAAATTGGCCCCTTAAAAAAATACTGATCCTGGATCTTTTACGACAAATATTCTTGGTTAATATGAGCCCGGGGCCCATATTTATAAAGATTCTTAAGCCATTCTTAACTTAAGTTGAACATAAGTCAAAATTAGACTTAGTGTTTGAAACACTATGCTTTGGAACATTTGCATGACTAATGCTAGATTTTAATACACTTTGAATTATATTGCAAAATATGTGTCAAAATCTTCCAGAAATGCATTACTTTGTCAGAAAATCCAGTAATTAAATTTGAGAATTTTACGACTTTTCTTAATTTTTGACTAAGATTCTTTATAAATACCAGCCCTGGCGTATGTCCAGCTACTGTCATTCACAGTTGCCATCGTGGCAGTTTTTTTTTTTTTGCATCCACGCCCCCCCCCCTCCCCCCAGTTAATGCCCTTAATACAGCTGACAGTTCTATTAAGGCCATCAACCGGTCATTCTAGTGGTTTATCAATGTGTTGGGTATCAAATGACTTCTAACCCATGAGATTCAATTGCAAAACTGTATTATTCAAATATTTAAACACAACGTGATTGACTAACAATATAGCAGTTATTTTTTCAAATGAAAAATTATATAATTCAACAAAATGTATTTCGCTAGCAATACAGCAGTTACATATACCTAGGTCATTATGAATTTTCAGCTATACTTATAATGCATGTGAATTTACATCCAACATTGCTTTCCAACAAGTCACTGCCGCTAGTCATGTAGTTACTCCTTTTCAGTAACTTAGTAATTTGGCAATAATAGAGTTTTCGATAACTCTTTTCAGTAACTCCTTCCAGCAACTCATACTTGCAGCCATTTTACGAATGCTTTTCCATTAACTCCTTTCCAATAAATCTCCAGTAAGGAGTCCCAGGCTTGAGTCGAGGTGGCTGCACAATTTCCTCACATGTGACAATCATGACAAATGTCGCCTTACATGGGACCATGACGTTACCTTGGTAACTCTCAGAGGTCCCATGTTAGTTATGTAAAACACCCCTTTAAAATTTGAGGACAAATTCACATTTGACCGAGGGGTATATCATGGCATGAGCTAGGTCACTTATCGGGAGAGGCTATGCAGTGACCCAGTTAAGGAGAGCACTTGCTCTGTAAATGAGAGGTCCCGGGTTCAAGCCACGGATGGCTGCACAATTTTCTCGCCCGGTGACACTTGCACTGTCTGTTTTAGTAACAATATGACCATGCTAGAGTTTTAAGGGCATTACCTTATCTACAGCTGTTTAAATTACTGTGGAAAACAATTACATCAATTTGTTAACTTATACCAGCTTAGTTTGCAGCTATCATAAACCATTAAAACCATCAGGAAGATGTTGTCAGGCAAATGTTAAGGCAACCATTTGGTAAGAAGGCCACTAGTTTTTAATAAATTGTTTAACAGATCCTCTAACCTTTTTACATTATCTGTGAGGAAATTAAAAAGCTGATGGCGAGACAAGTAAAGAAACCCAAAACATGGGAAATATGAGAGCAAAATGTTTTTAATAGTGAGGAAACATTTTTGTGAATGTTATTGAATTTCGGTAATGTCGGTTTTGAGCAAGAAAATTCAAACTATTTATAATACTCCATATGTTCATTGGTTTGCTGGTATTTAATTTCCTTAAATATGGTAATCCGCTCTTGTGAGATCATTTGACCATTATTTTTGTGAGCAGGTAATAATAATTATTATGTAATAATTATGTTCTATATCAATAATATGCATACAAAAATCACATCATTCTGAAAATTTGTATTTCAATGCTGAATCTATTTCATTTATAAACACACGATTGTGTCCAAAAAAAAATAAAATGCATAAGTTACAAACATATTTTAAGGTTTTTATGCTAATAGTTACTGCAAAGAGAGTTATATGCATAATGGTCAACAGGTCCACTAATCCGCAACGGGCTGAAATCGACAATGCAACGCATAAATAAGATGAATAAATTGTTAGTGCTTCTTAGCCTGCAGAGTAAAAAGTAGGTTACATGAGTCAATCTCATTGCTATACAAAGAATGTCAAAGATTTTAAAATAAGTCTGTAACTAGTATGTGTACCTGACGGAAAACAGCAATGAGCCATGCACTAAAAATAAACAAGGAAATAAGAACATAATTATATTGAGATGTTGAACGACAAAACTGACACCAAGCTAAATGCGAAATATTCTCTTTAGGTGCTTTTATTCACTGTTGTTTGTTTTGATAAAATTTTTAAAGTTTACACTTTTAGGTAAAGGGGAGTTTGTGTTTTTTCTTCCACCATCCAGCATTGTTTACCACAAAAATATGTTAAACAATTTAAAAACAATATTGGCCTTATGCTAGAAAGCTGGGGTAATTAATAATCTTATAAGATAGGGCTTCTCTGAAGCCAGCCAAGGGCCTGAACTCTGTCAGGGAAAGTGGCAGCCATGACAGGCACTTCAGAATCAATTAGTACCTCTTCAAATGAGGAGGGGCATAAAGAGCGTGATTAATAATTCCATGTTTTGTTGAAATCTGTTTTCTTTGCATTTTCTTATTATGTATATATTTATATTTTATATTTGATTAATTGTTCCCATATTAAATATGCAATATAGTCTTGTAAATTCACACAATTTTGTCCCCAATTTTGAATGGTTCCAAAATGGACAAAATACATAATGGATTTATGGCAAATGTGAGAGAAAAAATGTCTTTCAAACTCTAATACCACGATCAACAACATGTAGAGTTCATTTAAAATGCTAAAACATTTAATGTCATTTGGATTATCAGTATTTTTGTCGCGGTGTTTTTCAACATTGTCAAACCAAAATTATCATAAACATGTAAAATACTCAAACAAATGCCAATGATGGGCTCAAACTAAAGGCAGCACCCCATTTTATCTGAATATTGTATTTTTTATCTCCAAAATTAGTTTCCTTATCATTCCAGTACAAAGGTATGCCTTTGATGTGCCCCCACTGGACTCATTAATATCACACTGTCTTCATAGCACAAGGATGGTTGTCAATTCTTCTCTTCAACTTTGTCCAACACAAACACACACACACACATCTTCCCTCATACCTATGTTCTATCAAACTGTATTATGCACCTATTAACATTTTTCCCCACGGGGGGGGGGGGGGGGGAGCGGTGGGCTGACCCAAGGAATTAGACACATTTTATTTTTTGGGGTCTAATTCCCCACCTTTGAGCTAAGCATATTTGTTTAAATCCTGTCAGTGGGAGATGCTATATATCCATCAAATAGCCCGGGGGCTTTCATTGCCAGGATATAAAATCCGACCGAAGTATATTACCCCGGGACCCAGAATCATTCGGAATGTGAAATTCCCGCCTGTCGGGAATAACGTTCAGTCTAATGTCCCGTATACGCCCGCAGCCCCCCCCCCCCCCGGGGGAAAACAAAACATTGATAGGTGCATCACTGCTGGTTTAAATCAACACCTAATACGGTATAAGATTTTTAAAATTAGGAGTGTTAATAGATATATTTCATGAAGAAGTCCAACTTCAAACATAGCTAATTTATTTAATCACAACATTTCGGCTAAAAAGCCTTCTTTAGGTAACATGTTATGACAAAGACCTTATACTGACATCATAATGCGTGAAACATAATTTGGTTCTTATTACAATATATAGAATTCACAAAAGATACACCATACATGTAAAATGCAAATAGAGCAACGTGTTAATAAATACATGTATGAACTATATATATGTCATGCGTACACCTGAGACAATACAACTATTAGTAAAGTAATTTTGTGTTCATACCATTAGGCATGATGGTTCTAAGGATATACATCCACTCAGTTTCTTTTAAAAGTCGCCGCCAATTGTTACTTTATCAATCGGCATATATGAAGTCATCAACAGAGTGACCATTACAACTGAAATGTTCTGATACAGAAGTAACTGTGTCAGGATAATGCTTGATATCAAACTTATTGCCCGGCTAGTTGGTAGAGCAATGGACTGTCAATCCGGGGATCGTGAGTTCGAACCCCAGCCCGGCCACATAACTTGTGTGGGGATTGGTCATGAAATTATTTCTACGCCCATTCTCCCCCTACCTCTGATTCAAGTAGGACAGTTATCAGTTACTAGCATAGGTATGTGCACTTAGTACTTGTAAACCGCTTAGATTGGCTAAGCTCGCCCAGGAAAAGTGTGAGTAGGTTAACTGACCGCTGTGATATGACTGAGATACTGTTAAAAACGGCGAAAAATACAAACAAACAACAAACAAACTTATGGCTATTCATTCTAACACTACATTTTTGACGAGTTTGTCCAACATACTGTGATTTACATTTTTTACATGTTATAAGATAAATGACATCTGTAGATGAACATGATAAATTATCTTTAACTTCATACTCTCTGCAAAATGTCTTTACTTGACAGATTTAAGCATCGGAACTAAAGAGTTAAAGTATTATAACAAGAAAAAAATAAAAATAAAAAAAATATATAAACATTTGGTCCCACCGGGTTTTGAACCCGGGACCTCCAGAATAATGGGCTATCGCCTTAACCACTCGGCCATTTGGATTTCTAGATTTCATCTGTCATTATTTACTTGATGTGAATGATCCACGTGTTGTCAACAATTGTAACGAAAACAACAGAAACACTCCAAATTATTCCATCGATTAGTGTTTCAAATGCTTTATAATTTTATAAATTTCAACTGATGATTACTCATAAACGAAATGGTATTTAGAGTATATTTCTATTTCTGTAGTGGTATTTTGCTCCCTTGTAAACACTGTTACTATATTTTTGGAATCTGTGACAAAAAGTTGAAAAAATGTCAATTTGTGAACAGGTCCCTTTAATGAAGTTATTTCTCTACATTAATACTCGGTTATGTACATGCACATGTTTCACATGTTTATTGATACCGTATCTGTATTTTCAGTGGGATACTATAACACTGATTTAACTCGATTCATTGGTATTGGTATATTCATCATAACGGCTTTGTAATATCTGTAATAAATTCATGCATAATGCCTCAATTATACATTCTCAATTTTTACAGCCGTTCTTGAGCCGACAGCGAACCGAATCAAATATTTCAAATGTTGGGACAATATTCTGAGATTTGGGGCTCGAAATCTAATAGCTGATCATAAGATCGAATATGTCCTGACAGCATCCAAACAGCGTTTTGACAGAGTCCCGATTCTCCCGAATGCAATCCGACAGCGTCCCGACATTTCTGACTCTCTGATTATTTTTATTGTTGCGCTATCGGGCATCTCTATAGTATGGAGTAGGATTAGGGTCTTTAATGTCTGACCCAGTATCATGCTTAAAGAGACGCACATGATGCTCGTAAGATCGAGCATCATGCTCAATGAACAAGCATGATGCTCTTCAGGTCGAGCATCAGATGCTCGTAAGATCGAGCATCATGCTAGCCTACTCGAGCGTGAGGCTCGTTCACAGAGCATTATGCTGGGTCAAGCAAAAAACTCTTTGTATAACCTATCTCTAATTAAATAAGCGATAAGCGGAAAAAAATCTGGTACTTTGATTTGAGTACAACTAAAGAGCCTGTTGCTCGTTCAGTAGTGAATGACGCTTGAGCAAGACGCTCAATAGGGTTTTTATTGGCTGACCCAACATAATGCTCACTCAACGAGCCTCACGCAGTAACTTACGAGCCTCACGCTTTATCTTACGAGCATTGTGCTCGATCTTAAGAGCATCACGCTTTATCTTAAGAGCATCACGCTTTATCTTATGAGCATCACGCTTTATCTTATGAGCATCACGCTTGATCTTTAAAGCATCACGCTTTATCTTATGAGCATCACGCTTTATCTTATGAGCATCACGCTTTATCTTATGAGCATCACGCTTTATCTTAAGAGCATCATGCTTTATCTTATGAGCATCACGCTTTATCTTATGAGCATCACGCTTTATCTTATGAGCATCACGCTTCATCTTATGAGCCTCATGCTTTATCTTATGAGCCTCATGCTTTATCTTATGAGCATCATGCTCGTTCATTGAGCATCATGCTTGTTTTTTTTTAGAACGATGCTGAGTCAGACATTTAAGACCCTAATTGTACTCCATACAGTGCAAAATACAATCAATAGCCTACAAAATTAGGCAATAATTGCCAACACCTTGAAAACAATGAACATTTTTATCCAGATATCAGCAGCTATAATTCCCAACAAAAGTGAAACCTGATAAAAACCATTAGTTTGTCAGAATGGTAGAAATTGCTCTAAATCACCAGGATTTGTAGCCTAAATCTCTGGGATGCATACACTGGTCCAGGAAAAATACTTAACTCCTTACCTTAACTGACCAGGCTTAAACAGCATAACTTGTGGAGTCTGTGCTTGGAATTACTGGAAATTATTAACACATGTGCAGGCTTAACATCCATAAACTATTCAATAATGATGAAATATTAGAAGTGTGAATAAATAAATAAATACAAACAATATGATACTCCACCTGCATCAGCCGGAGAAAACTCTTTAAGGGAAGTGACCACTTGCCAATACAATACAGCACCATACAAAACACTGTCAAACACAGAACACAAATATGAATAAAACTGCACGGCGTTACCGCCGCACAGGCTAATCCGGGACGGCACTTTCTGCCGCCTTTGAACAGTCCATGCAAAGCATTAGGAGTTTAAACTCATTTCAAAAAGTGGCTAAAATGTTGTGTAATAGTTAGAACATATTAATGCCCCGGTCACAAATAAGGAACTGCCGGCAGACGGCGTCCGTTTTATCCAAAATCCGGCAAAATCGGACGGTGCCCGTCAGGCCACCGATGAAATCGGGCTGTTGCAGCTGAAAATTTGGCTCATTGGACGGTGCTTGTCCAAGTTTAAGAAATTCTTAAAAATTAATGGCAACTGGGCAATTTCTTTCGAGGTCAGGGAGTTTGTAACACGTCGGCCAGGCACTGTCCGATCGCCGTACTGCATTTTCTTGGATCGGGCGGGGGCCGTACGGTTTGTCTACTTTAAAAACATAGTCTGATTTCAACGGAGAATGTGTGGTCACCTTCCTGGCACCGGCAGGCCCCGGTTTTGTCAGCCGCGGCCGGCCGACTTACATCGACTGGATACCTTTTTAAATACATTTCAGTCTTTTTTAATCTGCATCTCAAATATGTTTAAAAATACTGCTAAATACAGTTATAAACTTACAAATACTTAAAATGGCTTAAACATGGCTAAACAATAAAATCAATTAACTATTGGGATTTTTTCTTACATATTCAAATGAATATTAATAGCAGAATATCATTACTTTAAGTTAAAGCAGCAGTCCAGAAATATGTTAATAAAATCGTTTCTGCTGGACATCTTACTGATCAAAAAAAAAATGCACATTGAAATTGGTAAAATAATAATGTTTTGGTAACTTTTTATTGTAAAATTATCTGGATTTGATAGCTGGCGATGCCGCTGGAGTAGATCAGTATGTAAATTATTTTGCAGAGTAATTAGTGCAATAGACACCTGCATATATAACTGCATCAATAAAATTGTTTTTACCACAAAAATGTATACTTGTATGCATTTACAAAATTTTCACACACAAAATGAACTGTGTCCATGCGTGCATGAACACAGTTAATAAATACAGCAAAAATGATCAAAGACACAATCACTTTTAATGAAAAAGTCATGGAAAAATGCTTATTATACCAAAATTGTTAACAGAATATAACAAACATACAAAAACAAGATAAAATGCTCAGTTTCATGTGAAAAAAGAACAAAAATCATGTCCAATCTATGTTTGATGTCTTATTCTAACTTCCATTCGTACCAAGCGTTTTCGACCATAGACATTATAAAATGCCTTTCGTAAATAAAAAACAGTTGTCAGTGTAAAAATAAACGTCATTTACTTCCATTAGAACTTATGCTAATTTAAGATGTATTGAATTATATTCTATGGACTGAGGCTTTTAACTGCACAGAAGATAAATTTGTATCAGATACCACTGATACTACAAACAACCGACTTTGCAGCTTTAATATGACATACCGCTGTGGTCCACAACTAAATGGGTCAACATTGTCAACATAAAAGGTCGAGTCGCTCTTCATCTCAACAGGTTAATTGAGCATAAAGGGCAAAAAAACAAGGATTTAGACAGTAATGAACATTCCGTAATTACCCTAAGTATACACTCAAACTTACACTTAAAATAATAATAAATGTTTTTTTGTCATCATATTTAATAAATTCAAGAAATTGTGTCCCAAAATTAAAAAAACAACAACATAATTCATGATACAGTTTATTTTGCATATATCTATGCCTTGTACCTATTAATACGTGTTATTACCTAAACTGGATATTATTTGCTTACTTTAAGGTATTAAAATATATAATTATAAATAATTTAAGGGAATGTTTGTTAGTAGACTGATGTTAAATATAAGATCAATTATTTTGTTGCTGGGAACTTAATGGTAATTAATAGCAGAGTTTTTTTTAGAGCCTATTTGGGGCCCCATTCCCCTGCTCAAAAAGTATATATTTTTCCCCTATATTTACCTAAAAATTCCCCTCTGAATGAAAGCTTTATTTTGAAAAAAAAATTACCAAAATCAGACAAAAATTGACTAAGATAAAGGAATTTTCGTAAACAATCCCAGCAATTTTGTATCAAACCAAGTTAATCTAAGTTATCATTTGTAGCAAAACAATTCATTCATGTTTTATAACAATGTGGAATATAAACAGGTAATAATGCTGTTCAAAAAAATTCCCCTTTTGCTGTAAAATTCCCCATCTGAAGGGCCACGCCACCTTTCGCCCAAAGGTGATAAAAAACACTGAATGGTTTCTCAATACTTATGGTAATTACGGTAATAGCATGAGGCGTGGGTATCTCGGTCTGTATTTCGGAAACATCTTAAGTTTATCTTAAAATATATTCACTGAAGTACACAATTATAAACCTACACACAATCACTATACAGTTAATAAAATAACAATAACTGATAACAAGTTGATAAATTATACACACTGAAAACACAGTGAACAAGTTGATAAATCTTACACACTTAAAACACACTGTCACCTCAATATGAAATAAAATGTTTCAGAAAAATGACGATTTTCAGGTAAAGGATAATATTTTACTTAAGATGTTTCTGGAATATGGCTTCTGCTCTAACCTAGCAAATATACAGTATGCATCAGCTGTATTTAAAATGTATGAATATTTAAACATTTTAAATTACACCTTAAACTATTTAGTTTGGAAAATTCGAAATATAAATTGGAAATGTAAATTGGTAAACACACTTAACAGTTAAATATAGGGAGTACCATACACCCGCACCCTTCAAACAACCATAAATTAATAAATAACCCTTCTCGAAAATGTGTATTAAATATGCATTTAATGCGTATTAAACGCTGCGGTATCGGCACTGTATTTTTTCTGCATTTAATACACTTGAAAATGCAGAAAAAATACACTTATTACAGAAAAAAGTGTATTTTTTCTGCATTTTTCCTGCATTGACACACTTAAGTGCATTTAAAGTGTATTTTTCTCCTTGAAAAATGCACTTTTTCTTCAAAACATACACTAAAGTGTATTCAAAGTGTATTTTAAGTGTATTTTCTAGTGCATTAATAAACTTAAAAAAAAGAAAAGAGTACAGAAACAATACTCTTTAGGTACTTTAAGCATATTTAACGCGCATTTAATGCAGAAACAATAAGGTGCCTATACGTTAAATACGTTCTTCACTTGAAAGCGGGACAATACGATTTTTTATGAAAATATAATGTAAAACCATCCTTTTATTCTAAGGTAGTCTGAGTATAAAATTGTAATAATTAAAATTAAAATAAATGTTGTGAAACACCTTTGTTCAGAAATGCATATTCAGAGAGAAATTTATTACAAAAATATATTTTGCTGTGCAGTAAAAAATTATAGCACATGACTTTGTATATACAGTGTCTCGACGATCGGTTAGATTGATAAAGTTGGCGCATGCACAGTTCTAATTTCCTAATTCAAACCCAAATGTAACCGTTGCTGTAGGATAAACAGCTCTGTATTCACAGAAATTTAGTTTTTTTTTTTTTTAAATAACAGTATTTTAATTATAGCGGGTAACGAAACTCAAAATAAAGGTATACCAATCAGAGAGACCCTCTTTAAGAACTAAACATAAAAATGCAAAAGTTATGAGTGACTTACCATGATTACACACTTGGAGAACGGTTTTCCCATCATATATGTTAGATTCCAGCCTTCGTTAATCAAACTGGTATACATCCATGGCAATGGTTTTTATTCACTTAGCGGATGATGCCTTATCATCCATGATATTCCATTCCTTTGAATATATCATTTGAACAACATATGTTTTGTTAATCCAACAATTAAATGTTTTTTATCCAGTTTAAACACACTGACGTTTTGGCTAATTTTCAAAATTCTTAATTTACATTTTTTGCTGAACGAATTTAAACCTTAAAGTCAACATCAGCAACCTTACAGTTTGCACAAACACTTTTTTCGATCAGAATAATAAGACAACTGCATAAAACTTTGATTATTAATAAATTAACACACAATGACATTGACTTTTTTGCACAATATTAGTAAGTACCCTAAATAACAGTGATTATTATGTACAAACACAACATTTAAAGATGCTACTGCTTTTGAAATACCTTGTTGGTACATATCACACAAGATTTTCCAACACTTACAATATACATGGATGTTCAAGGACATTCACATTTCAAGCAAATGAAACACAGAACACCAGTTTTGTTCTTCAAAAACATTCATAAAAACAAATGAAAACAATATTATAACTCTGCAGCATTTTTTATCTAATCCATAGCACTTTCTCCAGCAGTAATTCTCCAGCCAGCTATTAAACACTTTACCATCTTGGCTTATAGTTTACAGAAAACATCCTGGAAAACATGGCTTATCAAAGGAAATACCACTCCACCCCTGGAAGCAAGGTCTGCAGGTTTATTTGTTTTTTGTCTGCATCCCTTTTCACATTCATCTCCAGGTGACCCCTTTTTCCAACCCCTTGCACTCTTTCCAATGTAGGGGCACAGTTTTTGTGAACATCTGTTGATTCTCTTACAATGGTATGGATAGATTTTCCTTAAAATTTCACTTGTTAACTATTGTTGCTCAAACATTGTTCTTTTGTCACAATACCCCTCCCTGTCCTGTATGTTGATCATTAACATAAATTAACTGATTAATTAACATTAATTTCCATTCACAAAACATAGTAACATATGTACAGATAACAGCAGATTGTTTTGACATGACATTGTTTTGCTTTGACCAGGACGATTTAACATGTTCTCTCACTATCAAACAAGATAATGTTATCCGAAACTAACTTATCTTTCCCACAAAAATCACAACATGTTTTGCATGCCTCAGACATATATCACCATCTAACCTCTAGGAGTAATCCATAAATCATGAACATGAATAAAAACAAAACATCTTTTGGCATCGAAAACATGAATAAAAACGAAAATATGAAACATCCAACAACCGGTTCACAGTACACCTTTGATACTGACCACTCAGTGTATGAAGCTTATGCTGCACCATTTGAAACCTAGAGATACAAGTTTATAAGTTTCATCCCTAAGTAAGCGGATGTAACAAGAGCCTATGTAAATAAACGCATCCTATGCAGTTACGAGCATCTGGCGTGACCTTGCTCTCTTTGCTGATAACCATTCAATGCCCTGTCATCAAAAGCGGCCTTCAAAGTTAAACATGCCTAATCTGAAAGTAAACTCAAGTGAGCAGCCAATAAATGGGATATTAAAAAATGACCAAACTGGCCATCATGGGCTTTGAAAGTGCTGGTCAAGCAAAGATAGTAGCCATGTTTATAAACAGATTAAATGAGTTATTTGCTTATCCAGTCCAAATTGTCCAAACCCTGCCATCCACTGAAGTAGCTGGAGAAAGTACATCTATCATTTAATGGGTATTAATGAAGTGAGACATTTTTAAGTGTGTCAGAACTTGCCTCTTTTATGTTCAGGGGCCATATTTCAGAAACATCTTAAGTTTATCTTAAAATGTTTTTCACTTAAGTTCCAATTTTTGCAAGGTAATATTTTTAAAACTATATATTAATTAATGAATCCAATTATAGTTCAGTAAACAGTAGTTAATAATATATTGATAACTATATAGTGAACATTTAGCAGAATTTCATGTAAATATGGAATCAAATGCTTAACCCTTACTGCGCTGAATATGTATTTGGCTTATCAGCAGCCTGGTACTGATTATTTTTTGGAGAATTCCTGGTTTTACAGTCATGTTAGTTGACCTTCATTTTCACCATTATATGTTTATCTTTGATATATAAAACCTATATAATATGTGTAGGTAATTGAAAGACGGACATTTTGACGCAACTTGTTTTCACCTGTCGTTATTTTTACACCAGTACAGGTGAGATAAACTTATAAATACAGGTAAAATTCAACAAATGAACGATTTTATTAGCTTTATTATTAGAAATCTCTCTTTTTTATTTAATAAATAATAAAACAATGTCAGAGTACAACAAACAACTTGTAATTGTTAAATTTTGACATAAAATAGACAAAAATACTGCCTAATTAACAATACAGGTAAATTGTTTTGACTGTCCATTATTGGTAAAGAGTAGCAACATTTTTCTTGAACAATGCATATTACAAAATACCCAGTTTACTCTGTAGAGCATCATTACATCAAATAATTGTTTAATATTTGTTTTTATTTATTAAAGATTTGATTATTTCATTATTAACAGGTATGCAAGGTAATTACAGGTAAATACAGGTGTGTTATGATATGTACTGGTTATACTCCATATAAAGTTCATTTTGTTACACAACAAAAACAGTGTCTTCTGCTGCCAGTCTGTCAAACAGTATAGGGGAACTGTAGTAGTTGTCTGTGTACAAACAGTACCCTTTGTTTAGCAGGTTGGACTTCCTTAGCAAGCCCATTACAACTCCGTAAGAATGTCCGAGGGTGAGTTCGCTGTCCTCGGCATTAGGATCGGGGTCGTAATCTGCTCCTGTGTAAATGTCAAAGTCACACATGTAGCCTGACTTGCTTTCACTTAGCACATACAGTTTCACTCCAAACCTGTCGGGCTTGTTTGGGATGTACTGTCTGAACCGTAGTCGTCCCTTCCATGGCACCATACCTTCGTCCACCACGATGTTGCGATCCGGAGTGTACGTGTTCCTGAAGCGAGCTGTTACCACGTCGTAGATGGGCCTCACCTGAAACGACAGAATAACAAATATGTTACTTTATTGTTTTACTTTGTTGAACTGATTGTATCTGTTGCTTTATGTGTTAAAAATTTTAAAAGAAAATTTCATACAAAATGTGAGACAATAATTAGGTACCGTTCGGTTATCGAAATAGGCTGATAATTTGTTCATGTGACTTGTGTCAAATTTGAATGTAGATATGTAACATTGTTGTAAACACATATATGCAGAATAAATGTATAAACTTGTGGTATGTTTTTATTTCAAGATGGCAAATAAAATATGCATGTAAAGTGTTTAGTTATGAATATATACACACCTTGTACAACGGATCGAAGCCTTCTTGTTCACGAGTGGATGCTGTCCTGTTGTCTGCCAAATGCAAAAATGACAACAAAGACAGAAACCTGTCTCGTGGCATCATATGGCTGAACTCTGGAGTGCAGACCAGCTTTTCAGTAGACCAGTAATTGCTGAGTGCAGGTTTGTCAACGAGTCCCATAACAATGGTCATGCCCAGAAATTTTCGTATCTCAGGCCCAGTAGTGTCATACCAAGAGTTCATTCTCGAAAAACGAGACGGCTGCTTTTTGGCTCGTTGCTGTGCAAAATACCTATTCGTTTCGAATGCAATATGATCCATGTCCCCATCATTCAGAAACAACGAGAAATAGTCTAATGGAACTGAATCGATCTCCAAATCAACGCACAAACCACTTTCTGCAACGAATGGTGGTACCAAAGGTTCAACAACACTCGACGACCAATTTGCTAACATGTCACTTGGAGACTCTCTGTCGCCTTCAAACTGGTTAGCATCGTATTCTGGTAATTGTCCAGGCTGTACATCACGTATATCTTGCTCATCAAACCCTTCAAATTCCTCAAAATCACAATCGCTGTCCGAATTACCAAAGATTAGTTCTGCATCAAAACTAACGTCCGCCATTTTCTTTGTCTCGTTTTGGTCTGAATTTCAAGGCTTGTTGATTTTACATTTCGACGTCATAAAATCAAAAAATAAAGACCAATCATATCGTTTCAAATTAGGGAAGACCTTTTTTCATTGGTTAATACTGAAAAATACCGATGACATAAATCGAGGAAACTCCCGGAACTACTAAAATTAGACCACTATTGAAAACAAGTATACTCGGTTCCCGTTCGTACTGCACTAAATCCCGGACCCGAGTTTACCCGGTTCCCGCGCAGTAAGGGTTAAGAAAAATGATGATTTAATGCTAAGATTACACTTATGATGTTTCTGGAATATGACCCCAGTTCAAAACCCTCTTTGAAATAAGACAGCAGCCACATTCAAGTTAGTTACGAGTAATATTAAATGTTAAAATTAGTGCGAAACTAACAATATATAATGCTTGACAACATGATAACAGCACAAATTAATTTAATAAAAATTTTATTCCCTCATAGTGAGTTACTTTTCATACAAAACAGAAATATTTAATTATACAATGACATGATAGATTACAAACATGTAACAACTTTAACTTTTCCCTGTTTTAGATTTAACATAATGTTTCCAATAATAGTAAATAGTTGAATTGCAGCTAACCATTTAAAATTACTGAGCATCAATTGAGCATAATTATTTTATCATGTTAGACCAACATATATGGGTGAGCACCAAAAACATTAGAATATCAACATTTACAGCCTAATAACAGCTCTGACAACAAAATAATGCTCATTTTGTGAGATAATGATTTTAAACTTTTCAAAGCAGAGAGAAGTGTTATATTTGTAGATTCTGATCAACATTTCCTTGCAAAATAACTTTAAAACAGGCATTGCTATATACGGAAAGAAAATTTGTTTTGTATAAGGCCAAAAAAATATAATTGTTGGTTTTTGCTTACATCTCCAAAAAATTCTGCGGGGGGAGGTAAACAATATTAGTTTTTTTTTAACTTTTTTCTTTGCAGCATATTCACCACACAGTTGAGGTACATTGGACTGCATATAAAATGTTTAAACGCCTCCAGTCAAAGAACCTGTACCCAACGGTATGTCATTACCAAAAGAACCTGTACCCAATGGTATGTCATTACCAAAAGAACCTGTACCCAACGGTATGTCATTACCAAAAGAACCTGTACCCAACGGTATGTCATTACCAAAAGTGCCCGTCTCACGCAGATGTTTGCGAAAAACCGAAAAGTCGCATATAAGTGAAAACTGCTCTTTTTACCGAATTTCAGAAAAAGTTATTGATAGGCCAAAAAAAACTTCAGGATTGGTGGATAAAAATAGGGGTGGAGGGGGTGAGGTTAGCGGAAACCAACATCTTTTTTTACGCCTAACAGTAATAAGATCATGTTTTTAGCTACAAATAATAATTTCAAGAATTTCACAAACTAAACAAACTATACTTGTATCATTATGTACTGCTCAGACACATTTATCTGACACTCGTGAACTCTTCTTGCATCATTTACGCTCTTAAAGGGACGTGTTCACCATTTTTTGCATTTTTTGAAGTGTGCCATTAAAGGGACGTGCTCACCATTTTTTGCATTTTTTTAAGTGTGCCAATAAACGGACGTGTTCACCATTTTTGGCATTTTTTTTAAGTGTGCCAATAAAGGGACGTGTTCACAATTTTTTGCATTTTTTGAAGTGTGCCATTAAAGGGACGTGTTCACCATTTTTTTTTTGCATTTTTTGAAGTGTGCCATTAAAGGGACGTGTTCACCATTTTTGTGTGTGCATTTTTTGAAGTGTGCCACTAAAGGGACATGTTCACCATTTTTTGCATGTTTTGAAGTGTGCCATTCAATGTCTTAACGTGACAGATTTAAGCATCGGAACTAAAGAGCTCAAGTATTATAACAAGAAAAGAATTTTTTTTTAAAGAAAAGAAAAAACATTTGGACACACTGGGTTTTCAACCCGGGACCTCCGGAATAATGGGCTATCGCCTTAACCACTCGGCCATTTAGATTTCTATATTTCATTTGTCATTATTTACTTGATGTGAATGATCCACGTGTTGTCAACAATTTTAATGAAAACAACAGAAACACTCCAAATTATTCCATAGTTGAGCGTAACAAAGGCTTTATAAGTTTATCAATTTCAACTGATGATTACTCATAAATGAAATTGTTTTTACAGTATATTTCTATGTCCATAGTGGTATTTTGCTCGCTTGTAAACACTGTTTTTTTATTTTTGAAATCTGTGACAAAAAGTTGAAAAAATGTCAATTCGTCAATCTGTGAACAGGTCCCTTTAATGAAGTTATTTCTCTAGATTAATACTCGGTTATGTACATACACATGTTTCACATGTTGATTGATACTGTATCTGTATTTTCAGTGGGATACTATAACATTGATTTAACTCGATTCATTGGTAAGGCAACTAATATATTCATCGTGACGGCTTTGTAACATTTGTAATATAATTCATGCATAAAGGACAGTGTCAGGTTAATGCGTCCGAGCTATATCAGAATGTACCCAAGTATCATCCTAAGGCCCCCCCCCCCCTAAAAAATAGTCCCGTTTCTGGTATCCCGACCGACCATTTACTTTTGCTGCCGACCCTACATATTTTTGGTCCAAAAATAATAAATACTGAAAAAACAGTTACCGTGTACAACACAAACCATTCTCCCATCATAAAAAAATTAAATTAAATTTAAAAAAATCCCTACCTACCGACCCTTATTTTTTGGGGCAGGAGACCAGAAATGGAACTTTTTTGTGTGTGGCCTAACCAAGCAGATTGGCCATGTTTCTGACTGTTGAAAAACTCAGTGGACAAATTGCCACAGTTAAAGACAATGGCAATGAAATACATTACCTTTAAACAAAATGTGCAATAAAAAAAAACAGGTTTTGCCATGAATAGTTTAAACTCCTCCCCAGCTATTGTTAAAGGATTAATTTCCATTCATTCTATCCCACAAACATTACCACATGCATTAAACATGGGAAATTCATGTGCAATTAAATAAAATTGCAGATTAATTTGCATAATTATGACTGACAATTGTGGAAGCGTCTAATATTCTTTAAATAAAAAAGAACTCAGGCAGTGTCGTGGGAAAACCAGGCTTAATGCATGGGTATGGGTTAACTTTCAAGTGACGAAGGTGGGGAAAACAATACCTCGTGCAAAGGCTGTAAATAATATAATTATTTATAATATACAATTATAAATAAACATCTGTATAGATGTAACGAAGAACAACGAATATCCTTCAATATATCGAAATACAAAATACATGATTCATGTTAGTTGTGTGTACCGACTACATAACAATAGAAAAATACAAAGAAAATAAATTTAAATATCAAAATACAAATTTACACACACATAGAAGATAGTACAAGTAATACAGTAAAACAAACGCTGCATATAAATTATAAGCTAAATAAAATTACCTGTAAATAATATAATTATTTATAATATAAATTATAAATAAACATCTGTATAGATGTAAAGAAGAACAACGAATGACGTGAAAAACGTGATTCGCTGTATTTCAGAAAATCGCCAATGGTCAATTTAAATTTGCATATAAAAAGAAAATCATGCAAAATGGTGAACTAGAACTGATTTAAAGTGAAACATGGATTAGTTGGTGGTAACAGAACGAATTACGCTGATTGAACTACTTTACTCTAAACTATTGACTACTGGTCACTACTGCTACTAATTATTGAAAGAATTGAAAACATGGGATTTTAAGTGAACAAACATAACAACGTACATTTCTATCAATTTATTTCACAATTAATAATTCCATGATAATAATATAAAATATTATCACTGCAACATGCGTAAAGTGTCGTCCCCGATTAGCCTACAGTGGATTTATGTTTAAAAGAGACTTCCTTGACACAGAAAATACCATACAAGCGGAAAGTGCTGTCCTGTCTGGGACGACACTTTATGCACATGCATTAAGCCCGGTTTTCCCATGACACGTCCCAATTGTATTACTACAATATTACTAAGATTATGATTGTACGAACTGAGATGTGACAAGTAAAGTGTTCCTAGTGTCAGTTCCTCATGAGTCAATATTAACCACTTTATATCAATATACATGGAAACTCAAGATTAGATCTGTCTTGAAAATTATGCTTTCACATGCAGACACTTATAATATTACAAGATATAACCATGCTCTTCATATTTTAACAGATTAGATAATCACAATCGGATAAATGTCACCATCTAATTGACCTTAAAAATTATGTGTTTATAACCTTCTTTTAAAGTTTTGTACACAAATTAGTGTGTAAGTTTTCTATGTATATACATATACAGTGAAACATGTCTTAACCGAACCCTGTGAAAACCAAATCCCTGTCAAAACCGAACGGCTGTGTTGGTCCCGATTTTTTCCTTCTTATTTTATATATCAAAAAACCTTAATAAACCCAACCTTGTCCAAACCAGTACCAAATCAATTTTTTTCACAAATTTGATCTCATTCAACCTTAAAAAACCTGAAAAAAACGAAATGGTGTATCCTGTTAGGTATCACTTCCCAATACTGCCCAAGTGTGAACCCAATAATTGGTCACAAAGGGCATACTCGCCATGGTGATAATGGGGCAGTGGTGCAATTAGTGATCAGCAAGTTGGTGCAGACAACAATAGTCATATTGTAAAAAACAGATTATTCTGTCCAGTTTTATGTTGAAATTTACATACACTGTAAAAAATTTAATGTTTTTCAATAATGTTGTTCATTTATAAATATAGTAAATTCTGGCACTGATCTCTTTAAGCCTAAGGCTTGCGATGTAATCAAGCTAAAATAAATATATGTTTAAACTAATCAAAGCAGACATCCATTGGTGATTTCTTTAAACAGATGTAAATCAATTGTACTTTAAATACATTCTTGAACTTGTTTGAGTGTTGTTCTGTGTACAAATACACATTTTTACTAGCAAATAACAAAAATAATAAACAATTATAAAAGTGTAAACATTAACATGTTGTGTTGTCTTATTATATACTCGAATAAACATATATAATAGAACGTACATTTTTAAAGGAAAATAACATTTAAAAAAAAACCTGGGTAAACCGAACACCTCGGTTTAGACAGGTCAGTTTAGACAGGTTCTACTGTATTTTTTATTTGTTATAATATGTTATTGAAATTAAGAAAAAAGAAAAGAAAAAATACATGTGCGATGGCAATTATGTCGAGCAATAATGCCATTTATGTCATTAACAAATCATTCTAAACAAAGAATGGTCAAATAAGAAAAGTAGAATACCAAGCAAGGTTCAAATAAAAAGCGTCCATTGAACAAAACAGATCCAAGATATTCTTTATTCTTACATCTTAAGTCTCAGAATTGGTTGGCGAATATGGGTCCTGAACCTCTTGCTTACCCTTCTCGAAAAAGTGTATTAAATACGCATTTAATGCGTATTAAACGCTGCCGTATTGGCACTGTATTTTTTCTGCATTTAATACGCATTTAATACACTTGAAAATGCAGACAAAATACACTTATTACAGAAAAAAGTGTATTTTTTCTGCATTTTTACTGCATTTACACACTTAAGTGCATTTAAAGTGTATTTTTGTCCTTGAAAACTGCACGTTTTCTTCAAAATATACACTAAAGTGTATTCAAAGTGTATTTTAAGTGTATTTTCTAGTGCATTCATAAAGTTTTTGGAAAAAAAAAGAAAAAGTACAGAAACAATACACTTAGTGTACTTAAACCGTATTTAATGCGCATTTAATGCAGAAACAAGAAATGTCTTTTAAAAAAGACAATCGGCGTTTACATTAATATTGAGATACCATTTTACCCTAAACATAATACAAGAGGGCCAAGATGATCGGTTACGTGGCTTCTCGGACCCCAGATTTTTCGGTCCCCACCTAGACAAGGTGACTTCTCGGACCCCAGAGTTTTTTAGCATCATAAGAAAAGTTCTCATATCCCAAAATTAATGTGTGATTAATTCAATAATTACCGGTATATATATTTGTACTGTGAATAAACCGATCAAACCGCCCCATGTTTTCACCAGTGATACATGAATAACCTAAATAATTTACGTTAACATCATTATTATATAAATTTGTCAGCCAAATGTAACAAATTAACAATGTACGAAAATAATTGCGGGAATGAATGAAAATTATTCTGTATCAGACGCGTATAGTTATTCTTAAATAATATACCCTACCTTCATCTTGGAAGTTATTTATGCATAATACATAAACATTTCGAAGTCAGTTAATCATTTATACTGTATATCCTTATGAAAAGCAATCTTCAGGGAACATTCAGCGCATTTGAAATAATGATGACTTCCATATTTGACAACACAAACATAACATTTCATTAGACTATGGCGATTTAAAATAATATTCGGTAGGAATACGATGTATGAAGGGTTTCTGTGTATAACTGGTATTGCAAATAATGTATTAATGCTACGAAAATGAATTAAACGTAACATGAATAACATTTCAACGTATTCCGTTACTTATTTCACCACTTTTTATTTATTGAAAGATATATTTTTATAGGTTGATTAACATCTACTGGAGAAGTTAATAGAAATGTGCGAATTCTATTTAATTCTTAATAGAACGCAACCGCCATTCAATTTCAAATTAACATGCACAGTAAGTTTATAAACATAAATTCCCCATGTACGTAAATATTCGCTATTATGATTCTCTGAACGCTAATTGATGCATGTATATTATAACAGCTATACACCGGCAGCTAAACGCGTACTAATTTTAGAATGATCGTGAGTGTGTTGAACTTGCTAGAATAGAGCGTGCCGCTAGGCTAAACAAAACTGGATAAATTCTCAGAACGAATATAATATTCTGTTCTTGAAATACAATGAGAAAATATGTTCATAATTATGTTCAGTTCTAGAGTTTATGCCGAAGAAATGATTATAACTTTATTTATACCGTTTATGTAAACAATCATGTACATTTTAATCCCCAACAGTATGCAACATTCGTTGGTATACATTTAACCATTGTTGTAAGTTTGCATTCCCTAAAAATAGAAAATTTGCCAAATTCTATTGGCATTCAATTTTTCCGCTGCATAATTATCCCAAGAAATCTAGGTCAAAAGTGATCTTAGACAGCTATGCTGAAAAATAAGGTGCCAATACCATAGCATTTAATTTTGTGCTTGGTGTGTACTTGTTTTCATTCATGAAAGATTTCATTTGCACAGCACTTCACATTATCATAAACAGACAATGATATAAGTGAGTACTTTGCTGTCACAAGTAGACACTTCACAAGATACAAAAGCCTCTCTTCACTGTTTTAAAGTGTTACATAATGACACCAGATAATGGACGTTGTCGCAAATGTCAGTCCCATTCAAATGAATTGAGTGCGTATACGTGTTTGGTGAATTATAAGTTGGATTTCTGGTTATGGAGCATTAAAGCCGAAGTCCACAGAATATAATTCAATAAATATTAAATTGGCATTAGTTCTAATGAACGTTAATGACCTTCATTCGACTGAAAACTGTTTCTTATTTACGAAAGGCATGTTTTAATGTCTGTGTTCGAAGACACTTGGTATGAGCGAAATATACACTAATGTACATACTGATTTACTCCACAGGCATCATTAGCTATTGCATACAGACAATTTACGATATAAATTTACCAAAACGTCATTATATTACCGATTTCAATAAGTTTTTTTGTACTTTGATCGTTATAAAAATGTCCACTAGAAACCATTTCTGCAAAGTTTTATTTTTATTTACATATTTTTGGACAGCTGCTTTAACATCAGTATGACACCTCGGTTTAACATCAGTATGACACCTCGGTTTAACATCAGTATGACACCTCGGTTTAACGTTGCATATAAAAGACTTAAATTAGTAGGTTAGGGTGTAGTGGGGTCTGAAACCTGTGACCCCTGGGTTGTGAAGGCATTTTGTTACCACGGATACGGATCCGCAGATCTGCTCTAAAATGGTTTACCTATAAATGTGCATGATTAGCTTTTGACCTCGTTGACACACACAAGGACATGGTAAGGTTTGTGCCCAAGCTTATCATATATTTCCAACAACAAAAAATAAAGCCTGGCAACATTAACCAGAAACATTACAATATTCCATGACCTGTATTTGGTAATCAAGGATACACTCTGTCTGCATAGTTCCCATCACAGGCAGTTGCTAACATTATTGCAAAATGTATAATGCAACTATTAGGCTAGAATGACCACTGCTACCCAACATATTCCATGCAACTGTCAGTGGATATGGCAACCCATCACCAAAGGGAATATTTATTTGCAGAAATTCAACCCCATCTGATAAACAAAGCCAGTCTTATGAAGAGAAGCACAATTCTGAATTCTGATGTTTAACTGGGTTGTTCAGTTGTAAGGTACAAACACTTGAAATGCAGGTCTCCAAGGGCAATGACCTTTGATACCATGATGTTAAAGTGATAATTTGACCCTTTAAAATGACCATAAAACTAGAAAGCACTGAAATGGGGAGCTAGATTGATGCAGTTGTTTCTGTCAAATATCGAATTCATAATATGAGGCGCGTCGTGGGAAAACCGGACTTAATGCATGTGCGTAAAGTGTCATCCCGGATTAGCCTGTGCAGTCTGCACAGGCTAATCCGGGATGGCACTTTACGCTTTTATGGTATTTTCTGTTTCAAGTCTCTTCTAAACATAAATACGCTGTAGGCGGAAAGTGCCATCCCGGCTTAGCCTGTGCAGACTGCACAGGCTAATCCGGGATGACACTTTACGCACATGCATTAAGTCCAGTTTTCCCACGACACACCTCATATATAATGTTACATTTCTCCTACTTTGCTCCGAGTATAACGTGTATAACGTGCTTGCCATTTTGATCTTGCTCAAGACAGTAACTGAAAACTGTCCCAAGGAAATGTAACTCAGTAAGAGTGTTATGCACCCCATATACTATATCATTTATTGTATGATTTATAATAATGCTAATAAATGAAAACATTAGTTTTCTCTTTTTTTACAGTGTATAAGAAAAAGTAAAAAAGAAAAGTGTATAATGAAAAAGTATGTATTTTTATATAAATAAATATTGTTACATGTCAATTGCATAAATAAATATTGTTACATTCCATTTACATATTTTCCCATGCCTTGGGTATCTGAATTTGATTAGACACTTTCTTCAATTACCTAGAATGACACCTACTGTTAGCTGAAAACTGACCACTTCTTTGTAGTGAATTTTATTTGACATTTTTATTACCTTTTTGTTAAAATCTTTATTGCACATCAAAACATACTCTCAATAGCTCATTTATCCACTGCTGCTAAAACTGCCCATGGCAAACATTTAAGCCTCAGTCACACATTTCTGATTATGGCTCCCAATAGCGCCCCGACAGCGCTACGATACAGATAATAAAAAAATCGGGAATGTCGGGACGCTATCGGACGCTGCCTGGAGGTATCGGAACATGTCGGTATGCTGTCTTAAGAATCGGGAATTATCGGGACATGTTCGGTGTGATCGGCCAAGGACTCCCAACAGTTAAGGTTTTCCCTTAACATTCGGGAGACTCAGCCGAATTTGTATAAGCAGGACTCTGTCGGGATAGATTTGAGTGTGTCGGTACAAATTCGGGATGGTGTCGGGACGTTATCGGGACAATGTCCTGTGGAACAGGATTGATAATGTATTATAAATTATATAGAAATATTCCGTCTGGAGTATTGCGGCAGTCACATATTCCCGATTATGACTCCCGACAGCGTCCCGATAGTGCAACGATGCTAATAACCCAGCAGTCGGGAATGTCTGAACGCTGTCAGGACACTGTCAGGAAACTGTCGGGAAACTCTCGAATTGCATTCGGGAGAATTGGGACACTGTCGGGACTCTGTCAAAACGCTGTCTGGACGCTGGCGGGATATATTCGATCTTATGATAAAAATTTAGAGCCCTGAATCTCAGAATATTGTCCCAACTTTTGACATATTTGATTCGGGATGCTGTCCGCTAAAGAACGGCAGTAAAAATCGGGAATGTGTGACTGAGGCATTAAGGTCTATAGCAAGGATTTAATGTTCAAATTAAGACTGCAAAATTACATCATAACCCTTCAACTTTGTCGCTGTCGACACCTTGTCACTTTTGACACCTGGAAAGAAACTTGGTATATAAGGACTTGCAAAATCACCTAGCAGCAAAAGAACTACAGCTAGAAATAAACTGTAACACTGCTTGTCCTCGGTTCTTCCATGTAAGAAATTTATATTACTTTATTATTGTTTGTTATGTTAAAATTATAAGTTAAATGATACCTTTACTATTTGATTATTTGATGTTTATTGTATATTACTTTAATATAATTTGTGAAGTTAAATTCAATTTTAAACAATTATTGTTGTAACAAAATATGTTAGCTTTACTATTTAATTCTCTAATGCATAATGTGTATCACTTTATTATTGATTGTGAAGTTAAATTTAATTTTAAACAATTCCTGTTATAACAATATAAGTTGAATGATAACATTACTATCTGATTCTTTAATATTTGTAAAAAAAACTGCAGTGCCTGTTATTATTGTAGTTGTAATAATAAACATAAAACAATGAATAGTATGAATATGATATATAATGTAATTGTTGCAAATACTGTTTTAATTCGGTTACCTCTCACAGTAAAGCGAGTGTTCACCACAAAAGCTAATTTTCCCCAATTTTTAATAATTGATGTTGATAGAAAATGTTTCTTTATTGAAGTTTGAACATGTGTTTTGATATATGTTGTTTTATATCATTATTGTTATTGTGAAAAGAAAAAAAGAACTACTGCTAGAAATAAACTGTTACACTGCTTGTCCTCGTTTCTTCCAGCGTCCCACTAGCACAGCACTCCTTGCAACATACACACTACCACCCAAGCGGCATAAAAAGATAAAACAAGAAACAGCATTTGTCGACCTTTACATTTCATACACAGTTTCAGCAATTTGTTTTCAGAGACTAAAATTAGTATAATGGAGAACAAGCACAGACCTCTGCCAAGGTATTCCCTTCATGCATTGTGCAACCACAGTCAACTCCTGAGGGCTCCAACTCGCTTGTCTCGAATTTCTCGGTGGCTTGAAGTTTCTTCGAAGGACCGATATTTGATTGCTTTGTATTCACATAAATTTCTGTCGTTCAGCTCGAATTCTCAAAGGTTGAATTTTCGGATGGATCGAAGTGTTTGTCATGGTCCGAATTACAGTTTTCACACACTTAATTGTTTGTTCGTCTAGAACACGCTTCGGTCGCACACTCATGGGTTGTTAATAGATTAGATGCGATTGATAACTGTTAAGTGTTGAGAGAACAAAATTGATTTCAAAGCTTTCATAAACTAAAATTAATAACATTAATACAAATATAAATAAATGTTTGAAAACAAAATAATTGTTTTAAGTATGTAAATAACCATTATAGACATCTGAAAATAAGGCACACACATTAATGTCCATACTTGTATAATTACACATTCTCGAACTCCGTTTAGCTCGAAGTTTTGATGGCTCGAAGTTTTGATGGCTCAAAGTTTTCTTGCCGGTCCCAGCCATCGCGAGTTGACTGTACTTTGTTTGTTTTGTTGGGGTTTTTCGCCGTTTTTAAAAGTATTTCAGTCATATCACACTTTTCCTGGGCAAGCTTAGCCGATCTAAGCGGTTTACCAGTACTAAGTGCACATACCTATGCCAGTAACTGACAACTGCCCTACTTGAATCAGAGGTCGGGGGAGAATGGCCGAAGAAATAAGTTCATGACCAATCCCCACACAAGTTATGTGGCTGGGCTGGGGGTCGAACTCACGATCCCTGGATTGACCGAGTTATACAACATAATGTGGCAATTTTCTCATCTCCTCATAACAAAGAATCATTTGGACACTTCCTAGATGCAAAAGGTTTACTGAGGAACAAACTTACTGACAATCTTTCAAGGGTTACCAGCCTATGCAAATTTTATGACTGTATAAGTACTACCAAACAGCAGCGGAGTCACTGATAGTACAGACTGGTGCTTTTCTTACAGGGACTTGTTCACAGATTTTCGTATTTTTGAAGTATGCCATTAAATGTCTTAACTTGACAGATTTAAGCATCGGAACTAAACGGTCAGGTATAATAACTAGACAAGTGATTAGAAACAAGAGGGCCATGATGGCCATAGGTCGCTCACCTGAGTTTAAGGCATCATAATGGCTAATAACAAGAGGGAAAAATGGCACTAAACACCTTACCTGAGTATAAAGATCTGGGCCTCGCAGTTTCAGAAGTTTTTTTAGTCTATATAAACCATGTGGCCCACAGGGCATGGCCACCTTGTACCCCACGGGCATCATTTGAACAATATTTGTAGTGGACCACTTTTCAATGTTAAATACCCAATATGATTCCACTGGGCCTTGCGGTTTCAGAGGAGATTTTTCAAGTCATTTTGCTATTTAAATGTATATAAACCATGTGACCCCCAGGGGGTGACCAATTTTTACCCCAGGGACAGCATTTGAACAATCTTTGTAGAGGACCACTCCACAATGTTTTACGCAAAATATATAGCCTCTGGGTCTTACGGTTTCAACACGGAAGATTTTGAAGGTCCACTTGCCGTATAAGTCTATATAAATCATGTGACGCCCTGGGTCATGGCCACTTTTTACCCACTTTTGAAACCTCTGGGCCTTGCAGTTTCAGAGGAGAAGATTTTTAAAGCCATTTTGCTATTTAAGTCTATATAAACCATGTGACCCCTGGGGTGTGCCCAGTTTGGACCCCAGGGGCATCATTTGAACAATCTTTATAGAAGACCACTATACAATGTTTCCAACCAAATATGAAACCTCTGGGCCTTGTGATTTCAGAGGAGAAGTTTTTTAAAGTCATTTTGCTGTTTACGTTTATATTGACCATGTGAGCCCCTGGGTGTGGACAGTTTTGACCTCAGGGGCATTAATTGAACAATCTTTGTAGAGGACCACTATACAATGTTACATACCAAATATGAAACCTCTGGGCTTTGTGGTTTCAGAGGAGAAGATTTTTAAAGTCATTTTACTATTTAAGCCTTTCCCCAGGATTTGCTAAGGCACCGGGGCAAATAACCGCGGCTGGGGGTGGGTGTGGAAGGGGGGGGGGTACCCCCTTCGACGTTAGATTTTTAAAAACTTTTTATGTGTACTTAATTAAAATCTACAGTACTTCAGAGCTAACAGAAGCACAACAATAAACAGCCTTTTGATATAGTTTTTTTTCTCTCTTTTGGTTCCCAATGACATAACATAATCATAAAATTCACACACTATACAATTTTATCAAGGAAACACAACAACATAAGTTGCAAAAGTAATGTAACCTGGAAATAGATAATGACACGGTTTACCTAAATGTATACCTCTTTCAATTAAGTTATTGGCATATTATCACAAAATCATCAGCAATGACTTTAAACAAAGCTTCATTTTATACTTCATTTCATGTCTGAAATGCTCAGGTCTTCCACTATCCAACACTTGTATCCAACACAAACATTTCATTTTAGTGCAAGCACTGTACACAAATTTAGAAAGCTATCCTTCATGGTTTTTGCTGGTGCCACATGTCCACCCACATGATCAGGCATAGTGTTCATGTCCAATATCTGGTACTAAAAAGTTGTTCTTCTGAGAAGAGGTCCTTGGGTGGAGGCTGCCAACAAAGCATTAAGAACTTTGTTGGAGAGACATGATCTGTGTGTAGTTTTTTGTGTGCTGCACACATTTAATGAAACTGTACATATGAAAGGTTAAAAGTAGATGACTAGACTTTAGGCTCTATGCAACGTGTTTCTGTACATGCTGGTGAAACAGACTGCAGTGTCAGAGCCACAGACTGGATTGCTGCATCATTTTGTCTGACAAAAAATTGTGCAGTTCCACCTAAGTTAAACTAGATATAGATCTAATGCTAGCATTTCATATTTGGCATTTCATTATTAAATCAGAAATATACACGTCGCCTGTAAACAAATTCAATGAAGTAGATCTAAAGTTAAAATGTATTATATAAGACGGTCTTAGATACTACGACTGATTGACTACATTTCTTACACATTGCCTACACATTACATCCAGCTAATTTACTTACACAACAACATGATTGACCATGCTGGTGGGTAATATTTTCTATGCATTTCAATGGTCATCTCCAAGGATTCTCTAAAGCACCCTCACAACACTGTGTAACAGGCTAGCTGGTTTTATAAGATCTAACAAGAAATGTCTTTAAAAAAGACAATCAGTGTTGAAATTAATATTGAGATGTCATTTAAAGATTACCTAAACAGACTGCCAAGATGATCGGTTACGGTTATGTGACTTCTCAGATCCCAGATTTTTTGGTCCCCACCAATATTAGGGGACTTATTGGACCCCAGATTTTTCGGACACAATAAGAAAACTTCTCGGACCCAAAAGTTAATTTGAAATAAATTTATAAATTTAAAAATTAAATAGAATTATAATTAATATCTATGCCGTGAATAAACCAATCATACAACTCCATGTTTCCACCAGTGATATATGAATAACCAAAATAATTTAGGTTAACATAATTGTTATCTGAATTTGTCAAGCCAATTTAAAAAATTAACAATGTAAGAAAATAATTTCGGGAATGAATTAAAATTATTATATATCAGACGAGTCTATATAGCTATTTATAGTACCGGTAATATACCATTCATGTTAGTTATCTAATATAATAATGATTTGAAGTCAAATAAGCATGTACACTGTGTATCCCAATAAAAGCAATAGTCAGGGAACATTCAGCGATTTTTGAAATGTTAAGACTTTATTTTTTGATAACGCAAACATAAAAATTCATTAGACTATGATGATTTTAAATTATATCAGTAGAAATATGATATATCAAGGGTTCCTGTGTATAATTAGTATTGCAAATTGTGTATTCATGCTACGCGAATAACAATTCGACATATTCCGAATCTTCTTTCATAACATTTTATCTATAGAAAATGTAGCATCTTTTTACAGATTAAATAACATCTACTGGAGAAGTTGATAGAAAGATGCAATTATAAATAATCGTTAATAAATCGTAACCACAATTTTAAATCAAATTAACATTAAGTTTATAATATAAATTCCACATTTATTGAAATTTTTAGGTTTATGATTCTCTGAACGCTATTATTGATGCATGTACGAGTATGTTAACACAGCTATACAGCCGTTGCTAGCCTACACGCGCTATTTTTAGAATGCCACTACTATTTGTGGAATGCGATGAACTCGCTAGAATCAATCGGCTACATGGAACGGTAACTCTGTGCGTGAGATTTATGCATGGGAATATTGCACAATTGCTATTTACAGAGCGTAACGCTTATATAATGTAGGCTAAACAAAATAGTTATTTCGTTAAGTGAATGAATATATCATTCTGTTTATGGCATACAATGAGAAAATACGTTCATAATTAGCCTCAGTTCTAGAGTATACGCGAGGATATGTTTATAACTTCATTTTAACCACTTATGTAAACAATTATGTAAATTTGTATTCCCCAAAAGTATGCAACAGTTATTGGTATACGTTAAACCATTGTTTGAAGTTTGCATTCCCTAGAATTAGAAAATTTGCCCAATTGTATTGGCATTCAATTCCCCCCCCCCCCCCCCTTGCAAGAAAATCTGGGTCAACAGTGATCTTAGACAGCTACATGGAAAAATAGCACCTGTATACACCTGGCTGGAATGTCGTCTGCTGGACTGAATTTTGAGTGTTAGAGGCTTATTGAAATTATAGTGCTGCAGTATAAACAATGTGACCCCGGGGGTGTGGCCAGTTTTGACCCCAGGGGCATAATTTGAACAATCTTTGTAGAGGACCACTATACAATGTTACATACCAAATATAAAACCTCTGGGCCTTGCAGTTTCAGAGGAGAAGATTTTAAAGTCATTTTGCTATTTAACTATATATAAACCATGTGCAGTTCCACTGGGGTGTGGCCAATTTTGAACCCAGGGTCATCATTTGAACAATCTTTGTAGAGGACCATTATACTATGTTACCAATGGAATATGAAACCTCTGGGACTTGCAGTTTCAGAGGAGAAGATTTTTAAAGTCATTTGGCTATTTAAGTCTGTATAAACCATGTGACCCCTGGAATGTGGCCAGTTTTGACCCCAGGGGCATCATTGGAACAATCTTTGTAGAGGACCACTATACAATGTTACATACCAAATATGAAACCTCTAGGCCATGCCATTTCAGAGGAGAAGATTTGTAAAGTCATTATGCTATATAAGTCTATATAAACCATGTGACCCCTGGGGCGTGGCCAGTTTTGACCCTAGGGGCATCATTTGAACAATCTTAGTAGAGGATTACTAGAGGATGTCACATATCAAATATGAAAGCTCTCAGCCTTGCGGTTTCATAGGAGAAGATTTTTAAAATGTTCACTTTTTTAATATATTTTTAGCCCTGGTGACCTACATATAAAGCGGACCGGAAAGATTTGAACAACTTTGAAAGAGGTCCACCCAAGGATCATTCCTGTTAAGTTTGGTGAAAATCTGCCAAGCAGTTTAGGAGGAGATGTTGTTTAAATGAAAAGTTGACGACGCACGCACGCACGCACGCATGCACACACGCACGACGGACAACGGGCGATCACAAAAGCTCACCATGAGCACTTTGTGCTCAGGTGAGCTAAAAAAAGAAAAGAAAAAAAAAAGGTCCCACAGGATTAAAAAGCTATCGCCTTAACCACTCGGCCATTCCGACTTCTATATGTCACCCTGCATTATTTAGTTTATGTAAGTGTTCAACGTGTTGTCAAATATTTTAGCGAAAACAACAGAAACACTCCAAATTATTCCATCGTTTAGCATTACAAACGCTTTATAATTTTATCAATTTCAACTGATGATTAATCATAAACGAAATGGTTTTTACAGTACATTTCTAGGTCCGTAGTATTATTGTGCTCCCTTGTATTCACTGTTCTTTTATTTTGGGAATCGGTGACAAAAAGGTGCAAAATTGTTAATTCGTCAATCTGTGAACAGGTCCCTGTAATGTTGATATGAAAAAATAGTCGTAGTCTGATCAAAAGCAGACTGTATGTCAAAAGTTTGTTTTTTATTCTTTCTGAAAGGGACATTATTTTCACAAGGCCTTCAGCCTACAGTATACAAGCATATCACTCCAGTGACCGATCGATTTCTCGCTACTTTAAAGGTCAAAATTTGACCTTTTTAACCAAGTGATAACAACCTTATAAAGAAGACGAAATGCACGAGGAGCTCATAGTCATTTCAGCGACCGTCGTCGTTACAAGTTGTAGAAAGGTTCAGTTGGTGAGTAAAAAACCACGTGTATTAAAAATTTTGTTGAAATTTCTGCCCTTAATAAAGGGTTCTTGTTTTATTGTATTTATTTTATTTCTATGCCGGTATTATTGTTTTGTTACAGACCGCTCACGACGGGATTTTTTTTTTTAGCCATTGTGTCTCAATATTATTTTTTGAGCACGTGCCCCGGCATATTGTTACGATGTCCTGTCTTTATTTGAATCGTCTGAGAGCGAATTTTCTGGTTTCGAATGTGATGAACCTAACCCGTCTGGGGCCTCTAAGAAAATTAAATCAGTTGTAACTAAGGTTAACGCAAAAAACAAAACTGTTCCGAATAAAGATTCTTCTTCCGGTAGCAAAAAACGAGTTGCAAACAAAACAACACGCGTTTCGTAAGCAAAAGGTAACGTTGTTGACCTTGATAATTTAAATGAAAGCTCAGTTAACAAACTCAGAGCTATTTTAGGCCTAGATACTTTGTTTGAGCAAGCAAAGTCTTTGTCTGTTAAACAAATTTCATCAAACGAAAATGCTGAGTCAGTGCATGGCAATTCGGACGTGTCTGATTCGGACAATATGTTGTGGCGGACACGCCCGAATTGTTACGGCGCATGCGTGTGTGGCGAGGAGAACCGGTTGAAACAAGAAGATTGGGCCGCGAGACGTCGAGAAGCAAAACGAACTTTCTTTGTATTGACAAATTGTTATTTTGGTTAATAAATCATTGTTACGGGTACAAGAGTCGATTTTATCATACGATCCGGGGAAAATGCAACATTGGCGACGAGGAAAACTGTGGATTGAAGTGGAATTTGGGTAAATATCGACTAACGGATTTTGCTAGTTTCGGCAAACACGAGGTATTGCAACGTTTCAAAATTCGTATTTGGCTCGTCTAGTGTACGTTCGTTGGTGGGGATCGATCAGTACTGAGTAGTTTTCAACAAATTCGAGCCAGTTTGGCATTATTAATTTGTTTAAGAAGTGTTTTTCTTGAAAAGAAAATAGTTGCTGTGACGTCACGAGTTTATGTGCACACGTATCTGGTGTTCCCTTCATGTGCACAGGGACTTGCCGCTATCGCAATTTGCGGGGGCGCACAGGGGTTCGTCGCAGTTTGCGCACAGGGACTTGGCTGCAGTTGTAAAGACGCTGGATTGAGCTGAACTTGGCTGTTCGTGTACATCTTACCAGTTTGGTTGGTAAATATAGTATGGTGGGCTATAGTGGCAAATAATTTGGTAAATGTGGGTATTGTTTAGAATTCAGAATAATTCGGTTTAATACATTGTTTAAATTATTTAGGTAACTTCTTTCAGAAAATTAAAACGTAAGCATATATGGTGGTTTTCTTTGTAAATAATTAAGTAACAATTTTATTTATTTACTTCTACATGAAATATCTTATATGAGAATAGAGTATAATAATCACAGGAAGTAAACTTTTGAGGAGTTGGAAAGAACGTAACTAGTGTTTTGTGGTTATTGTCAAAATTTCATTGCAGTTTGGTACATAATTTAAAGGACTTTTGCAAAAAATCTATTAGATCATATATTAGTTTATATTACCATAAATAAAATATTGTCTTTTTCATTTGTATTGGGTTGCAACACACCTGTATTTGTTCCCTTAAGTACCTAAAATTAAAAATGGTTGTTCAAATTAATACTGCATCGGAAGCAGAGTTGCGTGCATTGCCTGGGGTAGGGCCAAAGACTGCGGGAGTAATTGTTAGGTTAAGGGAAAAACATGGGACCATGACGGCCGAGTTATTGTCTTTGGCATTGGGTGGAACGATCCCTAAGGCTCTGCTAGACCTCGTGGAGTTTCCAGAGGTGGTAGAAGATGCACATTTTAACCCAGTCATTGCGGATGACCTCACCGAGCAACCTTCTCCGGAGCAGTTTGCTTTGCCATTACCATCAGGTGCACAAAGAGAACCATTCCCTGATGTAGCCACACCACTTGAGACTAAGATTGATGTGGCGGCAAGGCCTAAGAGTACACCAGCTGTCGAAAAATTAGCTCAAGGCCAGCAGTACGGCGAACAGAAGCCAAACCTGAAAAATGTTGACATTTCGCAGCCAGGACAAGGTGAGAGGTCCCGTAAGCCCTACGTCTACAGCCAGGGGGGTGGACAGCCAACGGAGCGACAAAGCGGTTCACGGTACAGGAGACGCCAGAACAGTGGCTCAGATGATAAATCACCGGTGCGAGTGAAAAAGCTGCGAAAGGGTGACCGATCCAGGACCTCTGGCCATTTAAGGCATCATCGTCGGTCATATGATAGGGTGTCACAGGACGACGATGATATTGGCTCAGGAAATGAAAGTGATACTAGACGGTCAGTCCGCAAACATTCCCGCTACAGTCATGCTCCACCTGGTGGTAGGTCATCACATATGCAACGGCACAGGAATCACTCAAGTGATTCCGGGTCAAGATCTGGGTCAAGAAATGGTGGTGAATCGAGGCGGAGACATCATGGACACGGTCGTCGTTCAACAGTGTCATCACGGTCAAGGTTCTATTACCGTTCTAGTTCAGGATCTGATAGTTTATCAGAAGATGAATATCACTCGAGAGTCCACGGTGATCCCAAGAGGCTGCCAAAGAATCTACGGTATGATGGACGAACCAGTTGGCTGTCATTTAAACAAAAATTTAACCGCTACAGAAAAGTCTACAAATGGTCCGACCATGAATGTCGCGACTACCTTAATTGGTGTCTGGAAGGGAAGGCCCTCGATTATTTTACCATTGAGACTCACATGGGGGAAAGTTTTTCCTTCCGTGATATAATGCGAAAGATGAAGGGGCGCTTTGGTTCTAAAGAACTACCGGAGACTAGTAGAGCAAAATTTCAGCAGGCTACACAACAGCCGGGGGAATCTTTAGAAGATTGGGCGGATAGAGTGTTAACTCTGGCTACACCTGCCTTTAGAGATCTACCAGAGCAATTTGGTCAAAGGGAGGCAGTTTCAAAGTTCTGTCAAGGTTGTATTGACAGGGAAGCGGGAAAACATGCCTGTTTCGAACGACCACGGACCATTCAGCATGCTGTTGATCTGGTACGACACCATCAGTATGTTACGCAGGTGGTGGACGGTAAAAAGTCAGCTCGAAAATATGACCAGGAAATTGCGGTCAAGACGGTTCAGTCTCCGGCGGATGTGAAAATAGAGAAATTGGAAAAGGTAATCGAGGCCTTGATTAGTAAGTTTGAAGCTAGTTTAGCAGCAAACGGTTCACGAAATAGTAAAGACGCTAAGTTTCCACAGAAGAATTTCAGGTGTTTTCACTGCAATGGCAGAGGCCATGTGAAAAAGGACTGTAAGGAGTATCAGGAGTTCCTGAAAGCGAAATCTGATGGGAACAGGGCCGAAAGGAGTTCACAGAAGCCTTTAAACTCCAAAGGGCCGGTGGCGTAGGCCTAGCCCCGCAGCCCGATGTAGATGGAGGCCATTCGTTACCATTGGTTGGCGATGGGCAGCAGGGTACTACCTCACAAAGGGTGACAGAAACAGAAGGTGAAATGCCGGCTGGCAATTTCATGGCAGCAAGTGGAGCGGAGACAGTAGCAGTCAAGGTCGTGACGGGTGGGTCTTCTTATGTGAATATGTTGGTAGGGGATCGCCTGGTTAGGGCTCGGGTAGACTCTGGAGCGGATGTATCTATTCTGTCTTCAGCGGTTTATGACCAGCTTAAGCGGAAACCAGGCAAGGTCAAGGAGATCAACATGCAGCTTGCTGACAAGAATTCTGTTCTGAAAGGATTTGTGATACAGCCTATACACATACAGTTAGGGAAACAGTTTTCCAGGGAAGGGATATGTGTAGCACCAATCAGCGACGAGATGTTGCTGGGACATGACCTGCTGCGTCACTTCAAGGCATTGATTGATTTTTATCTCAGACTGCTTATTAGTTAATGGTGAAAGTATCCCTTTGAATACAACATTCAGGGATAAACCAGTGGTAGCCAGAGTTATCATGTCTAAAAGGACAGTGGTACCTCCAAATTCAGTTGTAAGGATCCCTTGTAGACTGGAGGGAAAGTTGGGTGCATATTACATGGAACCAGTAAATAACTTGCAGGTATTAATGCCAAAAGTTATTCGGGCAGCTAATGAGGACCCGTTGGTGTGTTTGGTGAACCCATCCGACCAGTTTAAGACCATTAAGAAAGGGGTGGTAGTGGGTAATGCCTATGAATTTGAAGAGGTCCTTGATGGCGGCGATCAACAAGGGACGCCTGCTGAAGACATCCAGATACATACCGTAGAGGATGTGGATCACTGCTTAACAGCGGACCATAATGGAGATAAGATGGGGATGTCAGGTGCCGGTTCGGGAAGCCAAACCGGAGAACCAGAGACCATGGCAGGTTGCCAGGTTGAGTCGGGTCAGTCAAAGTCGGAGAAAGAAGTAGTCGTTCCTGACCATCTGCAGGAAATGTACAAAGCCTCGATAGGGAAGTTGACGGGTGAACAATCCGGGTCACTCGCCAAGTTACTATGCGATTACTCAGACGTTTTTGCAAAGGACGAGTTTGATTTGGGAAATTTTACCTCCATCGAACACACAATAGACACTGGTGACGCCAAACCTATCAAACAAAGAATGCCGCGAACCCCAGCATGTTTTGCAGGGGAGGAGGAGGCTCATTTGAAGAAAATGTTAGAGGCGGGTGTCATTCAGGAAAGTTCTTCGGAGTGGGCGTCCGCTCCGGTGTTGATACGAAAACGCGATGGGTCTGTCGGGTGGTGTATTGATTACAGAGCATTGAACAATGTCACTGTGAAAGATACGTTTCCCCTTCCTCTGGTAGAGGACTGTCTCGATGCGTTAGCGGGAAACATCTGGTTCTCCAAGTTGGATGCGAATGCTGCCTATTGGCAGGTGCGAATAAGTCCGGAGGACAGGAGGAAGACTGCATTCCTAACAAAATATGGACTTTATGAACACGTTCGAATGGGGTTTGGGTTGACAAATGCCCCCGCCACGTTTGCAAGGGTTGTTAACCTTATATTGCGCGGGCTGACGTGGAAAACGGTTTTAGCCTTCCTTGACGATGTGTTAGTCCTGGGAAAGACGTTTAACGAACATTTGAAAAATCTAGCAGATGGTCTATCTCGCTTCCGCAGCCATGGTTTGAAGCTTAAACCGAAAAAGTGTATTTTCTTCCAACCAGAGGTCGAGTTCCTTGGACGCATCGTCGATGGAAAGGATATGTCTTTGTCGAAAAAAGACATACAAACGGTTGCAGACTGGCCAATCCCTACATGTTCTAAGGATGTTGAACGTTTTTTGGGATTTGTGAATTATCACCGGTCATTTATACAAGACTTTGCTAGTTTAGCACAGCCCTTGTATGCACTGACCGGCAGGAACCTGTTCAAATGGGGTGAAGATCAGCAAAAGATGTTTGAGACGCTACGGGGTACTATGGTTAAAGCGCCCGTGTTAGGACTTCCAAATCACCAAGACCCATATATCCTTGATACTGATGCGTCAAATACAGCAATAGGTGGTGTACTCAGTCAAGTTCAGGGTGGCGTTGAAAAAGTGATTGCCTACAGTAGTTTCTCATTGACATCTGAACAGAGAAGATATTGCACTACTCGGAAAGAGCTGCTGAGTATCGTACGGTTCACTAGGCAGTTCAGATATTACATGTTAGGTAAAGTCTTTACTGTCCGAAGTGATCACTCAAGTCTTGCATGGCTGTTGCGCTTTAAAGAGCCACAAGGACAGTTGGCCCGATGGATGGAGGAATTGGCACAGTACCATATGATTGTGCAACACCGGTCCGGAAGCAAACATGGGAATGCCGACGCGTTGTCACGCCTCCCAGATTCATTGAGTCCATGTCCCTCTTATGTGACCGGAATAAAACCTGTAGACTTGCCTTGTGGTGGTTGTCACTACTGCTCTCGTGCACATGATCAGTGGGCGGCATTTTCCGAAGAAGTCGACGACGCCATTGGTCTAGTTGAGCAAGGCAGTTTGCAAACGAGGGGTGACCAAACAACGTCTGAACATGAAGAATTAGTGCGCATCGTAGGGGCAGTTTGCTCTATTACACAGTCAGAGGCCACAGTAGCTGAAAGTGGCCAGTTCGCCCAGGGTGTCTTCAATCGAACGGAATCTGTCGGTCAGCTTGATTCACATCCCTGGGATCCCGGAGGGCGAGGCGTTCACTCAGTTGTGCCAGGCGGTGGCAAGAAGAATACAGACGAAGAAAATCGGGACCAAGGCGATATGGTAACAAGTAATTACTTGCCCAAATGTCAGTGTGACATTGATAATTCTAAAATTATGGAACAATGTCAAAGTAGTGCTGCTTTTCAGATTTGTGCAAACACCCTTGAAGTGACTTTCTGTGGTAGTGTTAGATTACCTGAAAAGGCAGATGGCGATAATGCATGTTGCTGGGGATTCACATTCAAAGAATTGGAAGAAAAACAAGCTGAAGATGACAATTTGACTTTGTTACAGGCCTTTCTGAGAGACGAGACCGAACCAGGTGAGGGTAACCTGTTTCTTTCCAGTCCGGATGCAAAATATTACTGGATTAACAGAGAAATGTTTAGACTTGTGGAGGGTGTTATTTTTCGCATGAAACCTAACTCGAAGGACTTGGAATTGGTGGTACCCACTGAGTTACAGACCCAAGCTATTGAATGGCATCATGACATACCATCTGCTGGGCACCAGGGCGTGGCCAGAACCAAGGCGAAAATCCAGGAGAAGTTTTTCTGGCGGCATATTTCCAAAGATGTAGAGCGATACGTGTTGACCTGCGATGTGTGTAATCGCAATAAGAAAAATAAATGCTATGGTAAAGCTCCATTAACAGAGTACCAAGCTGGGGCTCCGATGGAGAGGGTACACATAGATTTCTTGGGACCGTTGCCGCGAACATCAAATGGGAATGAGCACTGTTTGATGATGGTGGATCAATTTACCAAATGGGTCGAGTGTGTGCCGTTGCCATCCCAAAAAGCAGAGGTTGCGGCGAAAGCCGCTATAGACACCTTCTTTACTCGGTTCGGGTATCCTTTTCAGCTGTTTTCTGATCAAGGACGGAATTTTCAAAGTAAGGTTTTTGAAGCAGTTTGCAAGGCCTTACAATTTCATAAAGCGAGGACCACACCTTACCGACCCTCTTCAAATGGACAAGTAGAGAGGTTCAATAGAACTTTAATGGATGCGGTTCGGTGTTTCATTGGCAAAACGCATAATAGGTGGGATGATAAATTGCAGCAAATAGCTGGGGCTATAAGGGCATCCGTTAACCGCAGCACTGGGTACACGGCCAATAAACTGATGTTAGGACGTGAGGTTAATACTCCACCTCAACTGATGTTCCCAATGGCGACAGATAAACAAGAAGATGCGGATGAATTTGTCAGTGATCTTCTGGAGACCATAAAACTAGCTCATCAAACGGCGAGGACCAATCTCAGGACATCATCGAAGCGCATGAAAAGAAATTATGACTTAAGGGTGTTGCTGCGTCCCTACCAGGAGGGTGATGTGGTCTATCTCATGGACACCGCAGTTTTGAAGGGAAAGTGCAGGAAACTCTGTTCACCATGGAAGGGTCCGGGAGTTATATCGAAGAAACTCTCCGCATACTTGTACCAGGTGAAACTGCGGAACTCTGTTTTTGTGGCAAATCATGACAGAATGATGCCATGCCGGGATAGGAAGTTGCCTACCTGGATTGTGCAACATCGCAGTCAAGATCAGGTTGGTCAGGACAATATTGAAGATGATAAACTGTATTGTGTTTGTCAAAAACCATGGCAGGGACGTTTCATGATCCAATGTGACTTTTGTGACAAATGGTACCATGGGTCTTGTGTTAACATTTCTCCCTCCGATGCGCTTGACATAGACAAGTACAGGTGTGGGGCATGTCGTAGTAACCTTTCGTAGTTTTGTTGGCCCGTTTAAGAACTTATGGAGCAGTTTGCCCCATAGTTTGGTTTGTATGTTTCAGAACCAATGGCATCTTTCATTGAGGAAGCGGAGGCGTTGCTAAATAAGGGGGAGTTATACAAAAGTCCGGACAAGTTCGCTCTTGGGGTTGGACTGGCTATGGCTCAGGATAGTGAAGGTGCCCTTCACCTATTAGAGGGGATGGTCAGTTTGGCCAAAACCCAGAAAACGGGGACAAAGGGGAAGGATAAACAGGGGCAGAAATGGCTGAAAAATGTCGCAAAATCGCTGGATGCGTATCAGATAGTGGAAAGGGATTGGATCAAAACAAACGTCTATCCACTCCCACAGCGGCCAAAGAAAGTGGAACAAGAGTACGATCCGGAGGCTGGGAAGAGGGATATTCGCCAGGAGAAAGCTGGATCTAGTTTAGATCAGGCCTGTTTCCTGGGAGACGAGTGGCTGGATGAGGAAAAGCTACTTCACTCACCAGGTCACAGCAATACTGGCACTCCTAACCGCAGCGAGGACATAGGTCAGGATCCGGATATCCTGTTAGGAACGCCGAGTCCGAGAAAGGGTTCTACAAAGCAGTCGACGGCAGTTTTCCCGATGGATATTGGTTCCCCAAGCGGTGATGAGGAAGAAGCTACTGTTGAGACGGTAGTTTGTCTCTCTTCGGATAAGAATACAGGGGGTCACACGGAATCGGGGGCATTTAGAGGTCTGCCTTTAGAAGGGGTCGAGGACGATCGGTCCGAGGATGTTGGTCCTATGGACACCAGCGTTCCGAGGTGTGGGGCGGATGAAGTTTCGGTAGGATTGCCGACGGGACAGTCTCGAGATGAGGGTACTGAAGGGGTTGTTCGTTCTCATAGGGAAGACATTACGAGGCGTTTCGGGGAACGAGGAGGTGAGTCGGCAAGGAGTCATTCGACGAAAAGAGGTGCCGGGTCGGAACCTCCACGAAAAGTGCGCCAGATTCCAAGTACTAGTTCTGGGGGTTCTCTACAAGTATCGGTGAAGGTACCAAAGAAGATGAAGCTGACCAGGGACAGTTTGTCCGAGGTCCAGAAGAGACTGGAGAGTCAGCGCCAGGTGGAGAGGCGTCGCCGAAATCAGACCTGCTGTGTCCCAGGTTGCGACAGTGTGGGGGTGGAGTTTGGGAAGGTCCATGCGATGACCAGGCATGTGCCAACGGTCTTCGATGGGCGGGTGACAGATCCGAACGACACGGTTCAGGGTATGCGGGTACGAGCATTGTTGCAGGTTGCAACATGGTTACTCGGGAGGCCAGGGACCTTACATGACTTATTGAACCTAGTAAACGCTCAACACTGCTTGGGTTCCTATGAGACGGTTCGTCCTAGGTCATCTTCGTGGCCTTCCTTGGAAGGTTTTTGCAAATACCTGAAGGAACCAGTGCCTGCGGAGTTCACACTAGCGCCTGTAAATAGTGTCGCAGGACTATTACATTGGAGAGTGCTCTATATGTTGGCAGCCTTGCTGCAGCCCAGGGACCGTCTCTATTGGATTCAGCAGTTTGCTTATCCCCAGACGGGCGAGTCACTCCCGGAAGCAGTGGACAGTCATTTCCACCCTGACCGGCTTAGACGTGTTGCAAATATCCAGGGTACCATAGAGGATGTTCTGGTTTTGGGAGTAGGACAACAGGTGGTGAAGCTTAAGCTTAAACATGCGGTGGCTAGCTTCTGCGATCCAGAGACCTATCCATCGGCCAGAGATGTCGACAGTTTCCCACCTGTTGTCATTGTTGCTGTTGGAATTCATCCCAAGCACGCAGCAAGCTCGAGGAGGTTCCTCACGGACGCTTTGGAAAGGCTGAGTAGTTTACTCGCCAATCCGAGAGTGGTAGCTGTTGGTGAGGTGGGGTTGGACCACTCGGTGGACCCAGCAGACTGGTGGTACCAGATGAGGTTGTTGAAGAAAATCCTGTCACTCATCACGGAGGACAAAGTGTTGGTGCTCCATTGCCGAGGGATGACCGGCGACAGCGGTATGGAAGCGCATCTATTGCTGCTGCACCTGTTAAAGCCTCTTCCTCGACAACAAAAGATCCAGCTCCATGCTTTTAATGGGAACAGTCTGGTGGTCGGGTGGTGGCGGGAAGTTTTTCCCAACACCCACTTTAGCTTCAATAGGAGTGTAGAACATTTCAACCCAGATCAAGTGGCCGCTGTAGTGGGCTTAAGCGAAAACCGGCTACTCATCGAGACAGATGCCCCGTACTTTAGGAGGCCTGATCAGCAATTTTCGGCGCCGGCCGAAGTGGGGGACGTGGCTGCGATGTTGGCGGGACATCGAGGGGTTGCGACGGAGCACATCCTTGAGGTTACTACGAGGAATGCCATTAGCCTTTTCGGTGTGATCCCCATGGAGCGGGTTGCCCCGTAGATCAACCTTGGCAATGGTTGGCCTTTTATGTATGCCAGTTTGGCACGAAGATTTGCTAAACCCGGATGAATGGCAGTTTGCCATTGAGGGCAGTTGTGTGCTTGCTCGTTATCAGCACATTTGCCGTCCTCGGTATGTTGGAATGATTAACGGCGGTTCCAAGAAGCGGTCCTCAACAATAAAGACGGGGGGAGTGTTGTGGCGGACACGCCCGAATTGTTACGGCGCATACGTGTGTGGCGAGGAGAACCGGTTGAAACAAGAAGATTGGGCCGCGAGACGTCGAGAAGCAAAACGAACTTTCTTTGTATTGACAAATTGTTATTTTGGTTAATAAATCATTGTTACGGGTACAAGAGTCGATTTTATCATACGATCCGGGGAAAATGCAACAAATAATTTGGCTTACGATATTGGAGAAACATTGTTTAATGACGAAACCTCGAATGCCAATGATGATGATAACCATATTTTATGGTGGGATTTGCCAAAATTGAAGGCCCCTGATAAGGGAGACCCAATTATTGAATCATTGGCTTCTCTCATAAACACGGCATGTACCCAGCAATGTCAAATCAATGACATTGTAGAGAAATACAAAGTCCCATCAAATTGTGACTTCATATCAGCTCCTCCTATCAATGAGGAAATATGGGGTGAACTGATGAAATTTAGGAAAGTTCAGACTACTGATAAAGCATTGAGAGATATTCAAGGGCTTATTACAGCTGGAATGATTCCCATTCTTTCTTTGGCAAAACTTGTCAAGCCACACATTGCAAAGTTACCAGGGGTAAAAGAATATATTTCTGATGCTCTGACATTGCTGGGATAAGCTCAATTTCATTTGAGTATAAGGAGACGTTATCTGTTGAGACCTCTGAAATCAAAATACTCAAATATTTGTAGTCTGAGTACTCCCATTACATCATACTTATTTGGGGACGATGTGTCAAAAGAATTAAAAAAAAAGTGAGACAACTGTTTAAATTGGGAAATACTTTTCCACCAATAGATACCCCAAGTATGGACAAGGTGGTTGTGGTCCGCGGCAGTTGGGCTAGGGGAGCTCCACGATCAAGGCCGTGCAATTACAATGCTGGCATGGCACATGGCTTTAACACGTACTCACGAGGCATGGCCAGACAACCCTACGGGCAGTTTGGATACCAGCATAACATACCACCCAAACCTGCCAAGAGGTCAACAGCCACAGCAACTGTCACATCAGCTGCCCCAAACTAAATGGCCAAGATTTTAATGATCCGGTGAGTAATTCTAAAAGATTGAGGTCTTGTTTTGATGAATGGAAGAAAATAACATCAGACCCATGGGTTTTACAAACTGTTCAGGGATATAGAATTAATTTTGAATATGTCCCAGTACAAGAAAATGTTTCTCAAGTCAGATAATTTTCTCAGAAAGTGAAAAAATGTTAATCGACCAGGAAGTAAATACACTTTTTAAAGAAGGAGCTATAGTATATTCCAACCATGAAGATGGCGAGTTTATATCAAACTTATTTTTAGTTCCCAAATCAAATGGCAAGTTTAGACCAGTTATTAATTTAAAGAAACTTAATTAATATGTTTGCCATGAAAAGTTCAAACAAGAAACTTTTGCATTTGTTTTAGAGTTAATCCAACCTTATGACAGGTTTATTTCTCTGGACTTGCGTGTTCAGCATATTGGTCCATTCCCATTCATCATGACTGCAAAAAGTTCTTAAAATTCCAATGGCGAGATCAGTTGTATACATTTGTTTGTCTTCCTTTTGGACTCAGCTCGGCACCGTCTGTATTTACTAAAACATTGAAGCCAGTCTATGCTTCTTTCAGACAGCTGGGATTAAGGTGTTCTTACTACATAGATGATTCTATAGGAATTAACACAGATAAAAAATTGTGTACCACAAATGCTGTTTTAATGATGAAAACATTAGAGTCTTTGGGCTTTATTATAAATGAAGAAAAATTGGTGTTGGTACCTGTTAAAAGAATGACCTATTTTGGTTTGGTTATTGATTCCAAGATGTTCAAGATATTTTTGCCAGATGATAAGTTACAAAAAATAAAGAATTTTGGTTTGTATTTATCAAGTAAAAAATTGGTTTCAATAAGGGAGTTAGCATCATTCATTGGTTTAATCATCAATTCATTTTTTGCTGTCCTTAATGGACCTTTGCACTACAGGACATTGGAAAGACACTACAGGACATTGGAAAGATTCAAAGTTAAGGCTTTGCAAAAGAATCCAGATTTTAATTCTACCATTCCATTAACTGTATGAAGGAGATAAATTGGTGGATTGATAATGTACAGAATAAACATGGGAAAAAAATTAGACAAGATCCCATATCATTATGGATCTAAACAGTTGCTTCCAATCTTGGTTTTGGATCCTACTGTGTAGAGGAAAGACAGTCAACTAATGGTAGATGATCCATTAAGGAATCAAAATACCATATTAATGTTTTAGAATTATTTGCAGTATTTTTTGCATTAAAATCTTGGGTCTCAAATAAACATGATATACATGTAGGATTTCAGTCGGATTCAATGGTAGCCATTGCCTATATCAATGATTTTGCTGGTATGGCAAAAGTTACTTTGGACTCGTTGGCGAAATATATCTGGGAATGGTGTTTGGCAAAAAATGTCTATATAACCGCATATCATATACCGGGAAAAAATAATGTACAGGCAGATTTCTTTTCAAGAAATTTCTCGGATAGTACAGAATGGATGCTAAAAAAGCAGATTTTTTCAAGACTGACATCCCAACTTATCAATCCCGATATTGATTTGTTTGCTTCAAGGCTAAATTGTCAAATAGAATCTTTTGTCTCTTGGATGCCAGATCTTAACGCTTGCTTATGCTACAAATGCATTTTCTTTGGATTGGTCCAAAATTATTCTGTACATATTTCCGCCATTTTGTCTTATGGCAGCCATATTAAATAAAATAAGAGATGACAAAGTTGAACAGGCATTGATAGTGTGTCCTTTTTGGACCAATCAAATTTGGTTTCCTTCCTTATTACAATGTATGATTTCTTTGCCTGTCAGATTACCACGACACAAGGACATCTTGAGGCTCCCACACAACGGAATACAGCATCCAATGGGAAAGAAGTTGCAGTTGGGGCGATTGTGTCCGGAAATCCCTTGCAGATAGAGGCATTTCATCACAGATTACTGAAGGTATCCTCAACAGTTGGCGAGCAGGCACGAAAAAGCAGTATTCATCGGCTTGGAAGAAATGGACTTTGTGGTGTAACCTCCGATATAGAGATCCCATTCGTCCAACTGAAGACCTGATTTTGAAATACTTATTTTATTTAAAGAACATGAACAAATCATACAGTGTGATAAGTACCCATAAAGCTGTTATTATGGAGACATTAAAACTAGTTAACCCTATTTTCAATGTTTCTAGTATGGTAATTAATAGGTTTATGAAGGGACTGTATAATACTATTCCACCCAAACCTAGATATAATTCGACTTGGGATGTTAGTAAAGCTATAAATTTGATTTCTACATGGATGACTCTTAAACAGTTGTCTTTAAAAATGTTAACATGTAAACTAACAGTTTTGATAGCTTTGTCTACTGCTGCTAGGGTACAGACATTAAAGGCACTTTGTGTAGATCGTTGTGTTTTTGGAGCAAATAGTGTGTCTCTTAATTGTGGCGACAAATTAAAGAGTTCAAAGCCTGGTAATGATCATATTTTATATTTGAGGGCTTTTGAAGAACTTCAACTTTGTCCAATTAGGACATTAAAATGTTTTTTGTTTAGAACAAAGGAATTGAGAAAATCTAGACAGTTGTTGATCTCATATACTAATTTTGAAGCTGTGTCTACAAGTACAATTGCTAGATGGCTGAAGCATGTGTTAGATCTTGCAGGTGTTGGTTAGATCTTGCAGGTGTTGGTTAGATCTTGCAGGTGTTGATACCAATCCTTATAAAGCTCGTTCGTTTAGGGGAGCATCTGTTGCTGCTGCTTTTATTAAAGGTTGCAGAGTGACAGATATATTAAAAAACAGCTGATTGGTCATCAGTTAAAAATGTCAAGAAATTTTATTTAAGAGATATTGAGCATTCTGGAAATGATCACAGTCAATTATTCAGTAGTGCTGTTTTGTCTACAGACACAGGGTAGTACATTTATTTATATAAAGCGGAATGGTTTATGTGGTCGACTTGTTTAGAATAAGGTTTTTTGATGTACCTTAAATGTATTATGAAGTGTGTAGTGTAGCATGATAAGTCATGAACCACATTTTTATATATTTTGTACTTGCATTTACAATTACTGTTATTGTACTGTAAAATGTGTAACATTATAAAGGTATATATTCCTTTTTACTTGTATCAAATATACAATGTACTATGTTTTTTCTGTTACGGTATCTACAGACATACAGAAATGGATCATGGTTTATTGTATAACACTCTGTGTTGATGTTTACATTCAATATGAGTAAGACTAGACTGCCTCTGATGAGTATTACTCGTATAGTCAGTATAGTCAGTATATGTGTTTATATATGACACATAATATTGTTCTTGAATACAATTATTTCAGAAATTCTGAATTTGGTTTGTTTGTCCTTTCATGGTTTATGTTGGCGCCTTTAAAGATGCTTGTATACTGTAGGCTGAAGGCCTTGTGAAAATAATGGACCCCGCATCCAAGCACTTGTGTGATGGATGGGGGCCATTATTGGAATAAGGCCGGAGGCCGAAAGTATACAAGCACCCACCCTCTTTGGCAATTTAGTTATACAAGTTTTTGATTACCCATCCCATGTTTTTTCGATTGAAACATCAATTTACTCTTGCCGTCTTTTGGACCAATAATTATTTTTGGTACATAAACGCCAACATAAATTACTTTAAAAACTATGAGCTCCTCGTGCATTTCGTCTTCTTTATAAGGTTGTAATCACGTGGTTAAAAAGGTCAAATTTTGACCTTTAAAGTAGCGAGAAATCGATCGGTCACTGGAGTGATATGCTTGTATATTGTAGGCTGAAGGCCTTATTCCAATAATGGCCCCCATCCATCACACAAGTGCTTGGATGCGGGGGTCCATTATTTTCACAAGGCCCATTTTACATAAAAGACACTGGGCTATTTCCTGCAAGTGGTATTTCTCTCTTGGGTATCTTGATGTATTGTGACAGAATTACTTGAAATTTCATTTTTCAGCAGTTTATTTATAAACAATATGATTGTGCTTTTGTCAAAATCACTTTTAATGCATTCTGCATTTATTTACGGATGACTACAATAAAGTGAGAAGCTTTTTTAGAAGTTACATAAGATTCCTAATTTATTTTAAATTTTCAAAGTAGCTGGAAGCAACTTTACTACGATACCAGAATTGCAACATTTGAAATAAAGGAAAAAGGTGAACGACACCTTTTTGCTATGGGATCCTTTGGAAGTGTTATTTACCGTAACTTTTAACCCAACTGTTTAACCACGGCCTGTACCCGGATAATCCAAACGCAGTGCAGCGACCCTAATGCAGTGCCACAATGGCAGATGAAAATACGGTACTTCATTGTTTTATGCATAGTTTCCTTATGTACAGGTTTGTTTTGGTCGTAATATCTGTCGCAATTGATCCAGTGAGTATTTATTTCAATAGATCTAATGTTTCATCCAGCAAACATTGTGTTATAAGATGGAATGCTGAGGAACAAGGCCAAACATTAAAATATTTACCGTATAATAAATCTTTAAAAATACTTAGAGCATACTATTTTGTTGTTTGGAAGCAAACATATACTGCTTCAAAAGTCCGTTTACATTATGGTGTTATACAACTGCATATGGACACAATACTCGTTCAAATGTGCATACTGTGAGACAATGGATAAAACCTAATTTCTAGTAGATAATAACCGAACGCAATATATAACAGGAACGGGTAAAAACCAAACCAACGCATAAAAACGTGAAGGATAAACACCTAACCAACTAATTTTCTATCTAAATGAATTGATATACATATAAGATGAACGACTATGTTGGGCCTTTATATATATTTATATTTTCATTCAAATCTAATTGCATAATTTGCTCATTGACCAGTGACGTGTATTTAAATATCTTTTCATGATAGAAACTATGGACCACTTGAAATGTCATCAATGTGAGGAGGCATGCACTTAAACGACATAGATTGTTACCCATTGCACACTTTACCATGAAGACCTTGTGTTAAAATATCGCAAGTTTGTGCTGGACGAAAATATTGGGAAATAAAGTATGTCCTGATATAGTGCCAAACGTCTTGCAAAGACATAAAAAAAGACGACGTAGTTATATTTCAAAATAATGAAAGTGGAACAGAAAATGCGAATACCCCTTTAAAATATAAAAAACATATAGCGCATTCAAAGTGACCCTCGTTAGAATATTTCTGAAAGTCCAAAGTTTAATTAGTGTGTATTATTGCGGTACATCTTCTGACAGTTTAGAAGAAATGAATGAACACTGCCGTTTGTAACATAGTGACAATGTTTTGAAATACCGTGAATTTTGTTTGGAGTGTATGCAGGGTCTTACAAATATGGCTACATGTCCAAATTACATAAGGAAATATTCCTTCTCTATTACGTGAAGTGGCAAGGAACTTGTAGTAAAAGATAATATTGTTTTTATCCGATAGAAACAGAGTAGCCATAGGACTGTAAATACACCTGTAACGGCAGTTGAATACAGAATATAGCACAGAAATAACACCAGAAGAAATTAGATTATGCATCGGAATCTTATTTTTTTAGTTTGTTAGGCAATTATCCCCCTTTTTACGTTTGTACTTATCCATCACAGTTTCCTACATTGGTCAGGAATTATCTGCAAGCCTATAACCACTTCAGAATAAAGACAATATTGAATCAATAAACATCAACTTTGACATGATTACACATGGTCATAGAGATGTTCATTTAACTGATTTATATAACAAGTAAGGTACTACTGCATTTTAAGATATTTTAAAACGGTTGGACACATAAAAATGTTTTTTATGAAGACTTTTTCGAGTACATTTTAATTATTTCCAGCATCACAGAGTAATTGTCAGACAAAATATTGAGTACATAAAGCACAGGACACTATAGCTTTTACAAGCTTTAAGCTGAGACTCAAAACAAATATGAAACATGATAAAAAACTGAAAAAATATTACATACTTTGTCTCTGTATCGGCCATATTGGCACTGCGTTAGGGTCGCTGCACTGCGTTAGGATTATCCGGGTACAGACCGTGTTTAACAGCTAATATCAAACTCTGAATTTTGGTTAACTGTTTTACTTTTAATTAACATCAAACTATAGCTTCTATAACAAATGTGATGGAACTTTGAATTTTTTTTAAGGAACATATAGGGGAGACAACCATTGAAAATAAGCAGATTATTGCCCAATAGTTATTTATCATTAAATCTGTCTGTCCAACTTAACCAAAATATTTTTCTACGTTTTAAAAGTCACTTGTTGATATGTGTTTATCCTGTTATTACATATTTCAATGCAGAGTGTCCAGTAATCACGTCCGGTCATCTTGCACACTATGCAGTCAGGCATGTTTGGTGTGTTTTATTTACTGACGTTTACAGCAATTTTACATTTTAAACTAAATTAATGGAGCAAAAACAACTGTAAAAAATGAAAATAAACTAAGTTTTTGTCCTTATATTTACTGACTGAATGTTTCTAATTAAGGATACATGAAATGTAAACACCAACCTACTTAGGCATAAATATGGTTTGCTGGCTACAATTCCTGTATTTCTTCACTCCTCTCATGATTTTGAAAAGGAAGATTATATTTCATGCATAATTGTATAATTTCTTGATCAAAGTTGGTATTTATCTTTTTCTGAGCTCTACAACAGAGATCTTACACAGACGAGATTGAATCTTTTTTCCCGCCAATCTGTCAATATTAAGCTCCCGGCATGTGCAAAGGCCCCTTGATTTTTTAATAACGGAAACCTGTTATGAAAAGACAAATACATTTTAATTTGTAAATCTTTTGGAGTGTGTTTGTATCAAATAACTAGTTTTAATTTGCTTTTTGGTGTTATAGTCACGTCCCATCAAAATCATCATCGTAAAAGAAACCAAAAGATAGTTACTTGATGATGAAAGAGGCCTGCAGTGATGATAAAAAACTTGAACACTTTGATTTATATGAACATTTTTACAGAAAAGATAAGTTTGTTTTTTACATGAATTGGACACCATACTTTACATTTTGCATTTAATGACGTCATTTTCAAAAGTGCGCAAGATTACCGGATACTGGAATTGTTTAAAAACAGTGAGAGTTATGTTTGTATTGATTAGGATTCGCACAGTTTTTTTGTTGAATATTTGAGATATTTTTTTGTTTCTACATGCCGGCCAGACTGTCGTTTATGTTCAGTAAAAACTCAATTGCTATGCGTTTTCAATCCGATGTTTATCACGCAATTGGAGCTTAACTGCGCAAGATTACCGGACAGCATCGTACATATTGTTGTGTAATATTTCAGACCAGGGACATACCTAAACCATAGGCAAGTAAATGAGGCGCGTCGTTGACAAACCGGTCTTAATGCATGTGCGTAAAGTGTTGTCCCGGATTAGCCTGTGCAGTCCGCACAGGCTAATCCAGGACGGCACTTTCCGCTTACAGTGGTCATATGATTAGAAGAGACTTCCTTGAAACAGAGAATACCATAAAAGCGGAAAGTGCCGTCCTGGATTAGCCTGTGCGGACTGCACAGGCTAATCCGGGACGACACTTTACGCACATGCATTAAGACCGGTTTTCTCACGACGCGCCTCAAATGTACAGTTGTAAATTCAACTCTCAATTCTCATCAAGAATGGATAGAGGGTAGAGCTGGCACAATGACTAAGCTATTTGACCAATTTCTTTGTATGTGTGTGTGTGGTATTTTTATCACTTTGTAATTCCCTGAAAACGTTGCTTCTTTATTTAACACACATGCATATAATTTATAAAATTAATAATAAGCCTAAGGGTACCAATTCTCGAACGATTTTTATTTAAGTAAGTAATTCTGACTAATCAAACTTATATAGAGTTTTGAGTCTCTTTTATTTGTTTTTTAGATAAATGGCACGAAAAAAAAGCTAATAAATATTCAGTGTGTGCATTACAAGCAGCTGTAAGAGAAGTAAAAAAGGAAAATGTTTGTCCAAAGTAGCAAGAACATTTGGAATCCCAATGTCCACATTGCATGACCACAGTCGTGGTAGTTTAGAGGGCATTATTAAAAAGCCAGGGATAGAACCTTCAGTAAAAGCGAGGAGAAAGTTCTCATTAACTATATGAAGTACATGGCCTCAAGGGGGATGCCCCTGACCCCCCTCTCCTAACATTTGCACGTGCGATTGTTAAACGTGACGACCAACCAGTATAAATCTTTTAAACGGTCCGAGTAAGAAATGGTGCTGCAAGTTCTTTGCTCGCAACCCTCAGTTGAAGAAGAGGAGACCTGACAAGGCTGATTCAGGCCAGATGAATCTAACAGCTAATGCAGTTGATGATTACTTCAAGCTGCTCTCTAGTACTATCATGTCTCTGGGTCTTCAGAATCATCCTGTTCAAATTTTCAATTGTGATGAAACAGGTTTTAATGGGAAAATTGTACCTAAGAAAAAGTGATTGTTGTTGGTAATCAACATCCATACCAGAAGCAAATGTTAACCTCTGTTGGCCATGTAACACTCCAACTTGCAATTTCAGGTGATGGAACGTACCTTCCTCAAATGATCATTTATGCAAAAAATCTTCCAAGCGATCTTCAATCTGTGCCTGAATCTTGGTCCATTGTCAAATCCTCCAAAGGATATATGCACTCCACCTTGTTTGTGAAGTGGGTAGAGGACTCCTTTATACCTAACTGTGGCTGGTCCAGGCCAGTCCTTCTTATTATGGACAATCTTGGGGCCCATCTCACTCCTGAAGCAATTGATGTTGCAAAAACCAACCAGATCGAACTTTTTTGTCTGCCTCCTCACTCCACACACTTGCTCCAATCCTTAGATGTGAGGGTTTTTCATCTCCTTAAGTGCAATGTGGCCAAGGTATCTCAGAGATTTCGGTTCCAACTCAGTAAAGTCTCCAGAGGTCAGCTTCCCTTACTTATCAAGTATGCTTTGAGCATGTTGCCCCAGCTTGACATCACTGAAGCTTTCAGACGTACATGTATCATACCAGTGGACCCCTCTGTCAGCAAATCCTTCAAGTAGACATTAAATGATGCTCCAGGAGACTCCACTGCCAATGAAAGCATTTTTGATCTTGGAATCGTTCCAGCTGAGCTTGCCGACATCCTTGTTAATGCGGCACCGAGTAGTTCAACCACCAGACGGAGGATAACCGGGGCTCGACATATCACATCTACACATGAGATTTTAGATGATGGTGCCGACTACGACCAGACCCATCCAATGGACATACCAGACACCAATGACCTGAGTACTGTCACTGGGGATCAGTGGTCATGTGGATTCTGCATAGCAGAATAAACTATAATTATGCCAAGGTTAACATGATATTCTGTCATTCATGAAGTACATGACATGTTGTACGCATGGTTTAGTAAGAAAAAAAACATCGGTAGATGTGTAATCAGTACGATGTCACTATATATAATATTGTTATATGAAATGTTCTACATTATTTGTTTTTATGTGAAAATTGAATCTATAATAATAATGCACATAATTTACGATGTAAATAAATTGATTTTACCGGTTACATGTGTGTTGAAAACAGTTTCATGGCTCGCTTGAATGAACGTTCGCTAACTGGTTCCGAACCGGTTCCGAAATGTAAACATAGGTGACTTGATTTGACAAATGGAATGGTCACGTTACTAACAGATTTTTTTTGCAAAATTTTGTAGTTTCAGAAAGAGTAATGTTTTTTCTGATATGTTAATGTAAATATTTTCGAAAAACGTGCAAAAATTTTAAATATCTAATGAAACATACAAAAAATCTTTCGAGAATTGGTACCCACTGGCAATACGTCTAGTTACGCCCTTATTAGCAGGTTGTTCGGCTTGCAAAAATAATTATTCTGCAATTAACTAAATAATTGCCGTATTTTTTCTTCAGCTACACCGCTTCTACTCAAAAATTCAACACTCGGGTGTTTTCATGGTAAATGCACATTTAATAAACGCGTTCTACTGTGATGAACTTGCAAATGGCGTTCTTACAATAAAGGGCGACTACTGCTTCCAAGAGGTTACAAACATCATGATCACAATAATGATAAATTTCATAAATATATTTTGCAACATATATCAGTATTAGTAATTCTAACATGATACTCGCTGATTTATCTATAAACAAAGAACAAAATTATCGTTGTTAAACTACCCAACAAACAACGCAAAAACTAGTCCCGATTCGGATGGGAGCATAGTGAAATTGAAGAACATATTTGTCAAATGTTAGAATCGAAATAATCTTCGCATTATCGTTGTTTATCGGCCAAATTCCTGGTTAAATTCCTACGCATCAGAACTCCAAATTGTTGTTTATTGGCCGATAAACCACGATACATCGAAAAATATTTCAAAAATAGATGATAAAACCAGTTTGTTTTAGTTCAAAAGACTGAACATGAATGACCTGATTTGAAAATCAAAACATCTGTCAAAAATGAAATAGATTGGAGTCAGCATAACTTGGTTATTAATTAAACTAAAACGCAACTGCATGCAGGGCTTTTATGCATTTCTCACCTTTCGTTTGCAGCACTGGAAAGGCACGTGCAGCAGTTTGACCAGCCCTTTCACTCCTTCCGCCACGTTAGCGTAGCCGTAGCTCGGTTTTGACGTCGCAAACGCGTCCACGAATCCGTCGTCTGTTAGCACTAGTGACGTATCCGCACAGTTTTCATAGTCGCTTTCCGGGAGTGTCGGCCAATCCGGGTTACTTGAAGGGTTTTGCATTAAGGAACCACTGCCCGGTTGCTTTGTTACCACGTGCGTTGATGCACGTGCGCACGCGCTCGTACTGTCCCCGGACACGTGTACAACGCTACGCTGACGGTGAACCAGTACGGACGTGTTACGTGGCTGCTTTTGCAATAATGCAGCGTCACTGTTTCTACGGATGTCTTCATTTTGGCTCACTTGCATAAGGTTCGTATCACTTTTTCTACGTAACTCCGCGCTTTTTATACTGTGGTTGCATTCACGCTGCACCAGAGGCTGGTCGCGGAATGTCACGTGTTGTCTTTGGTGGAAAGGCGGACCCGAGAGTCTAACTGGCTGCGAGTTCCTCTGATGAACACCAGCAGCATGGTGCTGACCCCGCGCCTTCTGTTGGTTCTGCTCCTCGTCACGTGGTACCTGTCTCCTGTACAGGTTTTGGGCCGGTACACGTGCGATTCGTGCGTACTTAAGAGGTCCGGTCACGTGACCTCTGTCTAGCGCTCCGTCGCTTTGCGATCCGCCGACTAGTGGCGTGCTGGGGTCGCTCCGCTTTGGCGTCACAGTCGCTCGCATGGTCTACTGAAATTACATCAGGTATCAATCCATAAAATATGTTTTCAGAACGTACTGACGGATCGTTATGTCAACGTGATTTAAAATAATATGAAATAGGTTTGTTTTTGTTTATTTGGATTTTTCGCCGTATTCAACAGTATTTCAGTCATATAAGGGTCAGTTAACCTTGTCACACTTTTCCTGGGTAAGCTGGTTTACCAGTACTAAGTGCACATACTTGTGCCAGTAACTGACAACTGCCCTACTTGAATCAGAGGTAGGGGAAAAATGGCCGTAGACATAATTTCACTAATCCCCAAATGGCCGTAGACATAATTTCACTAATCCCGCGATCCTCTGATTTGTAGTCCAGCGCTCTACCAACTGAGCTAGCCGGCCCGGCTGGGGAAATAGGAAAAGATGTTCGTAACCAACGATCTTGAAGCTACGAGTATGTCCTCGTATGTATTGTAATAACGAACTGTGACGATTCAAGCACTGACAAACCCTGTAAATAAATCAGTGCGACTGGATTGACTGGTGATGACGAAGACAATGATGACGATTATTATTGTTATTATTATGCTGGTAATGATGATGATGATGATGATAATGATGGTGGTGGTGGTGATGATGATGATGATGATGATGATAATGATGATGATGATGATGAAAGTGAGGATGCGATATTCCAACCATAATATTATACAACAATTTGCAATCTGTGATTAGTTCTATTTATGTCTTAACAAGACAAAATCATCAGTGGTTTTGACAGGGACGATTTATTTATACACCGCACACTGAGAACTCAATCAAATGCAAAGCTCTACTTCTAGACTTGCAGCATCAATTTCTCTTTTGTTTTGCTTTGAAGAAATTTTCCGTATAACCGAAATACATAGTAAATGTTGTAACGAATGATATAATTTCTATACAAATGATGATCTAGCAACACAAAAGACTTCAGCGTCGCAAATGACAGATTGGCAGTGTGATTAGTTGAACAGAATGTATTCTCTGGTTATGTTTGATATATTCTCCTTCTAGCTGGTTGGGACGGGTCACAATTTAGTTTCTGTACAAATGATGATCTAGCAACACAAGAGACTTCAGCGTCGCAAATGGCAGATTGGCAGTGTGACTAGTTGAACAGTATGTATTCTCTGGTTATGTTTGATATATTCTCCTTCTAGCTGGTTGGGACGGGTCACAATTTAGTTCCAGGCTTACCCGGCACTGAATTACTCGCGGGAATTAAGTCTTAATTTCTGTTTTTGCGCATTCGTTGCAGTTTAAGGGGCGTATTGACGGCAAGTGCGGAATATTATTTCAAAAGATAAATAATATTTTATGAAGGTATTTATTAAATGAATACTTCACACATAGTTCTTACTTTTATCAACAAACAGTCAAACTATTTTTTTATAATTGTAAAAAAAAAGTTGTCCCCGTGAAACTTTTCGCGGGCGCGGGAAAATGAGTACTAATAGTAAACTCAACGTGAATAAAATGTACATGAAGTAACGCTACGCGCATGCGCACTATTGATAAATGTAGTCTAGCGTTAGAAAGTTTCCATTGAAGTGCGCGAATTTGTAGGTATGAGCTCGAATATTTGTCTGAAACTGCGTACCAAAACATTTGTGGCGTTGTATTTTTTTTCTTAATGATTCCATCAATATATTATTACTTCTTAAAAATACATACTTTAAAATTCGGAATATGTGTTATATTAATACGTGTCTATATTTCTGGGAAATACCGTCGATATACCCTTTTAACGGGACATTACCTTTCAAAACTCACAAACAATTATGAAATGTGTGATTGAAAATGATATAAAATACAATAAATATGTATAATAAAGTCAGCATGGTGAAAACAACTCCAAGTAATTGTGCACAGTACAATACTTAGCCATAACGTGTATGTGAAACCTCTTGTTGCAATTTGCTAGTTAAAACATTAATTTTGCGCAGTGTAAAACTTATAGTTATCACGTCTAATGCCCCTATTAATATTTCCCCGGGGGGGGGGGGGAGCGGCGGGCTGACCCAGAGGAATTTGACTAATTTTATTTTTAGGGGTCTAATTCCCCACCAAGCCAAGCATTTTTGTCTAAATCCCCTCAGTGTGAGATGCGATATGTGTATCAAATGGCCCGGGGGCCCATATTACCGGGACCTAAATTCCTTATAATTCCTTAATTCGTGCCTAATGAAGTTTTCTTGAAGTAATATTATCATCAACGACATATTTTCACATAGCTCACTGTATTGACAGAGAAAGTATATTCATTCTTATAATAAAAGTATTCCTTTGTACATTGCTCATGTTGTGTTTTCGTCGTTAACTGTTTGATGTTACACGTATTTTCAAGGACATGCTCATATACGGATATTTCACAACTTTGCCAAGATAAAAAGATTGTTAGACGTGGCACTACATTGTATTTGAATCTAACCATGATCCGTCTGCTAGAACAACATCCTTCATCTCCAATACAATAATACAATCGACCACTGAACACGTCTATATACTGTTAAAATTTGTTTTTAACTGTGGTAACTTTTATTCCTCAAAATCCGCACACATACTGCTTCTTTGGCAACTAGTAGGAATTCCTACATTTCTCATTAGTTTTCTTATAAACACTGAAGATATTGACAGTTCGGTGTAGATTTCAAGAATGTCATTCTTAGTTTCAGACAATCAGACCGACGATATACAGACGATAATAAATTCAGTGTTGGCGCCAATATTTTCACGAACTGGGCGAAGACCGGTCGATTTCTGACATTCTACAATACCGTTCAATGACGAAAATACATGTGTTCCTAAACATAACGGATGTGAAACTCCTGTTACATTCGCCGGATCGAAACCCTTATCTTGGTTTCTTTGACTTCAGGCCCCGTGTTCACAAAACAAGTCGAAATTGATTTTCAGGTTCCAGATGAACTTGGGCCAGATATTTCAGGATCAGGATTTAAAAAAATGCGTTCACTAAAAATCTGGATCAATTTTATTTATTGGACAAATATATATTTTACATAATAATGAACTCTCCTAAATCAATACTTACACAATATTTGTGTTATTATATCTGAAAGAAAAGTTACTTTGCAGATAAAATATTTTTGAGATTCCGCTCATTTGAGCTAGAAGATCAATATCAGCTAAAATTTTTGATCTTGATCTTAGAGTTAGGCCTTTGTAAACAAAGGGCCGGGCACGTGACCAATTGACGTACAACACAACACGCAACGAAAAACATAAAACAACACAGGTATTATTTGGGAACCACATTGGAACATGTCTGACCATGTTTGTAAATTTTTACACATAAAACTATTACAATGTTGTCTGTTACCACTCCCACGCGACCAGTTCAAATGAGCCTGCATGCACGTAAGTAGGACATTAATGTTCGGTAAATACCAATTTAAATAAAAATAAGTTGATTTTGTGAAATACATTCAAAACTCTCTTTAGAAGTACAAATACTTTCCCATTATTCTTATGCATGCGTTGAAAACAACAGCAATCGTCAATTGAGTGGTAACGATCGCTCCCTATATGTACTGACTCAATACATTGTTGTTAAACTTACGCAATATGATGTAATACGCAGTTAACCAGTCAACAGTACAAACAGATACACTATCATACCTATGTGGATAGACATAACATGAATTCACTTGTAGATGTGGACTAAATGGATTATTATTATTGTTTATTAGTGTTTAAAGTCGGATATAATTCATAGAAAGTAGCATCGATAACAGAAAGCCTCACTGCTCAGCGAGCGAAGCGCAGTAATTTATCGATTTACTGACTCGTAGCCTGCAAAGTAAAGAAGTAGTTCCCTCAAGACCGATTTCAGAATACACCTACTAAATCCTGTTGGCTTGCGCCAACAGTCTAATTAGAAATGAGAAACGCTAATTGAGCATATCATTATTGCTTCATGGGAAATGAATTATTTACTTTCTGTAGAAACTAATGCAGTCAGCAAATTAGTATTTGATTGTGTTTTATGGGCGTTTTATATACCAAAGTGTCCTCGAGGGTACAATCAATCGGAACAAAACAAAGGACGTCATGTATGTATGCGTCTGATAGACGTTTTTGAAGTGAAATGTTTTCCAATATCTGATAATATACAAATAATCATATTAAAATCGATTTCTGGTATACAAAACCAATCGACATTATTTATTTAGCATTTCCAATTCCGGTGTCTGCAAGCATGGACATTTCGCAAAAAAAACTAGGAAAGCGACACATTCACCTGATCGCCAAGAAATTATGTAGGATTTTGAACGTTAATAATGTGAATATACAGTATATATGTACTTCCAAATGAGTAGGTATGTAAATGACAAAAGTGTATACAAATGACTCTTATTATGATCGCATTTGTTTGTTTTTAGACTGTTGGCGGTCTTTTGAGGAAGAGAAATTCCAAAACAGGTATCGCGGAAAACTACTTCTTTTTGTGCAGGCTACCAGTCAGTAAATCGAAACCCGAAAGGGTCCTTCTTCAAAACAGCAAAAAATAACGCCCGTTTTCTTACCTTTAACTATTTAAGAGAATATATGTCATGTGCATTATAATATGTATATCATGTGATTTATTACAATTAAAGTTTCTAAAAAGTCAATTTATAAAAAATATTACGTCAAATTAATGACACCCCTTATTTTCGCTATTTACTTGTATGTAACCGACATGGGTGTTCTGAAATAAGACCACTAAATAAATGCCCTACATCGGTTATTTTTTACTCGTTGCGATAGTGATATTTCTTGTTACCGATTCTTATTAAATAATTCCGTTTTCATTAGATAATTATTTTGAAAAAATATTTTTTCGTTACTTAGATAATTAGTTTGACAAATATTTGTTCGTTACTTACAAATTAATTTTTATTATGCCGTATACTATTGAATAAGAAGCCATATTATCAAGTTTAAATGTGGGAAATTGAACTTAATTCAAACAAATGTTTCTTTTTAGCAAAATGCACTCATAATTCACGTGCTTTTAATTTATTTTGTCGCCAACAGTCTTTGTAAGCGGTCAGCGTTTTGATTCAATATACTGCTAGCTCGTTCCATTTCCACTGACAGTCTCCGTATAGCAAACACTGTAACGCTTCCAACCAGTTCAAAATATATCTAGCAGGATGAGGACATGCTATGATGGAATATTTAAATGGTTATTTAACCGTACGATTCATTCAGCTAGTTCTAAATACGCTTTTAAAACTGTTACCAAAGTCTTTAGTACATTACTTGTAAGTACCGGTAAATTCCTTAGAAGAGTGTATGAATGGTGCAACACATTATGTTAACATTTGATGGATTGGAATCTATTTTATTTACCTTTATAAGCCATCGTTCTGAAACAATGTCATCTATTTCCGATAGTATAGCGGCTGTTTACTATATGCGTTGATTACTCTGCAATTGAATGCTTTCATACATTGAGATCAATTCAAATATTTTGTCTGAATGTCAACGTAATACGCTCAACAAAATGGCTGCCATCAAGCTTAGACATTTCCAACTTTTGCTACACAACAATTAAAGCTCGTTTATAAATGTTGTTGGCGTTTGTTACATTGTAAATATCCAAAGGCAAATTTGCCTATTGGCCAAGCAGCTTTGAAAATTTTAAAACACTGGTTTGCACTCATCGCAATATCGCCTGCATCGAAAACACAACCATTAGAAGTTGTCACGTGATATTTTATGTTATCAGAAAAAAATACATTTGGTCAACTGATTGCCGATGACATGTACAATGATTGGATTGTCGCCAATAAAATACCTGTCAATTATGTCAAACTTCGATTATCCGAATACACGACATTATTTTAAGTTTCGAGGATGGCCAGGAATTCGTTTAGATTGTACTTAAAATAACGGTACTTTAAATTGTTGTTTCCACTTTCACTCATGTCAATCATATGCCAATTAATCTAGTGTTTTAACGATTTATAAGTCTTGACCATTTGCACATTTCTTATGAGGTTATATAAAAAAAATATTTAAAAAGTAGATCTTTCCTGATCTTGAAGGAAGTTCTTTGAGGGGCAGTGGCTGATTCTGCGCCAATTATTGGGTCGAACGAGCACCAAATTGGCTATTACGATTGTAATTATATCCACCTCCGGACTTTTTTATGTTTATTTATCATTGCCATTTACGCCACTATGCAAAATAGTTTGACCAAGTAATATGTGTCATAATCAAATATGTTGGTCGAAACATACACGCAAGACACATTAATGATTAAAAACGATATACCCGGGAATTCAAGAGAAATGGGTAATACTTCGTTATAAACGAATGAGCACACGTACTTTCCGATTCAATTTAAAACCGATCATCCTAGTGCATCTATTTGTAAAATAATGTTGTTTTTTGTATTTAATTTCTATACGGCAAAACATACATCTTGTTAGCAGATGCAAATGTTGTCCTAGTTGTTCATAGTCGATATAAAAGTAGTTTTTTTTGCTTGCTAACCACGAAATCCACGAAAATAAGTGTCCCACGAATACTAATGAATTCACTGTATGACTATAGGCAATGTTCCCAAAGGCTTAACATAAATATTATTTTAAATGTAGAAATTTGATTTGTTGTCACTATAAGACAAGAAGTGAGTTTATTATAGACTCGTGTCCGGACCAGGTTAGATTGCCAATATGTAACGGCAACACTCATTATCGGGGTATTATCAGCTTACAAAGGATGGTATCGGACCAGAATTAGTGTCCGGTTATGACCTGATGCGATTGATTATGTAACTGTTCCGTCACACAATATGTTATAATTCTAACGACCAGGGCCCAGTTGTTCAAAATTGTAACCATTAGTTAAACTATCCATCGTTACAGTTTGGAGAATCATTTCTCTTTAGAATGATCTTCACTACAAAAGCTACAATCTGCAGAAGTAGGTAAATACTTAGTGCTGATTTTGAACAAAAAGGCGGGCGTTGCACGACGATTGCGACAACGACCACAATGACGATGATATGATGAGGATTATGACGATGATGACAATGATTTCGATTATTATAATTATTATTAGGCGTAAAAAATTATGTTTGTTTCAGGTTATCCGACCTACCCTAAAAATGCCCCGACCCTAGAACTTTTTATTGAATTTGTCCGATTTGTTTTTATTTTATTTAACTTTTTGAATAATTAATTTTTTTTGGATAAATAAGTGTTTTGTTTTGATAGCATCCACTTATAAACAATATTTTAGGATATTACTGATATGTTTTGAATATATATTCAGTTTTAGAATCTTCAAGTTGACCATTTACACACACAAAAAATCCCGACCTTCCTACCTTAATTGTTTTGGCCATGTAACCTGAAACAAACATATTTTTTACGCCTTAGTATGATAATGAGGATGACGACGCTGCTGATGATCAGGACGACGATATTGACGACGACGACAATGCTGATGCTGCCACTGCTACTGCTGCTGATGATGATAACGATAGTGAGGATGCAATTCCCCAAACATAATATGATACAACAGTAAGGCAGTCTGGATCGTCCTATTTTATGTCATAACTAGTAAAATTCATCAGTGGTATTGACAAGGACGATTTATTTATAAACTGCAAATTGAGAACGTATTTGATTATGGTAATCAAAATGCAAAGCTTTTCTGCCAGACAGAAAGCATTAAATTCTAGTTTGGGGAGGGGGGGGGGGGGCAAATACGGGACTTTAGACTGGAAGCGATTCCCGACACTTGGGAATTTGAAACGCCGAATGATTCTGGGTCCCGGGCAATATACTGGTCGGTATCCCGGGAATATTGGGGATTAAGAGAAAAATGCTTGGCTCTAGGGAGGGGAATTAGACCCCCAAAAATGGGGCTAAAACACTAGCTTACAAACCACTGAACAGAAAATGCAAAAAAGTAAAGCCGATTAATTTTAAACATTTCGTTAAAACAAATCGGCTAGCAACAAATTTTAAATAAATAAACTGTATTTATGCATTGCATCCGTTAAGGCATTTCATTGACGCCAATGTAAGAGAATAAAAGTAAAAATCTTTTGTGCAGAAGATATTAAATACATTTACTTTTACCTCGAAACAGATGACAACGGGGGCAAAGCTAGGTACGTAATTAGTACCAGACAATATCTAAAAAGACAAATGACCATTGCAAATACGCTTGATTTGCACATACAGCTCAGAATAATGACGTAGTTATAAACACATCGACATTTTAAACAATATACAATGACTATATAGCTAATATTTGAGTACAGACAACGACAATTTGCATATATTAAAGCAAATACAAACACTTTCATAAACCCATATACAACCGACACATATGCCCACGTGTAATAAGTAGGGACACTAAGCGAAATAGGACGTATTTATAAACACATACATATTTTTAATATGAAATTACATTATGTCTAATATTTTAGTAAGGTAAGTGACAAATTGTATTGAATTGAAATACAGAAATAACATATTTATTGAACACATTAAACGGAAAAATAAATGACCACTTGCAATGTAATAAAACATGGACGTCAAGCGAAATATGACGCCGGCCTGTTTTAGACATATTGCCATGCGTCGAACAAGATGTTTACAGTATTTCGACGGGCAATTACCGATGCCACAGAGAACAAACCTTGCTCGGAACGGTTCCAATAGAATATCATCGTGGGTCTGTATTATTATCAATGGTAAATCGATATATGATGGTGATGGTCCATTTATGGCAGGATATGTCAAGATCAAACAGTCAGAGGGAAATTTTCAGCTGATATTGCTGTATATGGTCAGCAAGACTGTTGCCTACTGAGTTCCCAATCTACACAACACTTCTTTCCTATTGTGTTGATGAATATGGAAATGCATTCATAGAGGTTACAGCGTGTACGTAGTTGATAACATACACCACCAACGACAAAAACAAACATAAAGAAGCACTAAATCAGTGCAGGTTCTACATTGTTTAATAGAATCAATCAAATAAAGTTAAAATCCAATAGAAGGCGGTCGGCGGCGTTTGTGTCGTATTCATGAAATCTGTGCAATTCCTCTCTACAAAGCATATCTGACCAGTCTATGTTCACGTAATATACTAATCACAAACAGTTCTGTTTTAATGTCTGAATTAAATTTTATTTCAGATAACCTGGAATCAACTACTGCCCTGACTTCGCTCTCTTCTGTGGCTAAAATAAAGTAAAACACTCCATACGAATGATATCAGTAATGCAATAATACTGATTATCTAGATCCGTAAAAGTCGAACGCAGGATCAAATTAATATCGACCATATATGATGCAGGATACTTCAGTCGCTCGATAGACCAATAAACAGTTGCTTCATATAACGGTGGTAATAAATAGTCATTTATGACATGGCTGTAACATGGGCGATAAATTATTTGCTTGATCATTTATGATATGGCTGTAATATGGGTGATAATTTATTTACTTGATCACCAAGAAACTGAGAACATTGTAGAATGCGGGAGGGGGGGGGGGGGGGTGTGTGCCTATGCATGTATACTCGTATAAGACCAAATTTAAGTAGATAAATGCCTTGTAAGATGATCAGTAACATTGAGTCAATACATATATTATGAGATCAGAATTTGTCTAATCGCACTTGGATATAGGAATACAACTTGTTTGACATGCCATATTAAACTAGTTTAATTCTATAATCCGCGATCATTATGTTTTCACAGTTACCTAATTTGACACGTTGACATGTTATTTAACACCATTGATACCCGTATGCGTAGTGGGAGATAACATATTAAGCACACTGTGACAATCAAGTCGTAAACGATATTTGCGCAGCTTTTGTACGTAACATTATTTGGGTGCTAAACCGAAGCTAATTGGAGACCGATGTTTTCACACTGACGCTAATTGGAGACAAATGTTTGAACAATGTATGGTGCATTGTGCGGTTTAGGTGTTACTATTAATTTAATTTCATTCCTTTAATAAGCGGTGCATTAATAACAACATTTTTCATGCTGACTTCAAAGCATTTATTCGCTCAATATAACAAACAAAAATGAGTAAAACAGCACTGGTATATATTTTATGTGTTTCCCGATTAATCTCAAAGTGGCGGATCCGTGGTCTAGTGGTAACGCACTGGCTTCACATCTCAGGGCTCGCAGGTTCGAGCCCCCGCTACACCATAACCTACTAACTCGTCTTTCGCATGAGACGTTAAACCGAGGTGCAGTGTACTAGGTGCTTCACACTGGGCATTAAAAAGACCCAGGGTCGCCTATGGAACGGGGCGTCTCCTGTATCTTGCACTATCCCCCGTAACCAACTAACGAGTCTTCTGGGGGCGATGGCCATATGGGAGAGAATCCCGGTGCACTCGATAAAAATGTACTACACACACATTAATCTCAATGTCTTCTCGTTCATTAACGTGTTTATTAAATTGTCAGATGACTTTGTGTATTGGGTGTCTGTTTTGCGATGTTTGAAGTGTATAGATGTGTTTTACTATCAATAAATGTATGACAATGTAAATGATTCGAAATATAATCTAAGTACTATGCAGTTTTATTATGACATCAAAGAATCGGATGATGACTGATGATGATGATAATGATGATAATAATGGAAAATATCGTATTAAATTCATAGAGTCGACAACGCTAAGAACGGGTTTTAACGACACATTAATTTGTTTACCAAAATTATACATCCTGGATAAAAGATCACAAAGACTCGGACATTAAAAAAACGAACGAATATTCGAATAGTATTCGATTATTGAATTCGAATATTCGAATAGCGTTTTGGTATTCGTTGCCATCCCTACTTTTTATAAATTTCCGATGAAAAATATGAAAAAAGTCATCAAAGGCTACATCTGTAATTTTAACGTAGAACGAAACATTTTATGATTTATTTCACTTTCTGTTACACTGTCCTCCACCCACACCTATTCGAGTAAATTGTTGAACATTGAAAAGGGATCAATCTCACCGTTCCCATTTGACTTTCGACGCAACTATTCCATACACTTTTTATCTGAATGCTATTGCATAATAGATCTATAATCCATCCAAAACACAGAAACACCAAATATTTATTCCGATTTCATGTATTTTAAACTGCAAAACCCTCGCGTTCCGATTTGACTACATTGTGTAAACTTACTTGTATCTCAAGATGACGACGTAGTTGGTGTGACGTAATGAAACTCTTCAAAAACCAATAGAATCTGGTTTAAAACAAAAACAAATTTACTACGTCATTTTCTTGTCGTGCTGACATCAGTAAGATTTATTAATATTTCACTTTCGCTTTTTAATAAAAGTGATTAAGAAATATAGAACTATTTTGTTTCCTGGCAGTACGCATACATGCAAGCGAGTTATTAGGTTCGAGGTCCGTCTAGAATTTTTTTTTTTATTTAAACCTTTTATTAGTGTGTGGTGTTTTTTTTAATGCAATTGGATAGAGCTCAGGATAAATAGAATACACGGTAGGTGCAGGGAAGGAGAAAGTTTATCCGGTTCGGCCCGAAAACAAAAATAGGGCTCGCTAAAGCACGCCCTATTTTCATTTTCTAAGCCACACCGGATAAACTTTCTCCATCCCGGCACCAACCATGTATTCTCTATATATTCACAAAGATGGAACGACTTATTATAGTCAAGTACGAGTCTACTGTCAAATCATTTTATTTCGCGGTGTTTAAATTTTGCGCATTCTTGAAAAACGGCTAATTTGCGTGGTCTTAAATTCCGGCATTTTCCATCTTTCACAGTATATTTTCTAATAATCATGCACATTTTTTTTTACGCGGGGTCTTAAATTCGCGCTTTGTTTGGTCAGCGAAATACCTGAAAATTAGACCACCGCGAAATAAAATGATTTTACAGTTAATTGTATTGGCCAACATTTAGAGAAACTCAACGCTCAGTTTCGTTTGATAAAAAATATGGTTCAATTATGCAATATTTTTCAGGCTAAAGGCATAATGCACTACTCTTTAAAGCTGTTGAAAATTATCAGAGACGCTCGATCGGAACATTATAAGTTCATTGCAAACATGCAAAGCGAATTATCCGGTCATATTTTACAGCATTCTCAGCACATGCACGAATGGATAGAATGCATAGAGCGATAGTAAACACATACTTAGCATGAATTAACTTGAAAAGGGGACAATCACGAAATACCGGTACTACATTTTATCTTAAATCTGAAAAAAAGACAAACAAGAAGGAAAATAAAAGGATGCAGTACACTTCCAGGGCCAGGTTATGTTTGTTCTTAGGCAGGCGCGTAGCGCCCCATACTCGTTTACTCGTTCAAGTGAACATTGAAATTAAAATCTCAAAAACTAAAATGACATTTACTTCGAAAAATGGAATAAAAATCAAAGGGAGTTAGGGATAAACAATACTCTCATAAATCCAGAAACTGGCGTTTTATTTTAATGTTCGCCGGTCCGTGTTCGTTTTATTTTAATGTTCGCCGGTCCGTGTTCGTTTAGTTTTAAACAAAATTGAGCCTCTTATTCTTTTGCGAACAGTTAATTCTTTTCTATGCGTAATGTATGCTTTCCCTCGTCTCGCATCGTGTTAATATCGTCTACCAGCGATCCGCCTAACCCGGATGTTTTCCTCGACTTGTGTACACAAATCAGGGACGGCATATTCAGAATGCAAATTATCACATCTAAGTGGGATCTGGCACATGCTTATGCCTTCCCCAATAGGTATAATGAAACCATGAAACTAATAAACCCCTCCGATTATGGATTATTTGAAATCAATGTCTTTCACATACATCTGATTTATGATATCCATCCAATAACAGACTGGGTCTACGTAATTATAAAAAAAGAGGAAAAAAGCAAAACATCATACACTCCTTAAACATGCATTAAATATGCATACTTGTATTTCCTAATGGATCGGTCCAAAATAAATGTCAGTTTTAAAATGGTCAGTTTTAATTATTTGGTGCTTAATTAATTACGCTACTAAAACTAGTGAATTTTAGTTTTGTCATAATTCAGCAGCAAACCAGAGGGTGTCACCACCATACCCTTTGCAAACTGGATACTGCGTAATTTACTGCGTAAAATTTGATTTGCGTACTGAAAACTAAATGTTTGTTTTCGCTTACTGCATGATGAACCCCATTTGCGTACTGAATACTGAGTGTCTCACCGGCATTGGTCTTCTCAACATTTACCGCGAAAAAGAAATACATTTTAACATGGTGGTAGACACATTCGCAAGACGAAGGGAAAGGTCACTTGCCTTGATTTTTAAGCTGTAACTTTGTCGAAATTTATGACATATAAACTACAAGTTTTATAAAGATATGCTATAAAACTAACAAAATCAGTTAGCGTTGTTTAATAACTAAGCGCCAGCCAATACACACATTTTAAGAGCAACCCCTATGAACGTGACGGTCCAAACTTGTCAGAGAAAACAATGGTCTTAATGTCAGGAACGGCGTTTTAGTGGGTAATAGAATTTTAACTTTCTGGAGCTTCCGGGGTCCTCCGGCCCACTGGACCCCTAACCAAGGCTTTGCCCTAGACCCGCCGGGATTCTTAGCGGCCCCCTGGCCCCAGCTTATTTTGTATTATTTTTATATTTCGTGTAACAACGAATTTGGACGCGCTACGCCCCTGTTAGGTCTCAGTTATTGTAACACTTTGTTTTAAATATATGTAACTGACACAAACTTGGGTAAATTAATCAATTAAAATATAATTGTGTCAATATGACACTTTTAACTTGTACTATGTTTTCCAATGCACCAAAGATATACCCAGTGCGATGATGTCATTCCAGAAGGAAATAATTAATTAATTAACTGAAATCAAACACGACGTATTTGAGCCAGTTCTTAATACGCTTTCAAATTTGTATCAGTTGTTAATAAATCATTGGAAGTTTGAATTAGTGGCGCATTACATTCAGCCGATCGTATTTAGATCGAAACCTGTTTTGTTTGCCTTTGTAAGTCATCATTCTGAAACGCCTACCATTTATTTCCGATATTATCTCAGGATGTTTCCTATATTTGTCGATTATTGTACAACTCGCAATGCTTCCATTCATAGAGATCAATTCAAACAGTATGTCTACGTTTTAAAAATCCACGAACTGGCTGAATATCATTTTCCAGCGTCCGATTCAATAAAAATAAAGCTCCATCCTACATGTTGCTGATGTTTCTCATATTGTAAAGTTCAACGGACAATTTTCCAATTATCCAAAGAGCTCTAAAACTGTAAAAACTGTGTTGCAAGCATTTCTTTATCCAGTTCGTCGAAACATTACCACGTAATATTTTGGTACCAACATTCTCACCAACCCATTCTTCGACTTAAGAATGATTTGTTTGTTTGGATTTTTCGCCCTTTTTAACCAGTCTATACACAGAGTGTGACGTCACTGCTTTCGCCTAACCTCTATACTGGGAACTGATAACTATATCCATATTTGGCTAAATGGTACATACACTGGGATATAGTCCGCGGATGAAGGAAATAATTTACAAACAAGGACAATTTCCGTATATTCTTAGTAAAAACATGTTTAACCATGATAACTATATCAACATTATTAACTTCAAACACTCAAAGCATTGTGTTTATACCTGTTCGTGCAATAAAATGCCTTTTACTTGAGTTGTCATGCATTTTATACTTTCACTTTCGTACACTTCGAACAAGTGAGCAAACAGAGATAAAAACTTATTTATTATTGAAAACAACGGCGGATTATATTTTCAAATTGAATTAAACGATGCACAGATTGAGTTACTTGCACCAAGTTACGTCCTACAAGACTGTATGACGATTTTGCTAATATTTAAGAGAAGCGTCTCATGCTCCAGTTGGCGCCATATAAATATAGTGCTTACCCATCATGCACAGCGCGAAATCACACAGGTTAGTTGCGAGAAGCGACATCTGGTGGACACAATGGTTTTTAACAGTATTTCAGTCATATCACGGCGGTCATAGTGCACATACCTATGCCAGTAACTGACAACTGCCCTACTTGAATCAGAGGTAGGGGGAGAATGGCCGTAGAAATAATTTCATGACCACACAAGTTATGGGGCCGGGCTGGGGCTCGAACTCACGATCCCCGGATTGACAGTCCAGCGCACTACCAACTGAGCTAGCCGGGCCCGGCTACTTAAGAATGAAGGATAGACTTAAACTCACGAGTGTGTGTGTGTGTGCATTTCGAAGATGATGAGGTCCTTCCGCGCATGAGGCTGCGTTATGTGAGGACCCGGTGTGTGTCCCAGAACTCCTACCTAAGTAACTTACTAGAGACTCACGAAAGTTGGGACGAATTTTGAATCATAGCTGCAATTTCCAGCTATTTATTTTTTACTGAAAGATATTTTAATTTTGGTGTGGTCTTGTGCTGTGGGGGAAACCGGAGTACCTGGAGGAAACCCCACCTGTCCGGTATGTTGACCACCAACCAAAATCACATGCGCCGGGAGTGGGTAGCGAACCCGGGACGCCAACCACTGCGCTAGCCGCTTAAACTCTCTTGAATCAATATTATTCAAAATTGCATGAAATTAAATAAACGTAACAATAGTGCTAATAGTATTGCTACTACGACAGTGTAGTTTCCCCATTGTCTATATATGTCTATATATGTAATTAGGTTTAGAAAAATCATGGGGACGCTAAACATAGAATCAAATTTGTATGGCCTAATATTCAAATCAACCGCCCTTTTTTATCAGCACAGTTTGAAGAATATTTTTTTTTCTTACGCCTTAAGTCTAAGAATGGGTCGATAACAATGTTTAAGAATGGGTTGGTAACAAAGTCAAAAATGGGTGGGTAACAAAGTCTAAGAATGGGTTGGTAACAAAGTCTAAGAATGGGTGGGTAACAAAGTCTAAGAATGGGTCGGTAACAAAGTCTAAGAATGGGTCGGTAACAAAGTCTAAGAATGGGTGGGTAACAAAGTCTAAGAATGGGTCGGTAACAAAGTCTAAGAATGGGTCGGTAACAAAGTCTAAGAATGGGTCGGTAACAAAGTCTAAGAATGGGTCGGTAACAAAGTCTAAGAATGGGTCGGTAACAAAGTCTAAGAATGGGTCGGTAACAAAGTCTAAGAATGGGTCGGTAACAAAGTCTAAGAATGGATCGGTAACAAAGTCTAAGAATGGGTGGGTAACAAAGTCTAAGAATGGGTGGGTAACACAGTCTAAGAATGGATCGGTAACAAAGTCTAAGAATGGATCGGTAACAAAGTCTAAGAATGGGTGGGTAACAAAGTCTAAGAATGGGTTCGTAACAAAGTCTAATAATGGGTGGGTAACAAAGTCTAAGAATGGGTGGGTAACAAAGTCTAAGAATGGGTGGGTAACAAAGTCTAAGAATGGGTGGGTAACAAAGTCTAAGAATGGGTCGGTAACAAAGTATAAGAATGGGTGGGTAACAAAGTCTAAGAATGGGTTGGTAACACATCTAAGAATGGGTCGGTAACAAAGTCTAAGAACGGGTTGGCTACAAAGTCTAAGAATGTGTGGGCAACAAAGTCTAAGAATGGATCGGTAACAAAGTCTAAGAATGGGTGGGTAACAAAGTCTAAGAATGGATCGGTAACAAAGTCTAAGAATGGGTTGGTAACACAGTCTAAGAATGGGTGGGTAACAAAGTCTAACAATGGGTGGGTAACACGGTCTAAGAATGGGTTGGTTACAAAGTCTAAGAATGGGTGGGTAACAAAGTATAAGAATGGGTGGGTAACGAAGTCTAAGAATGGGTCGGTAACACAGTCTAAGAATGGGTGGGTAACACAGTCTAAGAATGGATCGGTAACAAAGTCTAAGAATGGGTTGGTAACAAAGTCTAAGAATGGGTCGGTAACACAGTCAAAGAATGAGTGGGTAAAAAGTCCAAGAATGGATCGGTAACAAAGTCTAAGAATGGGTTCGTAACAAAGTCTAAGAATGGGTTGGTAACACAGTCTAACAATGGGTTGGTAACAAAGTCTAAGAATGGTTCGGTAACACAGTCAAATAATGGGTGGGTAACAAAGTCTAAGAATTGGTGGGTAATAAAGTCTAAGAAAGTGTTGGTAACACAGTCTATGAATGGTTTGGTAACACAGTCTAAGATTGGGTTGGTAAAACAGTCTAAGAATGAGTTGGCAACAAAGTCTAAGAATGGGTTGGTAACAAAGTCTAACAATGGGTTGGTAACAAAGTCTAACAATGGATCGGTAACACAGTCTAAGAATGGGTTGGTAACAAAGTCTAACAATGGGTTGGTAACACAGTCTAACAATGGATCGGTAACACAGTCTAAGAATGGGTTGGTAACAAAGTCTAAGAATGGGTCGGTAACAAAGTCTAAGAATGGGTGGGTAGCAAGTCTAAGAATGGGTTGGTAACAAAGTCTTAGAATGAGTTTTTAACAAAGTCTAAGACTGTGTTGGTAACAAAGTCTAAGAATGAGTTGGTAACAAAGTCTAAGAAGGGGTTGGTAACAAAGTCTAAGAATGAGTTGTTAACAAAGTCCAAGAATGGGTTGGTAACACATCTAAGAATGGGTCGGTAACAAAGTCTAAAAATGGGTGGGTAACAAAGTCTAAGAACGGGTTGGTTACAAAGTCTAAGAATGGGTTGGTAACAAAGTCTAAGAATGGGTTGGTAACAAAGTCTAAGAATGGGTTGGTAACAAAGTCTAAGAATGGGTTGGCAACAATGTATAAGAATGGGCTGGTAACAAAGTCTAAGAATGGGCTGGTAACAAAGTCTAAGAATGGGTCGGTAACAAAGTCTAAGAATGGGCTGGTAACAAAGTCTAAGAATGGGCTGGTAACAAAGTCTAAGAATGGGTTGGTAACAAAGTCTAAGAATGGGTTGGTAACAAAGTCTAACAATGGGTTGGTAACAAAGTTTAACAATGGGTTGGTAACAAAGTCTAACAATGGGTTAGTGAATACGCACCCTGATTACACAAGAACAGTGAGTGGATTATTTTTAGATTGAACTGTATTTTATTTGTCATTGTATTGAGGCATTTTGTTAAGGCCAACAGCAATACTACCGATTCTCGAATGAGCTCGGAAACTGTTAAAACACTGTTTGGCACTCATCTTTTAACCCAGTACAAGGAAGTGTTAGAAGCATGGTCACGTGGTATATTGGTACCAAAGTTAACATTTGTACCGCGGATTTCAATACTTCTATGACTGGAATATCGACACATGATTTAAACATAATCCGGACTTTGATTATCCAGACCGTAAATCGATTATTTGTTCAATTTACATTGCTGGCACGTTATTTTGATTATTTGATTATTTTGACCCCGAAACAGTTAAGCGTCCTAAAACCTATTATTGATTTGCAAAACAGTCCATTATCCGAATTGCAAAGTGTCCGCTGTCAACATTACTATACACTCTTTTTTGTTATACACTTAAAAGGTCATTAGCGGGTAATTTTGTACCTATTACTTAATCAGCATACCAATAATTGGGTAAGCTGTTCTTGCTGTTTCAAGTGACATTATAATGTATATTACTTGTGTATTATTTGAGGAACAAATCGCAAAAAATCGTTTAAGTTTGTTTGTTTGGATTTTTCGCCGTTTTTAACAGTATTTCAGTCATATCACGGCGGTCAGTTACCTACAGACACGTTTCCTGGGCAAGTTTAGCCGACCTAAGCGGTTTACCAGTACTAAGTGCACATATCTATGCCAGTAACTGACAACTGCCCTACTTGAATCAGAGGTAGGGGGAGAATGGCCATAGAAATAATTTATTGACCAATCCCCACAACAGTTATGTGGCCGGGCTGGGGTTCGTACTCACGATCCCCGTATTGACAGTCCAGCGCTATACCAACTGAGCTGGCCGGGCCCGACATCTTTTAAATAAAATATATTCATCTAGCTAAGTAATACCATTACCATCGGTATACCACTTTTCATATCGCGCTCATAAGAGTGCAAGTATGTGGTAAAAGGCACAAACCTTTGTCGAGCATTGCCATTTTTTTTGCCACCGATCTGCTTTCATCTTCGGGTCATCGGACAATGTTTTTATATAAATTATTTTAACTTAGATTGATGAGCCAAGGTAAAACAAAATCAGTCTGTTTCACAAATGTGTTTCTAGTTACATGCAAATTCGAATCCCCTATTAAACTCGTATTTCCAAAGCATATTTCATGTTCAAGACAGACATCAAATAAGCATTAATTAAGCGTTTAGACTGAGGAAGTACAGACCCATTTGGAATAATTACAACTGATTGTGTCGCAAACATATATCTCCCTGCCTTCTGCCAATAAAGTTATCATCAAGCGGTAGTATATTTTCAACGGTTGATCAATATATAGTTTGTCTGGTCGCTGGAAATAGAATAATTTGAAGGTTTGACGTTGTTGACGCAGCTTTATGTTCCTTTTAATGCAACGTTTACTTTTACGACAGCAACATCAGCCACGACATCAACAACAACAACAGCAACAACAACAACAAATCACAGGACAACATACGCCACAGATATGTTGATAATGCAACCACTCTTTTTACTTCCACACAGAATATTGGAAAAACTTGAGGATATCATAAAAGTATTCATCTGAACATACGTTCCGGTATATAAACACATTTTCCACAGCTTCTTATTAAATTTCAGTGCTGTATCCACTTAGCTTACATGTATTACGGCTGATATAATCGCACTACACTATTTAATACGGTGTTCTGCAACTGCCATCGTAGTTTCGCGACTTCGACCTGCGTTTATGAAAGGTCGCTGAAGCGTCGACACGATACACCGACGCGCCGATACAATACGCCGACGCGCCGAGACGATACACCGACGCGCCCACACGATGCGTTGGCGTATCCATCGTGTCGGCGCGTCGGCGCATCCTGTCGGCGCTTCAGCGTATCGTGTCGGCGCATCGTCTCGGCGCTTCGGCGTATATGGGAGGAGCTTACGGTTATAGACAATTTCGCATTTAAGCCAAAAACAAAATTTTAGCTCATCCTGTTTTAACGGATTACTAATTTCTATTTGTTGCCTTTGCAGTGTTCTCATTATTCTAATCTACGTTAACACTAAATAAGTTGACAATGAAAACTCAATAGAAATTCAATAATAGCTCAAATAGTTTGAATATGATTGACGTTTGTGGCAGCGTCCATTTAGACAAAATGTAGAGATAGAAGAGTCTATTTTTAGACAAAATGTAGAGATAGAAGAGTCTATTTAGACAAAATGTAGAGATAGAAGAGTCTATTTAGACAAAATGTAGAGATAGAAGAGTCTATTTAGACAAAATGTAGAGATAGAAGAGTCTATTTAGACAAAATATAGATATAGAAGAGTCTATTTAGACAAAATGTAGAGATAGAAGAGTCTATTTAGACAAAATGTAGAGATAGAAGGGTCTATTTAGACAAAATGTAGAGATAGAAGAGTCTATTTAGACAAAATGTAGAGATAGAAGAGTCTATTTAGACAAAATGTAGAGATAGAAGGGTCTATTTAGACAAAATGTAGAGATAGAAGGGTCTATTTAGACAAAATGTAGAGATAGAAGGGTCTATTTAGACAAAATGTAGAGATAGAAGAGTCTATTTAGACAAAATGTAGAGATAGAAGAGTCTATTTAGACAAAATGTAGAGATAGAAGAGTCTATTTAGACAAAATGTAGAGATAGAAGAGTCTATTTAGACAAAATGTAGAGATAGAAGAGTCTATTTTTGATGTGAAGTAACAAGTCTCGTGCCTAAAACGGTGCTTGTTAAAATTTCAATTGTTAACATTGTAGCCATACAACTGTTTATTTATTTATGGTTAACTTTGCCATTGAACTACATCAAAATTGTATTTTTTTTTCTTTGATGTCTGCACGTAGTTTTAATCGTTATCGCATAGAGTATTACACGATAATATAAACGATAATATAAACACACTTTGCAATATGACGTTATATTGACATTGCTATAATCATGTTTAACCCTTATACACAATCAGAATATTTTCTACTTATACATTAGGGTTTAAGTGTACATGATCTTCCATGATAATGTGCAAATACGAGGTAATTTATTCTAACGAGGTTTACTTTATATACAGTATATATTAAATAAGGTTCATGCAAACCTGCAAGGAAGGACAATTGGATATAGGAATAATGAAACTGCAGAGACATAATCAGGAGAAAACCCCTTATTACCATCCGCTGGTTCTTTATTTGAGGCAAGTGACCAATTGCATATACAATACACAACACAATACATACAACACAACACAAAACATAACACAAAAATGATTAAAACTGGGGTCACCGCCTTGGAACGGTCAATGCAAAGTATTGGGGGTTTAAACCTGTTTAAAATCACGCCGAACCTCACACGTAGCACATAATTAATCAAAATACACGCACTTGTAAACAAACTTTAACCGTATAGCATTGCAATTCAAACTGACTAGAAGACACTCGGAGAGCATTGCCCTCCAAAAAGTCAGCTGATTACCTCAAGTGATGGGCGACTAATGCGCTATTCAGCATAATGTCGCAGTTTGTCATATCGCCAAATAATGCAGAAAGTTTATCAAAAATAATCGTGAATCCAAACGGCTATTACGATCAACACCAATATCTTATTATTAACTGTAGTCCTTCTCCAATTTCCGACCGTTCCAAATAATGTCGTTCACATCCGCTTATAGCCTTTCGCGTAAATTTGATCACTTACAGTACAGTACTATACTGCAAGTTCGAGAAATCCATATTCCGTAAATGAAGGTTTTAAAATTTAAATTTTCTTGAGTGAACGGATAACAGAATGTTACATATTGTTAATGTCTGTACACATACCCAGCGCGTATGCACACGTGCTTAACGGAAATACTACTTTGAACACCTCGAATGTAAACAATGTTAAATTCCAGGCCCCGTGTTCACAAATTAATTAACAGCAGAATCAAGATCAGTCTTAGCTGATCTTGATCGTCCAGGCTCAAATGAGCGGAAATTCAAAATATTTAATTTTTGAAATAACTTTTCTTCTAGACAAAATAACATAATTTTGTGTTTTTTATTTTAGAAAAATCTTCAAATCAGACAGTAAATCTACGCTGAGAACAGTTTATAGTTAATGTAAAATATATATTTTATCAGTACTTAAATTTGATCCAGATTTTAGTGAACGCCATTTTATAGCTTGATCGTGAAAATTCAGGATAAGACTCAACTTAAACCTGAAAATCAGGCTCAATTTGTTTTGTGAACACGGGGCCAGAACTGGTATTTATTATGAATCTTAGTCGAAATTAAAAAAATCATAAAATGATCAAATTTTGATAATTGGATTTTCTAACAAAGTAATGCATTTTTGGAGAATGTGACACATAATTTGCAATATAATTCAAAGTGTATTAATATCTAGTATTAGTTATGCAAATGGTCCAAAGCATAGTGTGTCAAACACAAAGTCTAATTTTGGTCCATTTTCAACTTAAGTTAAGAATGGCTTAAAGAATCTTTATGATTATGGGTCCAGCTGCATCAGCAGGACAGAACCTCTTATTAGCAGCACAAAGTTGTTGTTTTGTTTTTTTAAGTCAAGTGACCGATTGATAATACAACAGAGCACCATACGAAAACCACGTAACAAACATAAAACACAAATATGAATAAAACTGGGGTCATCGCATTGGAACGGTCGATGCAAAGGGTTTAAACCGGGTTTAGTTCGCCCGATCCTCACGCCTGGTCCAGAATTATTCACAGGATGGCCACTGAAATTCCGAAACAAAATTGCCAGACGTTTCCCAGATTTTTCCCTGACCGGAATTTGATTTTCCATGACATTTATTGTCAAATTACCAGTAAAATTAGAGCAAAGTGGTGATAGCGTACTTAAATATATGACTACTATTTTCCATTTTTAGCCATTTTTACTATTGTTGACTTCTTATTCTAAACAAATTGATAATTTTATTGATGAAATATTTATTAAATTCCAGATTTGACTACTTCATTTTTGATTTTTTTCTAACACTTTTGGTCAAATTTCCTGAATTTACCCTGATTTTTTGCCAAATTTTCAAATTCGCTGATTTTTCCCGGCAGGGATTGTTTTCACACCTTTTCCCTGTTTTCCCTGTTTTCCAGAGTCGGTGGCCACCCCGATTCACAACACATGTAAATGGAAATATTGATCTAGCTCAAAGAATCGCAATTCAAATTAAATACTAAAAAAAAGCGAATACTTCGTTCAGTTTACTTAAAATTTAATTACTCAATGGTTGTACGTTAACCAGAGCAACGGAAAAGCAACTTCCTTCACTTCAACACTGATTGTTATTTTAGGACTAGTATATCAAACTATAGTTTATAGGAACCACAGTGGACCAGACTTGATTGCCAATATGAATAGACAACATTCATTAACGGGGTATTATCAGCTTTTGAAGGAGACTAACGGACTAGAATGTGTGTCCGGTCGTGACCTTACGCTATTCACTCTATAACTGCTTCGTTGCTGTTTCTACACAGTTGTTGCTAACATGGATATAAACACTTTGTGATCAAACTGCATCAATTGAGTCCTCACATAATTCATACTCAGGCTCGGAAGGACTGTACACCCCGAAACAAGAACAACAACTGCATCGATGGGTGTTTTCACATGTGTCAGACAGTTATATTAAAAATAATTGAGCGATTTCTCTCATAATCAAACTTGGTTGTTAACAATGCAAAGAAGATGACACGATTCTCACGTTCAAAATAGTAATCGCAGCACAAAATAAGGTCGTTTTTGCATTCATTATCCGGAGATGTATTGGTTTAAGAATATTGTGAAACACGACGAAAGAAAAACGCGTTAGTCGTATGGAAATTAATCTAGTGTCTTATCCAATCAATGAACTCGAAAAATGAGCTTTTAAAGGTTAACATATTTTACACAAAAACCACGTGGTAAATCTCGTTATATGTTTATTATTATTGATTAATGTAAACTAATCCTTTAGAAATAGCTTGGCTGTACATGTATTTTTCGAATATGAGTGCCAAAATCTGGAAAGGTATATTTTCGGATATTTATAAATACTTCATACTCTGTCCCGCGATACCAAACCGTTTTAAAATTAAGAAATAATTTTCGATTTATCTTCGTTTATCTGCCAATAAACGACGGTTTGGAGTTTTGATGCGTAAGAATGAAACCACGAAAGCGTTAGCCCGAGTTGTTAATAGCTACGCATCAGAACGACAAAGAGTTGTATAATGGCCGATAAACAGCGATAATGCGAAAATTATTTCGATTACATGATTTGGCATACATTTTTGCATTTGTAATTGGAACTACTTTTTACTATGCTCCGCTCAGAATCGGGACTACTAATTGCGTTGTTTAATGGGCAGTTTAACAACGATAATTTTGTTCATTGTCTATAGAGAAAATAGCGAGTATCATGTTAGAATATATAAAATATGCAACGCATAAACGCATACAATAGAACTATTAATTCAATCATGAAGCAACACCGCATAAATATTCCTATGAAGACGCTTACCATTAATTGTAATTCAGCTTCCCCGGCGTATAACCGATTTCAGATTCATTTCATCAGATCTCTCTCTATACGTACGTTATGTTGATCACACAGACGCTTACCATTAATTGTAATTCAGCTTATCCGGCGTATAACCGATTTCAGATTCATTTCATCAGATCTCTCTCTATACGTACGTTATGTTGATCACACAGACACTCTTCGTATATCATGTATGTGTTCTGTTATGGTTATTCAGCACATGCTATTTGTAGATACATTATAACAAAACACTTCTCTTGCTTATTCATTGTAATCACATGCAATAGTTGTTTATTACTTCATCCGGATAATACGTGCATCCTAGAGCGAAATATATTGCGAATATGTTTCATAATACACGTGTACTATCCCGAAACACGTAGCAATTTTTTATCACACTTTTCGTCGTTATGAACAAATGAATACAGCTTTTAGTCTAATTTGAGCCAAAAGCGTTATGATACTCCTACCAGACAGCTTCGGCCATTTTCCTATATCGGATATTTAGGAAAGCAAGCTCGGCATAATATGGCAATCCGTCATTTCGTCTGATGGGACAAGACAGGAAGAGTGCTGCCATGAACTGCTATCGGTTTCCGCGACTTATCCCATTGAAGGAACGAGAACAAGTATTTTTAATCAAAACGCGGACAGCGTTGAAATACTGTTGGCGACAAAAGTAACTAAAAGCATGACTTTTCATTTTGGTTACATGCAAGTAAATAGGGGTGTCATTAGTTTGAAATAAAAATTTGAATAAAATGACGTGTTTTAGAAACTGTAATTGTAATAAATCACATGATATTCACATTATAATACACATGACATACATTATCTTAAATACCGGTAATTTAAAGGTAATAAAACAGGCGTGAAACTTTGCTGTTTTGTAAAAGGACACTCTCAGGTTTCGATTTACTGACTCGTAGCCTGCAAAGAAAAGAAGCAGTTTTCCGCGATACCTGTTTCGGAATTACCCTCTCAAAAGACCGCCAACAGTCTAAAAATGGTTCTGTGTATTGGTGTTGGATGTAAAAGGCCGTCTATATAAACGCTTACAGCCGAACTAGTGATATAAATAAAAACAAACTCAATACAGTTAATTATAATACATTTCGAACATGATAACAAAGCTGATAAACTTATATATTTTTTCTCTTAAAACATTGTCAAAGAAAACTTTCGAATCTCCAGACCCCCCCCCCTCCACAAAAACTCCTAAAAAACTCCCTTCTCAAAAACTCTCTGAAAAACTCCATTTAGAAAACTTTCGAAACTCTAGATCCCACTATTTATACGGCAATATGAATAAATCAATGCTTCAACCAAACCAACATGCACATGTTTAAACATGCTGCTCTGTTGTTGTTGCGTTGTGCAGCAACATGTTCTGCACAGACTCAACAACAACCAAAACCCATATATCACACCTAAATCAACTGACCTGAGCACAAAGGGGTCAAAGACTGTGCATTCTAAAATTAGAAGCACGACTCTTATCTAAATATTACAACAAAAGTAATTCTAAGCTAGTATGAGGTTACGAATCGTAGACAATGTTACGGGGCGTACGCTGCTTTCGCCCCCCCCCCCCCCCCCCTAATTCCGCTTATGTTCATAGATTGAGAAAGGCGATTTTGTTTAGAAAGGCAATGTGTTTGTAGTTCTGAGGTGTTTTGTTTTTAGCTCGACAAGTTAAACGATGTCCTTAGATCCTAACAACCAACTGTTACATAGCAGGCTTTAGGGTTTATGATAGACGTTAAATGTAAATCATATGAAAATTAATCAGCAATTTTATCCAAGCATTGCATGGTTAACCTAATGTCACGAAAGAGAACGTGGTATAGTGCAAAATTATTAACCTGACACTCATTAATATTCCGTATGCAATCGGGATTTACTTATAAGTCAGGGGCGGGTCCAGAATTTTGGGTTAGAGGGGGTGGGGGGAGCGTAAACTTTTGATCGTGCTGTTATGACCCCTTTTTATTGTCTGCGGGTCTGCAGTGATCAGCTACAGATCCGTATCAAATATACTTTTTTGCACATCATCATCATCATTATCATCATCATCATCATCATCATCATCATCATCATCGTCGTCGTCGTCGTCGTTGTGTCGTCAAATGCACTTTGTATCACAGAATATAATGATACTTCACCGTATTGTGTTCGAAAGACGTGTTAATTCATCTGTATGTCCTGCACCTGTTTTGGCAATAAATTGTCATGGTTTGATGTGCCTGTCCACTAAATACGTATTTGACATTCAATGTTATATATCAGGAACATCTTTATACATGTAAAATCCGTAGCTGACTACATTCAACCACGCACGCATCAAGATGTTTTGTATTTTTAAATTACCGAAGTTTAATGGTGTCTTTTCGAAATGAATGTCATTAAATAACTCACACGTTCACAGCCATGTTCATCAATTGTATTTTTTGTCTTTTTGATCGAAACGAACTAACGAACAGACAGACAAACATGTTTTACATGAAATATTGTGAAAGATACTCGTATGATTGAATTGTGAACTATTAACTCAAGTGATGCCGACTTTGTGTCAATTTCGCTGACATATACGGCCGGGAAAAATATGAAATCGCCAGGAATTGGAGCCAACGTTGCGGACACCCCTCTACTTTATCGAGTTAATTTGGTGTGATTGCTAAGGGAACATTGAACACAAAGTTTTTCGATTTAGATTTACATTTTTGGGAATTAAACTACTTATTGAGACAAAATTGTTTAACCTAGAAAGTAGTCATTGATTTGACTTAAATTATCATATTTATTCCAAAAGTATGTATTTCTTTTATGTGGTATCCTGTGTCGTTGACTCGATGGTGTATTGCATCTGACATCTTTATATTACATATGAATTTATAAAGTAAAACAATATCGTCCGCAAATAAAGGTATATATACCCATAGTCTATAGTTTCCGCTGAACTTTGGCGCCGGTACTACGATGTATGTAAGAAATCGTAGGAGGCAAGCTATATGTTTAAAAAAAGTTAATATGTATATTTGTATAAAAAGTGATCGAGCGAAGCGAGCGAAATTTTTTTAGCATGCTTTATCCAGTTTTGACCGTTTTATATATGCCCATATATGTATAGTCCGGAAGTTTTAAGGGGGGGGGCGCACCGGTGCGCCCCTCTCCCCTGGAACCGCTAGTGTATGTACAACGACAAGTATCGAGCACAGCATAGGCAATAATACAATGTAAATTGATATCGTATTGAGATACATTATCGTAAAGCACCAATGGTGCAGTGGAACAGATGCCGCGCTGGCGATGCGAAGTTTGGAGTTCGAGTCTCGGCGTCAACATTTTATTTTGCATATTATGCTGCGGAAAAGTATCCACGTTTTTTCACGAGTTATCCATTGAGTGTGTGATTGTAATTGAAACCTTGGTAAATGTACCATGAAAAATGAGAGTAACACAATAAAATATAATACATTTTTATTTAATATCTCATGATTTGCATATTATACGAATAACTCTTAACATTTTACAAAAAGTCGCTGTCAGACGGAATTGAACTCGGTTCGATGGCGTGCGGCGCTAGCATGTATACCACACGGCCATGATATACCACTCTCGCTACCCCGTATATAAATCTATATCAAAATAAATTCAAATAACACAATCTCGTCCAAAACAACGCAAACAACCGAATACACTTACGGTTTGTCACGAATATTAATGAGTGTCAGGTTAATAATTTCGCACTATAAAAGCGTGTGAGGTGTTTGTGATGTTGGATGAATGGTAATTGATCCGTTAACAATAGCTGGGGAGGAGTTGAAACTGTTAGATCCGTTAACAATAGCTGGGGAGGAGTTGAAACTGTTAGATCCGTTAACAATAGCTGGGGAGGAGTTGAAACTGTTAGATCCGTTAACAATAGCTGGGGAGGAGTTGAAACTGTTAGATCCGTTAACAATAGCTGGTGAGGAGTTGAAACTGTTAGATCCGTTAACAATAGCTGGGGAGGAGTGGAAACTGTTAGATCCGTTAACAATAGCTGGGGAGGAGTTGAAACTGTTAGTGGCAAAAGCTGTAAAGGTCTTATAATGAGATTGGAAGAAACACGACGACTATTTAAACTCTGTAATACCTCATTTTTTCTAAATCCGTTATTCTGGTGCGCAAGTGTACACAAATTAAAGACGTGGTATCAACCAAAACACAGAGATTTGATACTACTACTACTACTACTACTACTACTACTACTACTACTACTAATAATAATAATAATAATAATAATAATAATAATAATAACTTTATTTCAAGAAGAATTCAAATTAAGCTATAACATAACTTTTTTACAATGTTTTTTTTTTTAATTAACCTCATAAACACTCAGTTAGGCGTAAAAAATATGTTTGTTTCAGGTAACTCGACCTGCCCTAAAAAAACGACCCGACCCTAGAACATTTTATTGGGTTTGTCAGATTGATTTTTGTTTTATTTACCTTTTTCCATAATTAAATGTGTTTTGGATAAATGAGTGTTTTGTTTTGATAGTATCCACTTATAAACAATCTTTAAGGATATTACTGATATGTTTTGAATATTTATCAAATCGTTATAAGTTATAAATAAATAGAAAATAAATAAAGAACAATAAATAAATAAAGAATAATCACACAGAAATATTACAAACAGCAAAATAAATTATGTCAAGAATCAGAATCATACATAAAGCATTACTGAAGATCATAAAGGTATTTATTATATCTATATGTAAAAGTATTCACATTTGTTCTACCTCGTAAATAAATAGGAATAGAATTCCACACTTGTCTTGAAAAATAAGAAAAAGGTCTTCTTCCATACTCTGATTGGAATGTAACTGACGATAAATCCGAACGGGTGGAGGATCGAAGTGCATAAATGTTATTGTTTGCAAAGCTGAGAATCTCGTGAAAGTAAGACGGAGTTTTATGAAGAAGAAACTTATGTATAATGGTGCCTGTGAGATATTTGCATCTGTTATCAAAGGTTAACCAACACAAGTCTTTGAATAAAGGAGTAGAAGGAGTACGTGTTGGTTTGAAAAGAATAATCTGTGCAGCTCTCTTCTGAAGTATCTGCAGTTGCGAAAGTTTACTTTTCGGGCCATTATACCACACTATACAGCAGTAGTCCATCACAGGTTGAATGTAAGAATTATAAAACATTTTTCTTGAGTCAAGATTAAGATAATAATTAATTCTTTTAAGTTGTGGCAGCTTTGAATTTATTTTATTTCATACAATTTGAATTTGAGCATCCCATTTTAAATGCTTGTCCCTAACAAACTGAATGTAGACACTTGTCCGAGGGTATGGTTGTCAACTGACAAAGTTAAGGAAGGTAGATTTGCTGCCATGTGAGGTTTCAACAGCACCATACATTTACTTTTTTGAGGATGAATGGACATGTTGTTGTTATGGCACCAATCCTTTATTAGATCCAAATGTTGTTGAAGAGATTGTTGTATATCGAAAACATTACTCCCAGTAGCATGAAGAGTTGACTCATGTGCACACAGATCTATTGTAGAGTCTTGAAGAAAGAACGGAATATCATTTATGTAAATAAGAAAGAGAAGAGGCACTAGAATTGAGCCTTGTGGGACACCACTTTTGACGAACTGAAAAGACGATTTTACATTCTCCACTTTAACACACTGCCTCCTTTGTGATAAATATGAGGTCAATAGATTTAAGGAACTTTCTGAGAAATGATACATTTATAATTTCTCGAGCGAAATCGTGTGGTCCACCAAATCAAATGCCTTTTGGAGATCAAGAAATACCGAGCCGATGAGTGTTCATCCACGAATCAATAAGGCGAATCAACGTAGATTGACAGGAATGGTGCTCACGGAAACCAGACTGAAATGTGTGAAGTAATGAATGCTTGCTAAGGAAGTGTTTTAGTTGATTTGCAATGTGTCTTTCAAAAAGTTTTGATAAAGTAGGAAGTATTGATATAGGTCTATACTTGTTTACATTATCTTTATCGGAGCCCTTGTATAATGGAATTACATATGCATCTTCCAGTTGACGGGGGAAGACCCCTTGATGAATGCATTTGTTTTTGAGAGAAGTTATACAAGGAATGATTGTGTCACCACTATTTTTCAGAATTTTTGGACCTAAATATCTAAACCACAAGCTTTAGAAAAATCTAGTTTATCTATTAATTTTCGGACCTCAAACATGTTTATATGATTGACATAAAAACAGTCATCTTTTATTTTATTTGTTAAATTAGATTTGATAGCATTATATTTGTTGATGTCAAATTCACTCCTTTCAATGATGTCAGCTATGTTAGTACAATGGTTATTAAAAGCATTTAAGATGTCACTCTCATCGTTAATTACATTGCCCTGATATTTGATGAAAGGTGGTAAAACTATTTTTTCTTGAGATTTAGTGAGAGAATTTAGAGACTTCCAGAGATAATTTGTTGGCTTGTTATTTTTTTTATTGAAGTTTGATAGAAATTGTGTTTACTCTTTCTTATCATGTGTGTTACTAAATTTCTTTGTTTTTTTTTATATTCGTTACTGTTTACTTTCTTTAATATGTTCCTTCGGCGAATAGCTTCCTTAATCTCATCTGTGAACCAATCTGGTAGCACCTGTGATTTGGTAGCACCTGTGATTTGGTAGCATCTGTGATTTTACTCTTTTAGATTTGAGAGGGGCGTGGTAATTTAATAATATGTCATTTATTGTTTGCAATATGTGGTCAAGTGCGTCATCAGGATTATCCGAAGATTCAGAATAAGATATGTTAGATGTTAACTTGCTTTCTGAAATTAAGGTATTGAAAATCTTTTAAATTGCCTGTACGTTATTTTAGTACGGATATTTTTTGTTTATTTATCATTAACACGGCGTGTGAAACAGACTGGAAATGGTCACTGATGCTGTACGTTTGCACGAAATTGTACGTGATCTTTTCAGGCATGCTTGAATACAAGTGGTCAATGATAGTACTTGATGTTTTTGTTACTCTGGTTGGTTCTTTTGTCATCTGCTTGAAACCATTAGATTTGATAAAAGAAGTCCATCGAGCATTTTTAAATGAATTTTTATCTGCAAGGAAGTTGAAATTAAAATCACCTATAATATGATATTCCTGTGAAGGATTTGATATTGCGAGCGATATTTGACTTTCATATTCATAAACCCAACTTTGAGAAGAATCGGGAGGTCTGTACACAAAATTAATGAGAAAGGGTTTTGTATTAGGATAATGAATCTCGATCCATACTGATTCTAGAGAAGAGATGTTAAAGTCTTGCCTGCATGAAAATGGAAAAGTGTTCTTTATGTAAATTAGTATTCCTCCGCCCTTCTTATTATGTCTATCTCTACGAATTATAGTATAATTATTTATAAACAGATATGTACCTGAAATTCCATAATATTAAAATGTTTCGCATAATCCTAAAATATCAATATTTACAGAAGATAGAAAGCATTTAATTTCATCAAGTTTTGGCATAATATGCTGCACATTCATGTTCATGACATGAAGACCCTAAGATTGATAATGTATATCAAAATAATTAGACATCTAAATAGATTGTTTAGAGTTACATTCATTGTTCGTTGATATTCTATTTGTAGTGGCATTATATTCATTATTTACGAACATAACTTTATTATTATTGTCATCTAAATCACACGTGCACGAAATATAATTACAAATAGTGCACAGCTCTTGTAAAGGTTCATATATATTACCGTCAGCGTGGGTTGGGTAATGTGAAAGTCTGTGTACGCTTTCCTAAACTCTGTCTCTGGAGCCCCAGCCGTAGTTAGCTCGTCTGTCGTCCACAATGCGCGCGCTGCCATCGCGATAACGTGCATCCGGTTTCGGTCTCCATCGGCACTCACTCGCGTCATGGTTACTGAGGTGGCAGATATGGCAGTATCTGCGGGGTCCGCCTCTAGCATGAGGACGCCGGAAGTCCTCACGCGGTCGATTCTGATCACTTCCGGTTACCGGCTTGGACCGCTGTGCGACGGGAAACACTCTGTCGATCGCAGCGACAAGGGCACTGGAACCCCTGTAGTTTAGGTGAATTCCATCCCTGTGGTAGAAGTGGCGAGCTGATGAGCCACTCCCGAACACGAACGCCTCACGACAGTCGATTATGGTGGCGCCCGAGTCATTAGCCATTTTCCGTACCGATTCGTTGAAGGACCTATATTCAGCGTCAACGCGGGTACACAGTGTGCACAGAACAACTTTTGCATTCTGCTTTTCAATATCCGCAACAAATGTTTTTAAGTTTTGGTTAATCCTATTAAGCGAATTTTTATTTGCGATGCCATTTCCTCCGGCATAGATTGTGATATTTGCATAGTTCGCTATATTCTCACTATTCAGTTAAGATCTAATACCGTTGATTGTCTTGCCGGGACAGGATTTGATGTCAATGTTGTCCTTTAATCCACGTTTTTGAATGCCCTTTAGTATCCAGTCACCTATTATTAGGGTCTTATTTGGTTCACTATGTATATTTTGCGATCTTTTATGGGCGTGTGGCGTAAGAGGAGATGAAGAAGAAAATACATCATCAACTGGGATTTGAACCGGCGTGTTGTTCAACGTAGCAGTAGATTCTGCTTTTGACTGCCATCGTTTTAGTGTCCTGCTTCACATCTTCAATTTTAGAATGTACTTCTTGGGAAGATTGCAGATTATTCCTCTTCAAACTGATAATCATGTCCTTAATTGGTTCCGAGCATATATCATTATCAACTGTCGGTACCAACTTTCAAGTGACAATAGTCAAATTACATGATGTAAATTAAAATGGTGGTGTGGTTGAGAAAACATAGCCTGTGATAGGGCAGGTAATCCGGAATAGAGAAAACATAGCCTGTGATAGGGCGGGTAATCCGGAATGGAGAAAACATAGCCTGTGATAGGGCAGGTAATTCGGAATAGAGAAAACATAGCCCGTGATAGGGCACGTAATCCGGAATAGAGAAAACATAGCCCGTGGTAGGGCAGGTAATCCGGAATAGAGAAAACATAGCCTGTGATAGGGCAGGTAATCCGGAATAGAGAAAACATAGCCCGTGATAGGGCAGGTAATTCGGAATAGAGAAAACATAGCCCGTGATAGGGCACGTAATCCGGAATAGAGAAAACATAGCCCGTGGTAGAGCACGTAATCCGGAATAGAGAAAACATAGCCTGTGAAAGGGCAGGTAATCCGGAATAGAGAAAACATAGCCCGTGATAGGGCAGGTAATCCGGAATAGAGAAAACATAGCCTGTGATAGAGCAGTGATCCGGAATAGAGAAAACATAGCCTGTGATAGGGCAGGTAATCCGGAATAGAGAAAACAAAGCCTGAGATAGGGCAGGTAACCTGGAATAGAGAAAACATAGCCTGTGATAGGGCAAGTAATCCGGAATAGAGAAAACAAAACCTGTGATAGGGCAGGTAATCCGGAATAGAGAAAACAAAGAGGGCACGATTAAATCCTTGCGTTGTTGTGTTCACATTTTAGTTATCTCTTTTTTTAATTTAACCCTCAATATATATGACTAGACGAATAATGCAATATGTCGGTAAGAGTTATAGAAAATGATGATATAATACTTATACAAAATCCAACAATACATTCTTGCAAATCTGGAAGGATTTCACTCGTTGTGGCACAACCTCCGCGCATAGATTTAACTGTGTCGCAGCATAGCTGGTTTAAATCCCTGCCGTCACGAAGTTCCACGTGACCATAGGCAAACATTTGGCGCGAAATAAAATCGTGGACAAGCACATGGTAAAAACGTGGACAACGTAAAATCCTTGCGTTGTTATGTTTACTTATTTATTTATTGTTTTTCATTTTAGCTCTTAATATATATGCCTGGACCAATAATGCAACATGTCTGTGTCATTGTTATAAAAAAATAATGATAAAATTAAATTTTTGTACAAATAAATTTTCAATCTCCTCATTATCGTCTCCCCTGAAAACTTCAAAATCTGTACGTTTTTAACTCGTGGTGGCAGTCGTCTCCCCTGAAAACTTCAAAATCTGTACGTTTTTAACTCGTGGTGGCAGTCGTCTCCCCTGAAAACTTCAAAATCTGTACGTTTTTAACTCGTGGTGGCAGTCGTCTCCCCTGAAAACTTCAAAATCTGTACGTTTTTAACTCGTGGTGTTAGTCGTATTACTGAAGATTACCAATGGGGAAGTAACCACTGCGAGGAGTTTGGTGGTGGCAGTGCTGTTGTCACAGGGTGAATTGAAGAAATAAATAAGTCCCTGGTGTCGGTTCGTTCTATTTATTCAGTTGGTATATATAGGAAAAAGTTTGAAATACAATATAATAAATGCATTTCAATGCATTAAATATGTAATATATATTTAAAGTAATTAATGCATTTTGATAAATACAAATACTACATAAACAGAAAAGAACGTTAGAAATAAATACATTCATTTCAATTTATAAGTATACATAAATATAATTAATATTACAATTCTATTTTAAATCTAGCAATTGCATTACAATAAAAACAATTCCGACAATTCAACGATATGCGAAATAATTTAAAGAAATAATATATGAAAAAGAAAAACTCACCACAGCTGGGTCCCATTTAGAATTTAGAATAACAATAAACAATGGCGTAAGCCACGTACAAAAATATAATGTCCATCTCGTCTAAGAAAAACCAGTTGCTTTTATATAAATTTGTGAGGGGGTGCGTCGTTAAAAACCAATCATACTTACACTTACATTCTCTCTTCACTATTGTAAAAACTGATTGGGTCGGTCATCGAACCGTCAACCCGGGAATGCACCTGCATTTCGGACTGACCAGTTCTCTCGATAAAATACGAACTCTCACGAACACATACCTCGATCACTAACGGAAACTCACGATCTCTCACGGACAATAACGATCACACAGGAAATGCGGCTCGGTGAAACAAATTTACCGTGATGAATCTGCGACGCCTCATTCTATACACAGAGGATGACGTCACACGCCAAACCTCTGTACTTAACGGCGAAATGTGCTTACGCATGAAGTAATCCCGCGTATGAAAGTTGTTTCATGAAATGACTTTATTGATACTATTAATCAGTCTAATATTCAGTTAATACTGATAGTAGAATATATTTATGTTAAATAAAATAACAGTAGTTCGTGTTGAACGCGGTTTAGCGTGATTATTATAAAAAGCTACTTTCACTTTCGTTTTGTGTGAAAATTCAAGATTAGATGCCAGTAAATCCAATTCCCATAGGGTCCCATTATAAAACGGCGAACTTTCAGATTTCAGATTGTGCAAGCTTGGTGTCTGTATAAAGATTAATCTTTCCTCTTCCGAAAATTGCAATAAAAATATATGGCATGTTACTTCTAAGAAAATGCGTCTCACCTGAATGCAGACACCAGTAGAATCTAGGGTTTCGGCAGTTATATTTCGACAAAAGCCCCATGCCACAGTAAACACACCCCAGAAGCTCATCTTTCAAATTAGCATCCAAAGAAATCCACAAAAGTGTTCCAAACACACAGAGGATATTAGAAATAACCACAAAAGGCATGTCTGACATTGCTATATGCTTTTCATAGCAGAAGAAAAAAGGAACTCTAGTAAAAGGCAATATTGATTTACTGGTATCTAACCACCATGCGATGTTTAAATCTAACCATTGCGAGCTATGCTAGAAAGTAGCGCATACCCATAATGCTTAGAGCGTGAGTACACAGGTCTGTCAGACCGGTGTAGACACAACGGCTACGCGTAATATATAAAACATTGTTATAAAATAATACTTTAACACTGTGGCACTGTAATCCGGTAAGGGGAAGAAACCGCTGCGAGAAATATGATACGGTATAACTAGCTTACCCAGTTTTTGTGCACCAAGGTCAATATATCTTCACGCACAGGTTCGCCTACACAATGCAAATAGGCCCAGTAGAAAGACAAACAGCTGAATCGTACTGGTTATTTACTTTACCGGATGATATTTAAAACGTAAAACGTGTTGCCTATTGTGTGGACACGGATATTGATTAACTATCAACAGTCATAAACCCTCGATAACTAAATATATCTTCCGAGCGTTTAGGCTGTTAGCAAAGTGAAAGAGTATACATGTATATATGTAAAATACGCGAGTTTCATGTTTATAGGGACAATATCAGTGTCATATTTATTAAGTAGATCTTGCGTTGAATTTAAACCAGTGAAGACATATATTGTAAGCGAAGTAGATAAACCCGGCCTCATGTACATGTAAATATGGGCAATAGAAGTGCTATATTGCTATATTAATTTGGAAGATCTAGCGATAAAGGTGGGACAGCAGATATATGACATATAACTGCAAGAAAATGGGACTGCTTAGCATGAACTACATGGTAGCTATAGCTCTGCTGGCATACTTCGCTTATCAGTTTAAACGACCAAGTGAGATACGCGTTGTAGAGACCGTGAATTCGACCTACGATTATGTTATCGTCGGCGCCGGCTCTGCAGGGGCGGTCCTAGCCGCGCGTCTTTCGGAGGATCCCAATATTCGGGTGCTGTTACTGGAAGCGGGAGGGAAAAATGTCCACCATGAGAATTTCTCAGTCCCAGCCGCGGGGTTAAGTACACAGCTGTCACCGGCTGACTGGATATATCACACGACGGCACAGACGGTCACGGGTTTTGCGCAACCAGGCGGGCGCAATGAGCACTTCTGGCCGCGAGGGAAGATACTCGGCGGCAGCAGCATGTTGAATCTGATGCAGTACGTCCGGGGAAGCAGGTGAGAATTCGACATACTTTTATTTATGCTTTCGTTGTGTCTCAACTGGAGGTCTATTTTACGCAACAGAGTCTATTTCCTGGCTATATTAAAAACTATAGAACACGTAAATGACGTCATCAACGTCAAATGACGTTGACTTTTCCTCTAATTTGACTATGTAAAAAGCTTTAAAGTTTGCCGATTCCAATGGTGTGAATAGGTGGCGATTATGTTTGTATTTGTTTACAATTTTTAGCTCGACTATTCAAATAATAGGTGAGCTTTCCTACTATCCCCGGTATCGGCGTCCTCGTCTGAATTAGGTTAAGGTTTTATTCAAAAGTCTTGTAACTTCAAAACTACACAAGTTATGCACTTTAAACTTGGGATATACCTTTGTCATCAACTCCAATATCAGGGGCAACATTCCCTATAGCTTTATTTTGTATTTTGACATAGTTCTGCCCTGTTTTCACATAGATTTTCTGGTTAAAGTTTATATTCAAAAGTTTTGTAACTGCAGAAGTTATTCACTTGAAACTTACAATATAATTTGTCATCAACACTAGTGTCAGGGGCAACATTCTCTAAAACTGTGTTTTGTATTTTGTCGGAGTTATGTTCCTTGTTGACATAGACTTTCTGGTTAAAGTTTATATTCAAAACGTATTTATCTTCTGAACTACATAAGTTATTCACTTTAAAATAGGAACATACCTTTGTCATCAACTCCAGTATAAGGGGCAACCTCGCTATAACTCTGTTTTGCATTTTGACAGATTGTGCCCGTTTTTCAGATAGATTTTCTGGTTAAAGTTTATATTCAAAACTTTTATAATTTCAAAATTACACAAGTTATTAACTACCTAGGGTTGAAACTTGGAATAATTTGATGAAATAATTGCCATAACTCAGTTTTGTATTTCAACAAATTTATGCTACGTTCCAAAATATGTACCAACTGAAATGCTTCAAATAGTCGAGCGCGCTGTCCTCTTACAGCTCTTGTGTGTTTTGTAGACCCTATACTGGTATAATATATTATGCATCATCCTGTAATATATTTATACCTCAGTTTTGTCGAAAACCGGAGGTCTTTGTAACACAATCCATCCTCAGGGGTGTGGAAATCCTATGCCCGACTTGTCCGACGACGGTAATTTTACTGTCCGACAAGTAAATATTTCCTGTATACTTGTCCACGGACAAGTACAATTTCAGGGTGTGAAAATGATGTAAGAGTTGGACGTTAATTATCATATTATTAAATTATTATGCATTTAAATAACAAATTGTGTTTTATTTATCATTTAATGAAAAAATACATCAGGAAGGCCTTGGATGAAAACAATATATTATTTGGACAAGCGACTGTTGCATGCGGACAAGTAGATTTTTGCAAGGAACTTGTCCTTCGACAAGTAAACAATTTTGGTATTTCCACACCCCTGAATTCGGGTCTTTTCATTAGAAGAAACATTAGTAGATTCCTTGAAAAATATGACTTGGACACTTTTTCTACTCCAACTCATGACCACCCGTACGCATGACGGACAACATGTCTATTTTCTATACATTCACAAAGAATTACATGTTAATGCGTACGTGCGTATGTGCGTACGTGCGAGTGCGTGAACTTGCTTGCGAACACCATCAGTACTTATTTGCACGCATGCACAAACAAACAAACACGTTATGCAGTCGAATAACAATTAAAATATCTATGTGTATTTAATTTGCACGAAGAAACAATATTTAGCCAGGAAATACAATGCGACGAGTATAATTTTGTAAAAAACAGATTCATTCTGTGAGCTTTAGTAGTGACTGTTAGATGATAGTTCACCAGTAATTGGTGAATGCGCTGAGCTAATTGATGCAAAAATTTATTTGATGTTTTGTAAGCCTCACTAGACATAGCACCGTTATTACGTCCTTTATTCCCTAATTTCGATGACACGGTTAATTCACATGTGCTTCTATTTCTATTTTTACATCTTTCAAGTTCAAGGAACAACAAAAAAAAATTCGCGAGGAAATAAACTCGCGAATAGCATAGCACTGGTATTACGTCCTTTATTCAGCATTATACAGTATTAAAATACCAAATTCTCAGTATTCTACAGTATTAAATACCGATGTTATTCCCTCGCGAATTCAAAAAAAAAAGTTCAAGGAACACGCATTTTACCGTGGCCTAACTCGGAAACATAAACCTGACACTGACCTTTATGCGTGAATATACTGTATGCTGTATTTATTGACTTTACTAAAGCATTCGATTATTTGGTAAGAGATATCATTTGGTACAAATTGTTGAAGCTAGGCGTTCGAGGAAATATTAATAATGTTATTAAGTCAATGTATACAAATGTTAAATCAAGAATTAAATTGGGTAATACAATAAGTAATGAAGAATTCTCTTGTTTTTTAGGAGTTAGACAGGGTGAGTCTTTATCACCGCTATTATTTTCCTTTTATCTGAATGACTTAGAAGAACATTATATGTTAAATGGATTTAATGGTATTGATATTGGTAAGTTGAAATTGTTTTTGCTTTTATATGCAGATGATATTGTAATTATGTGTGAATCTGAAGAAGAATTGCAGAAAGGCTTATGTTTGTTAGAAGAATACTGTGAAAGATGGAAACTATGTGTAAACTCAGCTAAAACCAAAGTCATGATATTCAAAAAAGGGGGTCAGTTAAGGAGAAATATTAAGTTTTTATATAAAGGCCAGGAATTAGAAATTGTTAAAACCTTTTCATATTTGGGAATAGTTTTTACTACAGGTGGATCATTTGCAAGTACTTTCGACACACTTGCAGGTCAAGCTTCAAAAGCTGTTTTTAAATTAAATTCATACTTAATTAACTTCCCTTTAATCTCTATACAAAACAAGCTACAATTATTTGATCAGCTCGTTTTACCTATTTTAAACTATGGATCAGAGGTCTGGGGCTTAAATGAGTCTATGACATTAGAGAGGGTTCAATTAAATTTTTGTAAAAGGTTATTAGGTGTGAAAATCCAAACCCAAAATAATTTTGTATATGGAGAACTTGGTAGAACATCCTTGATAACCAAAAGAGTTGTTAATGTTATAAGATATTGGTTAAAAATTATTAAGTTAGAGGAGCACAAATACGTTAAGTGTATGTATTTACATATGTATAGCACTTTAATGAGTAGACCAAATACCCACTCATGGGCAAAATCTGTATGTAATCTTTTACAATCTTTAGGTTTACATTATTCATGGATTAACCAAGGTGTAGGTGATGAAAAGTGTTTCTTATGTTTAGTTAAATCTAGAATAACTGATGCTTTTATACAAAACTGGATGACAGAACTAAATAATTCATCAAGAGCAAAAAATTACAATATGTTTTGTAAATTTGAATTTCAACCTTACTTAAAACATGTCAGTATTAATAAATTTAGATATAATCTTTGTAAATTAAGAGTTTCTTCACACAGGCTAGAAGTGGAATCAGGTAGATGGCATAAACCTGAACCAATACATTTCCAAGAAAGAAAATGTCAGCATTGTAATGTTATTGAAGATGAGTTTCATTTTATACTAGAATGTTCACTATATACTGATATTAGAAAATTGTATATCAAACAGTATTACTGGAAAAGACCTAATGTACCAAAATATATAGAATTAATGCAGTCTGACAATGCAATTGTTAACAGAAACCTAGCTATGTATGTTCATAAAGCATTTACTGAAAGAAATATGTATAAATATTAGTACGATTAACATTTCTTGCTTTGCACACTTGACTTCTCGCTTTACCTAATGCACTGTATTTTGATTTATTATATAATATTATATTATATATTACTTATTATAATATTGATAGTATTATTATTGTGAAATGTATTATAACAGCTAGTAATTTACTTATAATTAATTGTATTATACAGATGACCACCGTGTATGTATTTATTTACTTTTGTATATCATGTATACTCACGGACTGTATGTCTATTGTATATTGAATAAACCATTTCTTATACTGTAGAACTGGTTTTATTCGCGTAGGTTTTTTTTTCGCTAATATTCGCGATTTTATTTCCTCGCGAATTCAAAACCAGCAAGAATAAATGTGTGACAAACCTATAAAGGTGAAAGTAACCTATTGTTGCTGTGCGTTGTCGTTTTTCACGCTTAGCCATAACACAAACTTGATTCAATGAATAACATTATGTTTCATTCATGGTAGGATAAAGCTAGTGGCAGTCGATGATAATCGTCCTATTGGGTCAATCTACTTTCACTTTTCACGATGACGCGAATTCAAGAACACTCGAATTAAATAAAACTGATCATTTTAGGAGAAAAAATTCGTCCCCGCGAATTTTCAGCATTCTACAGTATTAGAATACCGTTACGAGGAGTTAAATCGATAAAAGAGAATCCACTAAAAATACTGTTATGGTATCAATAAACTTGTGTAACACGTGCACAAACAAAACCGTGTATAAATATAGGAAAGGATTCAAGCGCGTAATTTATGCTAGTAGAGTTCTCGAGTGTCAGGTTAATGTGTCCGAGCTAAATCTCATTAAAATCATCTCCAGTCTGACGCTACTACATTATCCGCTGACAGGATATGATTACCCCGCATTAAAGGTCACGTTGAGATGACCTTTTAAGGAGCCAATAAAACTGTTGCCTTCAAAATCTTGCGGTATAACTTCATATATAAACCACAAATACTCATGCACGAAATTGACGTGAACTTCGGATGTTTACACGCCTAAAGTACCACTATATCCTATTTTTATCCCCGTTAAAATTAACTGTAAATGATTTATCCCAAAGGATCAGCTGGAAATGATTCACTTATCAAAAACCGTGTCCAAACATTGCTGTGCAAAATGCAATTTCATTGGGCGCAGCCGGGCTGATGTTTTATTGTTCGGAAGGTCATTTGAACGTGCCCTGTAATACTATGTCTTCAGTTAGGATTTGATTTTAATGAGATTGTGTCCGAGCTATACTGAAATACGATTTAAATTACACGCACTAATTTTGTATATGATTTCTGCACAACTTATGTGAATACAGTCGTCGCTGTATACAAAATATTTAAACATACCTAATGTTAAGTCAGCAAAGTCATACTTGTCTTTACATTATAATGTTCCGAATGAAATTAATGATTTCAACGATCCACAAAAGTGTAACGAATGGGATTTTTTGTTACCTCTTTATCTGCAGTTATGTGACATGTGACTAATATACTGTATTAATACAATAACTTACACCATATTTTGCTATATTGTGCAAACACTTGTTTTTAAAGTGTTTCAGTTGTATTATACTATACATGTATTATATTATATAGCAACTTTGTATGGCGTGGAGGCGGAAGCCCTCGACCCCCCACACCTATTGACGCGGACAATAAATATATATTGAAAGCAAACAAAATACGTAAACTTAACATTTAAATTAGCACTCTAATTTTGTAGTGAGTTATTAAGAATATTGTATTTTAATTCTGTTCTAGGCACGACTTTGATGAGTGGAAGGAAAACGGAAATGACAATTGGGGATACGATGATATACTTCCGTACTTTCTTAAATCAGAAGACATTCAGATAGATGAGCTGAAGAATTCCGAATATCATCACACAGGAGGTCCCCTGACTGTCACCAAGGAAACCGAAATCCCTTTAGCGCAAAGATTTGTCGATGCTGGTAAAGAACTTGGTTACGACGAAGTTGATTATAACGGTGAGAATCAACTTGGATTTAGTGTCAGTCAAGTGAACATTAAAAACGGGGTACGACAGAGTACGGCCGTCGCGTTTCTGCTTCCTGTCATGCATCGGGACAATTTGCACGTGGTTGTTAATGCACACGTTACCAAGATTAATTTGGAAGGGCGTGTAGCAAAAGGAGTTACATTTATTAAAGATAACAAAAAACACACAGTGAATGCAGAAAGAGAAGTGGTTCTGTCAGCGGGTTCTATTAATTCGCCCCAAATTTTGATGTTGTCTGGAATTGGCCCAAAGGAACACCTTGAGAGTTTTAACATCCCTGTGGTCGCCGATCTGCCAGTAGGCCGGAACTTAGAAGACCACATGTTCTCGATTATTGGCGGTTCAATAAATACATCAGACGCGTTTACGGAACCTAGGGCGACATCTCTGGTAAATGTTGCCAAATATCTGCTGTTTGGAAAGGGGCCCTTGTCGTCAGCTGTTCTTGTTGGAACCGCTTTCTTGAAATCCTCCAAATGTGAAACGAAATACCCGGACCTGCAAATTCATATGTTCGGATCACTTCCAATCAAGAAACTTATGAAATATAAATCTGACAAAATCACGGACGTTTTTCCCGATGACTGGGTCGATGGCTTCGTACTTTTGCCAATTCTGTTGCATCGCAAAAGCAAAGGTTATATCGCTCTACGCAGCGCAGATCCTTTCGATTATCCCATCATTGAGCCGAATTATCTCAGTAACGAAGAAGACATGGCAAAGTTTATAGAAGTTTCAAAACGGACTATGGATTTACTTGACACCAGGTCATTCAAAGAAATAGGAGCAACAAAAGAAGCGATGAACATTGCCTCGTGCAACCACACTGTATTCCTATCTGACGAATTCCACAAGTGTATCATTCAGAATTTCGCCGTCACCGTCTATCACCCGACGTCGACTTGCAGAATGGGCCCAAAATCCGACCGGAACTCGGTTGTAGACCCGCAGCTGCGCGTGAAAGGGGTCAAGCGCCTGCGCGTCGTCGACGCCTCGGTGATGCCGGGGGTTGTGTCCGGAAATACAAACGCGGCGACGATCATGATTGCCGAGAAGGCAGCCGACATGATTAGGAACATTGACACGGTGTGAGACATTAGAAAATACATTAAACTTCAGAAGTAAAAGTGACTGTGGCTACAAAAGGGCCCATGGGGACAAATGCAGTAACAAGCCTGAAATTTATATATAAATATTGGCATAAAGTATAGGTTAAAATAATGTACATATAATGAAAAAAGTGTTTATGCATTCTGAGAATGACACTTCTTGATTACATTTTGACGTCAGAGTTGTATCTTATGTAACTATAGTATGCACACATATTTGTACGAGTCAGAATAGCGCCGATGGTTAATGCGCTGTAAACTGTCATTTGTTCATACACTTACGTCGTCATGAGTTTGTTACCCGTTCTGGGTTTTCTTTTTTATTATTTTTTTTTTCAAGTATTGTTGTTTAATTATTTTTTATCCAAAATCTCATTGACAATATTGCCAACTGTTCATTATTTATTGTATACGCCTTTGTATTGCTCAATTCAATTGAATATAAGCATTAACATCTTTGTCAGAGCTCATTTTCCAGATTACATTTTATTAAGTCCCTTCAATTTGCACTTTATATTTGCTTTAAACGCATGCACGGATATTGATGAGATAGCGTACCCTAGTCATGCCCATACACACCTAATTGTGAGATAGCGTACCCTAGTCATGCCCATACACACCTAATTGTGAGATAGCGTACCCTAGTCATGCCCATACACACCTAATTGTGAGATAGCGTACCCTAGTCATGCCCATACACACCTAATTGTGAGATAGCGTACCCTAGTCATGCCCATACACACCTAATTGTGAGATAGCGTAACCTAGTCATGCCCATACACACCTAATTGTGAGATAGCGTACCCTAGTCATGCCCATACACACCTAATTGTGAGACAGCGTACCCTAGTCATGCCCATACACACCTAATTGTGAGATAGCGTACCCTAGTCATGCCCATACACACCTAATTGTGAGATAGCGTACCCTAGTCATGCCCATACACACCTAATTGTGAGATAGCGTACCCTAGTCATGCCCATACACACCTAATTGTGATATAGCGTACCCTAGTCATGCCCATACACACCTAATTGTGAGATAGCGTACCCTAGTCATGCCCATACACACCTAATTGTGAGATAGCGTACCCTAGTCATGCCCATACACACCTAATTGTGAGATAGCGTAACCTAGTCATGCCCATACACACCTAATTGTGAGATAGCGTACCCTAGTCATGCCCATACACACCTAATTGTGAGATAGCGTACCCTAGTCATGCCCATACACACCTAATTGTGAGATAGCGTACCCTAGTCATGCCCATACACACCTAATTGTGAGATAGCGTAACCTAGTCATGCCCATACACACCTAATTGTGAGATAGCGTAACCTAGTCATGCCCATACACACCTAATTGTGAGATAGCGTACCCTAGTCATGCCCATACACACCTAATTGTGAGACAGCGTACCCTAGTCATGCCCATACACACCTAATTGTGAGACAGCGTACCCTAGTCATGCCCATACACACCTAATTGTGAGATAGCGTACCCTAGTCATGCCCATACACACCTAATTGTGAGATAGCGTACCCTAGTCATGCCCATACACACCTAATTGTGAGATAGCGTACCCTAGTCATGCCCATACACACCTAATTGTGAGATAGCGTACCCTAGTCATGCCCATACACACCTAATTGTGAGATAGCGTACCCTAGTCATGCCCATACACACCTAATTGTGAGATAGCGTACCCTAGTCATGCCCATACACACCTAATTGTGAGATAGCGTACCCTAGTCATGCCCATACACACCTAATTGTGAGATAGCGTACCCTAGTCATGCCCATACACACCTAATTGTGAGATAGCGTACCCTAGTCATGCCCATACACACCTAATTGTGAGATAGCGTAACCTAGTCATGCCCATACACACCTAATTGTGAGATAGCGTACCCTAGTCATGCCCATACACACCTAATTGTGAGATAGCGTACCCTAGTCATGCCCATACACACCTAATTGTGAGATAGCGTACCCTAGTCATGCCCATACACACCTAATTGTGAGATAGCGTACCCTAGTCATGCCCATACACACCTAATTGTGAGATAGCGTACCCTAGTCATGCCCATACACACCTAATTGTGAGATAGCGTACCCTAGTCATGCCCATACACACCTAATTGGCGAACAGCGAATCTTGTGTTATGAGGATTTTATTTAAGGTACATATGTCATGGTAAAATTAAAATGAAAACTTAACGCAAACTGACCATCGACTGCGTCATAATAATATTATAGTAATGGCCTTAAACATGATTTTATAACATGTATAAGTCAAATTATTTTAACGTCACTAGCTAATCTTACATTATTTATCTGAAACGGTCCCAATTCCAAGTGAGACCTTAATTCCGATGATCCACTGTTTTAAATAGTCATTGCACCTTAGGGTAGGGTTTTTCTTATTTATTTTGTTGAAATTTAGTTGAAAAATATTCGGAAAATAGGTCTGTGTAAAATAAAGACATTTTCATGAAACATGTAGAATAACTACATTTTCTGCTATTTCTGACATAAGTCTGTTATTGTGTCAAAGTTTCGGGAAAATAATACAATACAATACTCTAGTTATGTGTGTCTGCAATGTTGACGATTCATGAATGGATAATATAAATCTGAAGTACTGTTGAAAAAACAAGGCCAAAAACAAATATGTTTCATGTTGTTATAGTGTGTCCTCGGAATTTGAAACAAATTCAAAATGGCGGATTTAGGTTACTATCAAACATATTTTCAATTTAATGGTCATTTTTGCATGACAAAAGTGCAACACATTTTCAAGGCAATAGATAAATGATTATTATTTCATTGTGAGTAGACATTATTCATTTTCAAAAGCCACTATATTAGTTTGATATGCCTTCAGTATTACCGTACTTGGTTTGGTGGTGACTATCGTTGTCTTGGTAACAGATTTTCAAGGATACACAGAATCACAATTTCTTATTTAAACACTGTTGTTTACGTGTTTATAATACAAGGTATTTATTTTTGCGTCTTAAAAGATTGTTTTCTATAAAGCGTCCTGGATGAAAACAAGTCCAAGTGTTAAAATTTTGAAGAAAAAAATCCTTGGACGGTTCTCTACCCAAGTTGCTCAAATGGCTCTGTTCCGTTGAAAAACGTGGCCGCCAAAGCTTAAACAGAAACATTTTTAAACGACATTTCCTCCTAAATCCCTGGGTAGATTTTCAAATAATTGCACACAAATGATCCTTGGTTGGTTCTCTACCAAAGTTGCAAAGTTGGTTTAGTTCCTTTGAAAAACATGGCCGCGGGGCCAATTTTCTGTATATGACTATACTGTAAACTTTGAAAATCTTCTTGTCAGCAACTATTGGTGACCGGTTGGACACTCCTTACTTAGCCAGTAGAGCGTTACACGCACTCTTGTGCCTCTTGTTATAATTATCCATGTTACACACAATGACTGAGTATTTATAGCTTAATTAAACAAACAAAATCCCCTTATTATATTATATTATTACTGCTAATCGTATTAATTTGTTATTGTATCACATAACGGATTACCGCACCTCAATATGTATGTTATTTAATGTTATTGCATATGTTACTATATATAGTAACACATTTTCGTTAAAAAACAAGCATTATGTGGTTTGCATATGGTGTGGGTGGGGTCAAGGTCAAGGTCACCGTTACTAAAAATATATAAACGGTTTCCGCTTAATAACTTGGGAACGCATCGAAATTTTAAATGAAACTTCATACATAGATACCTTATATTCAGACCTTGCTTGGGATTGCATATGGGGTGGGTGGGGTCAAGGTCACCGTTGCTAAAAATAGAAAAAACGGTTTCAGCACAATAACTTGAGAACGCATCAAGATATTTTAATGAAACTTCATACATATATACCTTATAACTATACCTCGCTTGAGATTGCATATGGGGTGGGTGGGGTCAAGGTCACCATTGCTAAAAATAGAAAAACAGTTTCAGCTCAATAACTTCAGAACGCATCGAGATATTTTAATGAAACTTCATACATAGATACCTTATATTGAGACCTCTCTTGGGAGTTCATATGGGGTGGGTGGGGTCAAGGTCACCATTGCTAAAAATAGAAAAACGGTTTCCGCTCAATAACGTGAGAACGCATCGAGAAAGTTTAATGAGACTTCATACATAGATACCATATATCGAGACCTCGCTTGGGATTGCATATTAAACAAAGTTCTTAACAATTGCACATATTCACAACTTGTCTGCAAGTCGGAGGGCATACATATTTTACAAACATCTCTCGTTAATATAGATCTTTTTCGTATAAACCACAATTTGTATTATGAACAATATAATACGACAGTGCCCTAGCCCTATAATTATGCGGTTTCGGCAACTTTCTTTACGTATTCAAAATAAAGGAATTACATTTATAGGCATTGCATTTGATAATTTTACTGGTTTAATGACATAGCACCAATAGAAATAATACATCAACTCTTTTATTTGACATATGCAAATAAAAAGGTTAAACAACGGCTCTGGTGTGACATCTGTCCATAATGGCACACCTGATAAGTAATGTCCCTCGGGCTAAAGCCCTCGGGTCATTACTGATTAGGTGTGCCATTATGGACAGATGTCAAACCGGCGCCGTTTATTAACCTTTAAGTAACACTAAAACAACGTTAGTATTGTAAATGAGTATACACATTTATAATCATGCTATAACCTATAGTCAGCATTACTCTGCGATTGGATTTATGAAACAGTATGTAATATATAAAGTCTTAATAATATTTGTGAATTAAAGTGCTAAGAAACAAACCATAATCGAATGCTTGATTTATTTCCTATACTTTCTTTTAGCCTTAGGTACACATTCCCGATTATGGCTCCCGATAACTTCCCGACTGCGATACGATACAAATAATAAAAAATTCGGGAATGTCGGGACGCTGTTGGGACTCTGTCTGGCGGTGTCGGAACGCTGTCGGTACGCTGTCCTAAGAATCGGGAATTATCGGGCTATGTTCGGCGTGATCAGCCAAGCACTCGCGACAGTTAATGTTTCCCTTAATATTCGTGAGACTCATCCGAATTTTGTATAGTCGGGACTCTGTCGGTGTAGATTCGGCTGTATCGGTTCAAATTCGGGACTGTGTCGGGATGTTATCAGGACAATGTCCTATGGAACGGGATTTATAAAGCATTATACATTATATAGAAATATCACGTCTGAAGTTTTGCGGCAGTCACAAATTCTCGATTATGGCACCCGACAGCGTCCCGATAGAGCAACGATACAAATAATCAAACAGTCGGGAATGTCAGAACGCTGTCGGGACGCTGTCGGGTGACTGTCGGGAAACTGTCGGATCCCATTCGCGAAAATCGGGACGCTGTCGGGACGCTGTCGGGACATATTTGATCTTGTGATAAAAAATAAATTGAATTTCGAGCCCCGATTCTCAAAATATTGTCCCGACTTTTGACATATTTGATTCGGGACGCTGTCGGCTCAAGAACGGCAGTAAACATCGGGAATGTGTGACTGAGGCATTAACGACGTGGCTATTCGCTCTGGTAATATAACATAGACGTTTTTCAGTGACATAAATTATGACAAGTGCCTTGTTAAAATGACTGTTTTTAAATTTATTTCCTAATTAATCCATAAATCAAGGTACTGGTAATGTAATTTTTTCCGATTGTAACACGTTCATACTACGTGGCTATTGTACATAGCCTACTTCGCCTGCAACCTCCACACATAGATTTGACTGGTTACGGGAAATGCTCGTATCAAATCACTGCCCTCACCAACTTTCACGTGACATAGTCAAATCATGTGGTGTAAGTTAAAATGGTGGATAAGCAGAAAATAAAACACAACGTGGACACCTTTCGGTGTTATATTTACTTACGCGTAAAAAAAATTATGTTTGTTTCAGGTTACCAGACCTACCCGAAAAAAATGCACCGACCCTAGAACATTTTATTGAGTTTATCAGGTACATTTTTGTTCAATCGTTTTTTGGATAAATAAGTGTTTCGTTTGATAGCATCAACTTATAAACAATGTTTTAGGATATTACAGATATGTTTTGAATATATATTCACTTTTAGAATCTTCAAGTTGACCATTTACCAAATAAATAAAAAATAGCAATAAAACAATAAATCCCGACCTTCCAATTCTAATTTGTTTGGGCCTGAAACAAACAATTTTTTACGCCTTACTTTACTCGACCCATAATGCAATATTTCTGTAGGAGACTAGGAGTTTTATACAATAATAAAAATGATTTAAAAAATCTAAAAATAAATCCTTCTATACTATAAGGATTTAACTCGTGGTGGCAGTGGTTACTGTATTCCGCCGAAAGGGAAATAACCGCTGCAAGGAGTATACTGCTTACTTTCTAAGACAACATTAAATATGTATAAGCGCAGTTTTGTTTACTGCACAACATGTACGAAAAGTTTTACTATGGCACATGGTTACTACTTGGTCGCAGTTGACAATTTGAACGAGTGATATGGGAATCTACGCCGTCAAATAAGACATGCAGATATATACTATTTTAGTTATGACTATCAACGATTATTATTAGTTTTACACGTATTGGATCACGTGGCATGGCTTTGCGTTATTCCAATACTTTGCAGTGATTCTATGGGCAAACAAGCAAACATGTTCTTATAAAAGTCATTCGCTACAAGCGTAACCTACAGCGTGGAAGAACAGCTCGCGTGGAAGGCTCATTAACGGCACGTTTGTTCTGGAATTACGTCAATAAAAATACATCGGTTGACATTTAAAATTTAGTATTGTTCAGCGTATGTTACCAGGTTTTACAAATTGCTTGGCAAAGTGCATACTGTTTTGTATTGCAATCGTGTACCAGAATATTTAAGTTGTTCATCATCTTGAATTGAAGGTAGACTGACACGTGTTAAAAAGATAATTGAAATGGAATGTTACCCGTACAATTTCACAGAATGCCACGTAACGTACTGGATATGGCGAACAGTGCCAGTTCTGCAGATCGCCATCGGGACTTGTGGTAACATTCTGAACATTGTCACCCTTCTTAGGAAACGTTTGCGGCAACATTCCACGACGATATACCTCTTAGGAAACGTTTGCGGCAACATTCCACGACGATATACCTCTTAGGAAACGTTTTGCGGCAACATTCCACGACGATATACCTCTTAGGAAACGTTTGCGGCAACATTCCACGACGATATACCTCTTAGGAAACGTTTGCGGCAACATTCCACGACGATATGCCTCCTTTTTCTTGCAGGTGCCGACCTAACCCTCCTATGGACATCGATATTTGCGCACATGTTTCAGCAAATACAACGCGTTAATCTGAGAAATAGTAGTGCATTTCTCTGCAGGGCGTTTCCGTGGATAAATTATGGGATTTCAGGCTTTTCGGTTTGGCTTCTAGTTGTGATGACGGTTGAGAGGGTGCCGATGACAAGCTCCTTAGCCTTGGCAAATAAAAAGCCAAGTAACAAAGTACCCTTGTTGATAGCGACCATGTTACTGCTACACTGTCTACTGTTCCCATCGCATTACTTCTTTGGATTTCGTCTAGAGATGATTTCTGTCAGGTATGACAATATCACCCATTTAACTAAGTATGAAGCAGTGTGTGCTAAGGTCACCTTAGAGATTGATACCTTTTACCGCCGTGTTTGGCCCTTGATGATCATGACGACGTTAAACATCGTACCAACTGTAATTATAGTGGTTGGAAACATCGTGCCAACTGTAATTATAGTGGTTGGAAACATTTGTACCTACTGTAATTATAGTGGTTGGAAACATCGTACCAACTGTAATTATAGTGGTTGAAAACATCGTACCAACTGTAATTATAGTGGTTGGAAACATCGTACCAACTGTAATTATAGTGGTTGGAAACTTGGCTATAGCTATCAACATAGTCCGCCAATTTCGAATAATTGCCCGAGTTTATCCACTAAATAGAAACGCTGCACTACAACAGTACAAACGCAAGAAACCCCTATACAAGATATTGTTTCTGGTCTGCGGCTTCTTCATCGTGACAAACTTGCCGTCCGTACAATATTTACCTTCAGTTTTGGAACAGCATAGACGTGTCATCACCCCGGGGATTGGCACAGAGGAACATGTATGACGCCATATTTGTCTCTTTGGCGTATTGCAACTTTACTTTCAATTCCTTCCTGTATTTCGTCAGTGGGACACTTTTCTAAAAGGAGTGGCGTGCATTTGTCAGCTCCGTTATCAATGCAGTGCGGAAGTGGTTTTGTTTCAGAACAGATGTTGCACAGCAATCATCCACAAACCCTGGCTATCCGCCTGTCGTCGGTAGGTCCTAACTGACGTCATCAAAGCTTGTCAAGTCAGTACATAATATAATGCTATCACAATGTCAGAAGTGTACGTACCAACTTTGATAGAGTGAATGTTTTTTCTTCTTTATACTACAATACATACAAATACATGTGTTATGGTGATTTTGTTGTTTCTCTTTGGTGGGATTTCTTTAGTTTTTCACTTCACGTGTATAATATAATCGTTTTGGCTGCGCATACTACTATTGCGTCTGTTATTTCCTTTGTGCTGTGAATAGCTTTCATCACCAGAAGCAAATTAATTTTATTCCTGTAACAGTATAGGCATACATACACATTTTGTTAATAAGCGTAATGTTAACAATTGCGCAATTATTATGATTTATGATATACCGAGAGCAGTTTTTTATTCGATTACCGGGCAGAAGACACACTGTACACCATCGACTCCCTTTGGTATGAGAGGCTACAGCATGCTCCGTACTGTCCGGATTTGGCCCCCTTTGACTTCGGCATATTTCCCCGTCTCAAGTCAGATCTCAGGGGTCGCAGGTTCGAGACTAAGGATGATCTAAAGTATTCATTTCGATCAGCTGTGCGTTCGTTTCCTCAGCAATTCTATGTTGACGCATACAGGAAGTGGGTACATCGTCATAGGAAGTGTGTGGAGTGTTCTGGGGAATATTTTGAGAAACTCTGACAGTCCATGATGACAACGTTCAGTTTAACGTCATGATGACGCTTCGTAATGACGTCAAAGTGCTCCGTAACAAATGTGATATGTTGTATTTAAAAGTGTATTTTGGGTATGTATTTTGATACAGAAGTATAAAATTTACAGATTTTGATCAGAAATGATTATTCTTTCAGCCCATTTGAATTTAAAATATCTGTGATAAAAATCTTGACATGTATGCGAGTACTCCGGGGAACGTTTTGACTGCACCTCGTATTATACGATATAAAGGAAATACTGCGTGTGTTGCACAAACTATTAGTAAACATTTCATGAAGAAGTCAAACTTGAAACATAGCTAATTTATGACTATTAGTAGTAATTTATTAACTTCAGTTCTACTGTGTTTCCCCCAACAATCGATACATGTACAAAGCATTTCTGAATCAGTTGTATTCTATTTCCTATATGTATGCACTAGAATGTTACATAATTCCAGCAAGAAATCGGTCTGTCACGTCAGCCGGACATGTCAGGCAAATTTTGTGTCTGACTGGCAGTTATTTACCTAGAATCAGTCCGACAGTACTGTCCGATAGCTTATTGAAGGTTACAAAAACATTTTTTGGGGTCGGGCAAATTAGATTTTGGTCCAGCAAGTTATAAGATGTTGTCAGACTGAATGTCTGACATAACTTTCGAGCTTTCGGGATGACTGTATTGTCTAAAATTAAACTGTAGTTATTCTATACTCGTATATAGCATCACTCAAATGTGATTTAGTATATATAAATAAATATGGTGTTTATAAATGCATGGCATGTAATCCTTGTGGTTGTTCCTCCGTTCGCGCTATCATTGACCTGTAGAAAATACACATACTGTTAATGTGTATATCACAAATACTTAAATTGTAAAGGCCAACGTATTTCATCGTGGCATTAGTTTTGTGTACATACAGAAAAGGAATTGTAAATAAAAACATTTCATGTGTTGTCTAGATATAAAATTTCGAATTGTTAAAGACAAATCAATACGTTTTGCTAATTTAGCTAATTGTTGTTTGCACACAACACAAATATTGAAAAATATTACTTTAATCCAATTCACAAAATAACTTATTGTAATGGAGAAATCTTACCTTTTCTGAAAAGTTTGTATATCAATCGCGGAAATACAGCAATTTGAATCATAAATACAACGTTTTAAAATTATGTACAACGGACAATGAAGCAGGAGTTTTTTTTTAAATATTATATTGAAATAGTATAACATATAAACATATAGGGTAATTGGAAAAAACAATAACACAACAGTTTCAAGTCAGTGACATTATTTGCATTGGTATGTATGCACTTATGCCCTGCATTGGTATGTATGCACTTATGCCCTGCATTGGTATGTATGCACTTATGCCCTGCATTGGTATGTATGCACTTATGCCCTGCATTGGTATGTATGCACTTATGCCCTGCATTGGTATGTATGCACTTATGCCCTGCATTGGTATGTATGCACTTATGCCCTGCATTGGTATGTATGCACTTATGCCCTGCATTGGTATGTATGCACTTATGCCCTATAATAAACTAATCACTATCAATTAACTTCATATATTTTACTAGAAGGTAAAACTATAATACTGATATTGTGAAATACGTGTGTTTTGGCACTATATAAATAAAGTACTTATTTATCAAATAATAATAATTAGGTTAATATGAGAACAAATGATTCTCCTAGAGATAGGCTAATACGGCAGACGAGAAATATCGTCAATAAATGATTATGCGCTAAATGGTTGCAAAAGACCCACACGATGTAAGCAAAATGTTTTATTTTTCAGCGACCTAACGACTTTATTATTTTGTTTTAAGGAAGGAAAGTAATGTATTTATATAGAAACAGCGGTAAATGTTGAAGCGTGTCACTGTCTATTACATTCTATTTATTGCTTTATATTGACACCATAAACAAATTACTCCTAGTAGTTATTCTTACACTATTTTGTGCGTTACCAGAGCATCACTAGTTTCTATTATTGTAATCTTATTAGCATGTAAGTTACATTTTGCTTACTGTTAATATTTAAAAAATCATTGCTAGTGCATTGAAAATAATTTCTAGTACAGTGAAAATAATCGCTAGTACAGTGAAAATAATCGCTAGTACAGTAAAAATTACCTAATAATGGCTAACTTGCATTTCAATTAAACATTCTTAAACTTTAAATTATCGACATAAATACTTCTAAGTGATTATTCTCAGATTTTGGATAGTTTGCTTAAAATACCTATATTTTGCTGCTGTTATAATTCTGCTCATTCAACATGAACTAGTGCGTAAAGTACTCATACATTTTCATGAAACTTAACAAGTATATTAAGTACGTGCATATATAATTATAACAGCATTACCACTTTCCAGATTCTCACAAAAATTAAATATTGGCATAACCAATAAGCAGTAATGAACACAATCTTTGCAGTTCATCAACATTTATGTTTTAAACAGACAATATGTCTGGTTACAACATGACGACTTTCCAGGTACTTTGTAAAATATTTCATTCTCACAAAATAAAATAAACAAAACAAATTAGCAGTAATGAATACAATCGTGGCCCACAATTATTCACAGATTATCACGTACCAGGGGAGATCACTGTGAGGTGATTGACAAATTGTAAACAACTAATACGGTCGCTTTGTTTATAGTTAGTATGCAATTATATAGCAAAAGCGTACTTTTACCGAAATATGTTAGTTATTTAAGAGCCCGTAGGGCGAGGTTAAATAATTAACATATTGAGGTAAAAGTATACTGTACGTGTTTTATACCATACTGAGCGTGCGGTATATCGAAATTGTGTTGTTATTTATACGCACGCTACATATTGCACGGTTAGGCTCCGCCCACCAGTGATATGACAGTTATTGAATACCACAAGACAAAGAAAACTCTCTTAAATAAGGTATACATTGGAATTGTTATGCGTTTACGTTGTTTACATGATTGCAAAATGTGGCGGTGAAGGATAGCTTGCGTCAATGTTTCTATTGGACGACATTGTTTGTGTATTGTTTTTTGTTGCAGTAAAAGAAATAAATGTTTTCCTAAACGCAGTAAGTGTATGTATCAGTTCAAGACGACCAGATTTTTGAAAAATTCAAAAATAATTTTGCTTGTGGAAACCAATGTTTTCTGCTTGAATTTGGTAAATTAAGAAGCATTTTTTATTCTTACAGTAGAATAAATTTAAAACAAAATAAACTTTAAATGAACCTGCCAAAGACTTAAGGAATTTTATGATTTTAAGGAATTTACTTAAGTTTTCACTAAGGAGCTTTGTGGATTCGACCCCAGGGCCAGTATTCACAAAGCTCCTAAGGTAAATCTTAACTTAAGTTGTACTTAAGTGGAAATTTCAGATCAAATTTTCTATGTGAAATCCAATGATTTCTGTGCCTTAGCAGTACTAAACATATACGGAATATTTACAAATTGACAACAATCTAATCTTAAAAGACCTATACACGAAACAGTCAGAGACTTAAGGAATTTTATTAATTTAAGGAATTTTATTAATTTAAGGACTTTACTTAAGTTTTCCCTAAGGAGCTTTGTGGATACGGGCCCAGGCGTATTTCATGGTCAGTCTTCATTACCTAACATGCTTCAATAGCCCAATGTGATGCACTGATTGTAGAATCTATTACTAATGAAGCATCGGTCTGGTAAGGCCATACCAATTTGATTCTATGTTTAGCGTCCACGGGCTGGTAGGTTTTTTGATGCCTGAACGGAGAAAAAAACAACAATTTTGACACTGTGAAAAATCGATTTGGAAAGCATATAAAAATTTGAAAAAAGGACGCTTAGGTGTGTTTTTTCCCCCAATATTTGTAATTATGTATGTGCAACTAGTCAATTAACACAGTTAAAATACTGTGTTAAAGTAGGTTCCCAATATAAAGATGATAAATAACAGTTTTGCAGGTAAACATTTGCTTTAGTTTGTACCACTGCCATGAATAAGTTGTGAAAGGAAACTGTTTTTATCGACTTATTGTTTGTTTTTTCCTGCCTGGTTGGTAGGTTTTGAAAAATCATGGGGACGCTGTATGGACTAATCGTCAGTCATAAATGGACTGCATGTCGTGTCTTGCTTGAAACAATACACATCTGGCCCCGTGTTCACAAAACAAGTTAAGCCTGATTTCCAGGTGTAAGATGAACTAGAGCCAGATATTTTAGGATCAGGCTCAAAATGGCGTTCACTAAAAATCTGGATCAATTTTTAATTGTTGATCAAATATATAGTATACATGATTATGAACTCCTCTTTGCATATGTTTCTATCTGATGTGAAGATTTTAATCAAAATGTAACAAATTTTTTTGTTTATTAAATCTAAAACAAAAGTTATTTGAAAAATAAAAAACAATCAGATTCGGCTCAGTTGAGCTGGAACTGCAAGATCAGCTAAGTTTGAACTTGATCCTGCAGTTTATCTTTTGTGAACATGGGGCCTGCTGTCTGCTGGAATATTCAGTGTTAGGTGAAATAACTCTTCAAGTACGAAAGAAATCAGTAATTATAGTAAAAATGATGAATGAAAATTGGATACAGTGAATTCCACTTGCATTTGTATAATACAAAATACAAGAAAAGCAATGTTTTATCCCAAATTCCTATCATAAATAAACGAAAGTAAACATAAATTGATGGAAATTATATCGATATTGAACCTGTATCAAACAGACAATTAGTTTGTAGAGATAAAAAAAGAGTATTAAACGTTTACTTTTTGTGTGATCCATTCATTATTAGCTCGACTTTTCGAAGAAAAAAATTAGAGCTATTGTCGTCGCTCTGTCGCCTGTTTTTTTTGTTAAAACTATCAAAGATATCCTAGTAAACGTTCAATACTTGTTCACTGTCAAAAGAGCAATCCATTACAACGTTCGAGTAACGTTAATACAAATATTTTGAGCAAAAAGGGAATAAAAATATCAAATAACATTTTTATACAAATACGATTATATATTTACACATATTTGTTTTGTCTTGTTCTTTTCTCTTTTTTTCTATCTATGCTTTTTATTATTTTGTAATGTTTATTAAAATACAGAATTCATAAGATAACAACTCTTAGATAATCGCTTCTTCGTCTTCGTCTGCCGTGTCAGTCTCTGTGGTGTTTTTAGTTGTTCGCAGAACAACTAAAGATACCGCAATTCCAAAATTGAACAGTCTAAGAACTATGATCCTATCAGCTTTAGGCCAGTCGACTACGCGCAAGTAAGAAGTGCCGTTTTGAATATCGTTTAATTTGTCAAATGATTGCCATTACGATAATGAATTTAATTAGAACATGACATGTTGGGAAAACGTAAGTCAACAACTTTCAATGAAGGATCAAATATGACTATACTCGCGGAAGAACAATAAAAAAAATAGTACGTTATGCAACGTCCTAATACATTAATGAATGAAAATCTTGGGTCACGAGGCGAGCCGAATAGACAAAATCTAACCCTTACCTATTCATCTCGTTATCGCCGACTCATGTAAAGACAATTTGTTGAGTAGTGAATTTGTTTAGTAGTGAATGTTTATTACTCATTTTATTATTTACGTGGCCATCATTATAGCGTAAAGTTTAGCGATTATTACGCAGTAGCGGTTGATTTTTACGGAGCATTCCGGAAATAGCCAATGCATCACGATTGAGGTCGGATATACTAATCATATCAGAAACTACAATTTTGATAATTTCCTTGTTAATTCTGAACCGATTTTTACGAAATAAAGACGAGTGCCCTGTCATAACAGAATTACACCATTCCAATAGAGTTTCTGGCAGATTTATTTAGTATGTATTTCAAAAACTGCAACAGGGCATATTTTTAAACATAAATTGACATGCTATGTGTGGAATAGTTTTCGTTTAATCGTCGATAAATTTCATAATATTGCTGCTGATGATGCCAAACGTAGGGCGGATACTGTAATTCTTACCAGAGAAACAGCACAAAAAAAGTATGTTTGCTCACATTCGTCTGATGCCGATTTTTTGGTAGAAAATAAAATATTGCTATGTGTGGGTCACAAATCTGTTATGCTATGTGTGGAATACAAAAGTTTAAGACATTGCAAACTTCCCATTAAAGCCATTTAATATAATTTTCTTTAACTTACACTACAACACTGACAGTTGAGGGTCAATAACATGAATCTTTCAGCGCATTTGAAAATACGTCTGTTGCGGCAAGCCTTTTCTAGTGAGTTTCTGTGTCTATTTACACGTTAATTTTTGACTTGTACTTTTCCTTCAAATTTATCTTCAGGGGTCAACAATTCTATTGTAAATACCTGCACGTATTTATATGTATATAAAATATATAAGGGTATGCTATAGTTTTTCTTTAAGCCCTTGGTCTGGTCTTTGCCCATTTAAAAGTTTAGCACATAATGCGCATTAATAAACTACGACAAATCGTTTGGATTTCATTTCTAGTTAATATAATTAACAGTACACATATTTTGCCTTTATTAATGCAAATGTAATACATATTGTTCCTTTCCATTTTCCTTAATGTTACAGCGTTATCTAAAACATTCACGGTGCATATGGTCACCGCATACTGCTGAAATAAAATTGAAATGCACAGTATACTTCTTGGAAAAAGTCGTTGAACAGGCACGATGTATATGTATTTAAATTCAAATATTTAACAATCCATATACTCTATGATAAAACCACGCGTTGCACGGAACAAAATATGATTTAAGCCACACATGAACGTTCAATTTTAGTAAAATAGTGCTGTATTGAATGATATGCATAATTCGCATTTAAACCTAACGTTTCAATATAACGTTTATAGTTCCAAACGTATTTTTTTCAACACAAACACAGTGATAAGATCACAGAAACTTAAATGAGCTCCTATATAGCCAAAATGGAAGAGAAATCTAAATATATATTTGAAAATTCACTTCATGAATAAAAGACATGGACACTTTTTCACTTCGTCTATGACGAGGGAAGAATTTCAGGCAAATAAGTTGTAAGAATATTTAGTAGCGATATCCACTGTGTTCCGTAGAACTAAAAGTATTGTCATATAATGATGAAAACCCAGAGAAATTAACATTTTCTTGCGCTGCACTCTGTTTTTTTTGTCCATAAGTCTGCGGTGCCCATCCATTCATTATAAAAGTAACGTAGTTGTATTACATCAGTATACGGTGACCATATACACCGTGACATTCATTAAAACGTAAATTTTGTAGTCGTAGTCCTACCTCAATCACGTCCACCAAACGATAATTATGGATTATATATTATGTTTTCTTTAGACATACATACTGTTTTTGGCATGATTTAAATGTACGCTCGTATTTCTCTATAGGATTCCTACCATCTGCGCCAGCATAGAGCTAGCGCGCACGATGGACCGCAGTCATATGTGTGAACCCAGTGTGGGAAGTCCTTCACCGACCGGTACCTTCTCAGAGCCCACGAAAGGACAGAAAGAAAATAGGACAGAAAGAAATGAAGATTATGTACTGTTTGTCAGATAAGATGTAGGGAACACATGCCCAAGCACACTGAGGAAAAGAGCGACGATTGCTGCAAAACAAAACATATTAGCAGTATATATAGACATCAACGTACATGTATACACAGTGATAAAAACTGAATTATTATTATGTGTTAATAAGAATTTATTGTCCGAACAAATTGGCTATCGTTACTTGCAATAGTTTAATGTTAATAATGAACACTTATCTAATAGGAATATAAGTTTTGTGCTGTTTCCTTAAGGACATTGTTTGATTGGCAAACATTCTACCAATACTAACCAATCAAATCTCTAATAGCAGATGTGCACTAAAACGGAATGCGCTATAGACAATTGTCACCATATTGATATCCTACACTTATCCGATTACAAGACGACTTTTTTCAATGTAATTGGTCCAGAAAAGTAAAAGACATTTTGTAGCGCAATGTTGATTAATGAATGGGACATTGTGCGTCAACGTTTTCAAATTTGATAATGCACAGAGGTAACTGATGCGTCAATTTCGGACAATACGTAATCTGAAAGTCACTCTATCACAGATGGAAGAACCTTCATACTATATTATAATATGTTGGTAATATAAGTAATATACTAATCTTAAAATCGATATTTTCCATTCTATAAACGAAGATATCAACAAGATATTTGAACTTATCTTTTTGTTTTATAAGAACTTGATTGTTTGTTTTATCTTAGTAAAATTATTTTGTAATATTGTGTGCAATATCATACAAATGTGCGACAAGCCTGGTGTTGAAATACATTTTAATGTACATTTAAAATATGTATTTTATTAATCTAAAATTAGTTTTTCGCAAGGTTTAAAGATTGGTGCAAACTATGTTTATGTATATTCACACTAATATTTGTCCAATTCTTCTGCGATAGAGCAGCTTTAAAAAACGGCTGGATGTTTTGTATCAAATCAGGTTAAATTTCGTATGAATTTAAAATCATTTTAAATCAAACATTATTCAATCAATATTTTACTTGGTGATGCTCACATTTTGTGATTGTACCTGTATTTAGCTGTGATTACAAATCTCTGATTTAAATTGTTTTCGAATTGATATATAATTATATTCATCTTATCTTTATGCTCAAAACAGAACTGGTAATAGAGAAATAAGGAAACAGACATAATAAAAACATATTGTTTATTGCATTGTATGCTGCACACTAAATCTATTTTGATTCCAAGATCAGGTCATAGTCTTGTAGTGGGCAAGAGTTTGCTGTCGTTTCGTCTTGACTTCACCCAGCCGACTGAAAGAGATCCACGCTTGACAGCATTGATGTTCAAAGAAAAATTTCCCCTTTGTTCCGCCCCTTTACTCTCTTGCGAGCTGTCGTGTCAAAGAAATGGGTCCTGAAATGTAATCGGGAAATATACAAGCTTTTCATTATTATATGGTTGAGCAAACTACAAATAACTAATCAGTAGTATGAATTTCAATTATGCTTGGATTCATGCTTATATGTTTGAAATAAATATCTTCAAATTTTCCCAAACTACTCATTAACACGAAAATTGGATAATCATTGAAGTAAGAGAACCATTATGCATATAATTATATAATAATATAACATGATTTGAATACCTCACTTGAAATTCATCTGGGGTAGATTCATTTTCAACTTCATGGAAGTCCGTAGCAGCAGTAGTAGTTGTAGTAGTAGTAGTAGTAGTCTGAAAAAAGAACATATTTGATAATAATATCACATATCATATGGAAGCGGACATGAATCAACTTTGTGACACACTATGAAAATAAAACTATTAAAATCTTTATTCTTATTTTCAGTAACAATACAAATGCATGAAAGCAGCATATTAATGTAAATTAATAGGCAGGTATGCTCTAACCAATTTTGTATTCCACACATAGCATAACAGATTTGTGACCCACACATAGCAATATTTTATTTTCTACCAAAAAATCGGCATCAGACGTATGTGAGCAAACATACTTGTTGTGCTTTTTCTCTGGTAAGAATTACAGTGTCCGCCCTATGTTTGGCATCTTCAGCAGCAATATTATGGAATTTATTGACAATTAAACAAAACAATTCCACAAATAGCATGTCAATGTATGTTTAAAAAGATGCGCTGTTGCAGTTTTTGAAAAAAACAACACTTAATTAATCTGCCAAAAACTCTAATGGAATGGTGTAATTCTGTTATGACAGGGCACTCATCTTTATTTCGTGAAAATCGTTTCAGAATTAATAGACAAATTATAAAAAATAGTACCTGAAGCGAGGGATTTTTTTGGGTGGAATGACCCACACAGAACAAAATAGATCACGTGGTACAGGCGCCGTGAAATCCGTCTACGCCGGTGTACATTCACGAACATGAGTGTTATTTAACGGACAAGGGTATTACTGAATCGTGAATTCACATTGACTGTCTTATGAACGCCTGTTGAACGCTTTTGCCATACCAGTTTGAGTCTATGTTTAGCGTCTTCGGGCTGGTAGGTTTTGGGATGCCTGAAAGAAAATAAATAAATAAATTTCAAAATGTGAAAAATCGAGTTGGAAAAGGCTACAAAAAGTTGGAAAGTGACATGACTTTTAGGTGTTTCTACTAATATTTGTAAAACATAGTGTGCAAGCAGTCAATTTACACAGTTAAAATACTGTGCTACAGTAGGTTTCCAATAAGAAGATGATATATAACAGTTTTGCAAATAAACATTTACTGCCGCTTATACCTCTGCCAACTGAATAAGTTGTGAAAGAACAATGTTTTTTTTAATCGACTCTTTGTTTTTTCCTGCCTGGTTGGTAGGTTTCGTACAATAATGGAGACGCTAAACACAGAATCACAATTGTAAGGCCTTATCGAAAATAACCAAGTTCACCTGCTAACAACAAGAACTTATTCTTGACGAAATTTTTCAAGATGAGGAGTCTAATATTTTTTTAGATTTTCCTCTTTTACTGGGCAAATAGGTATTAGGTGTTCATCTCACTTCTTCATTGGTCATGAAATTATTTATACGGCCATTCTCCCCCCTACCTCTGATTCAAGTAGGGAAGTTGTCAGTTACTGGCATAAGTGTGTGCACTAAGTAATGGTAAACCAGCTTACCCAGGAAAAGTGTGAGTAGGTTAACTGACCGCCGTTATATGACTGAAATACTGTTGAATACGGCGTAAAATCCAGACAAACAAACAAACAAACACTTCTTCATCTGGATTTTTCTGTATCTTTGCGATTTTGGCACTTATTAGCAACTGAAACAATTCTGTGAGATATAGTCATGTATGAGGAACAAACTTTATGAAATCCCTCGAACACATTTCTATTTTAAATAATGTTAAATGTGAAAATTCAGAATGTGAACATGGGAAAGTGAAAGGACCAAATGACTTTGTTTAATATATAAACCATAACCTATTTAAAATTAATACTTAAACGTAATGGCGGACATTTTGACGAAACATTTTGTTAACTTTGGATATGTAAGGTGCATTAAGACCAGTATAACACAATTAGGTAGTACGTTTCAGTCAGTGGACAAAACTTTTAACTGATCGAATGTGCGGTGACCCAGTTAAACGAAATGGTCTTTGAAATATTAAAACTAGCATATAATAAGAATTAAAATACGGCATATATAATGGGAAAGAGATTTCGCATTCTGAGATAAAAATCAAGTTATAATATGGGTCGTGTTTGTTTGGTCGCCCTTTTATGTTTACATTTTGACGTCAGAAACGTGAGTATTTTGTATAACCATAGTTTCCCTACCAATCAAAATAGCCAACTTGGTTAAAGCGCTGTCTGCTGTCATTTCTTTGTATGGCTCCTAAGTTATTAGTTTGATACCCTTTTGGGGTTTTATTAGCTCACCTGAGCACGAAGTGCTTGTTGAGCTATTGGTAAAGGGGACCTCTACGGCGTCGTCCGTCGTTCGTAAAGTATCAGTCACATTATCCAGCGATGGGGTATACGATGGGCAACCGATGCGTTTTTTTATAAAAATGGAAAGGGCAAGTCTAGTGACAAGGGCAAGGCGCCAAAGAAGCCAACCAAAGCAACGACCAGGATGTCACCGCGTAAGAGACCGGAACAGGGTCCAGAAAGCACAGACACTGATCACACCATCGAACATGAAGAAGATTTCGAAGACAACGCATCGCAAGCCTCCACTACCTCGTCAATCACCGGCTCCAACAAGAGACAGCGTGTGGGGATGCCATTAGAAGAATTATCGATGGACACCATGAAGACGATAGCCAGCTGGTTCGAGGGCATGCCCATGTTCTATGACCTGGCCGACCCAAACTACAAAAACACTCAACTACGAGACATGAAGCTGACGGAATTCGGCAGGGAAATTGGCCTATCTGGTGAGCCCTTTATATAGTATCCCTTACATGACAATTGTGAATAATTGTAAAAGTTTTTGAATAAGTTTTCAATTACAAATGTTTCTTTTAAATGTCATTATGTTCATTTTCCTCTTTTTTCGTGTGTTTCAGCCGCGGCCATCAAGCGCCATTTTGTTTCCATGAGGACCGACCACCACAAGCTGATGAAAGATACCAAGAAGAAAAGCGGATCAGGTGGCGGGAAGAGGATGACCCCTCTCCAGAGTTTCAAGTTGGCAGCGTACGCATTCCTAGACCCCTACCACAAGCCTCGGACACAGTCGGAGACATGCGGAAAGGTAAGCATCTGCACGTAGAATGTGTCGAGTTGTGATATTCTTATTCATTCTTATTTTATTCTTCTTTTGCACTACAGTAATGTTTGTCTTAGTGCAATTCTTATCCATTTATCTTATGCATTCTTATGCATTCTTACCATTACATAAACTCTTGCACAACAATGGCGAATAATTGTAAAAATGCAATTGTTATCCTTTCTTACCTTATGCATTCTTACCTTATCCATTCTTGCACACAACTCAAATTACATTTTTGCTTGCTTATGCTTCAGGTCGGAGGCGCTGATGGTGGTGACGAGTCGGAGTCGGGTGACAACATGTCAGTGGCAGATGAGCTGGGTCCCAGCACTTCGGTAGTGGCGATGGCAGAAATGAAAAAGCCATCCGCGTCTAAGTCGTCCAAGAAGGGGTTGTCGGAAGTCTTGGTGCACTACTTAGAGAAGAGTGCCAAGGAGACCAAGGAGGCTGAACAGAAGGTAAATACATGACTATACACTTGCAACCTTGAGCATTGTCTTATACTTACATTACATTACAACATGCAAACTTGTATTTTTTATTTACAATTAAATGCAATGTTACATGTTCTGTTCACAGGTGCAGACCACAATTGCAGCCCAGAAGGTGGAGCGGACGGCCTGGGCAGAGTAGCTGGTATCGGTGCAGAGCGAGATACCCGAGGCGCGTTACCGGGACTACCAGGCCGACTCGTTCAACCTGGCCATGCGGTACATCAGGGACGCCCAGCAGCCGCAGCCGCAGTTACAGCCACAGCCACAACAGCAACAACCCCAGGCCTTCCAGCCGGCGCCGCAGTTCCTGCCCTTCACCGCGCACCTTGCGCGTGCGCAGGAGCAGCAGCATCAGCAGTTTGCACAAGTACAGGTATTTTTTTCTTTGCTTTGGACATTGTATAGTACATCTTATAGCAGTTATTTTGTAAGATGAACATTTTATGCATAAAACTTATATTCTTCTTTTTGCACTACATTAATGTTTATCTGTTACTATGTTTCAGACGTCCTATCCAGCCAGAGATCAGTCTGGCCCCGCACCACCTGTCACCTCCTGGGACTTCGGAACAAGTTTGTCGTTGGGAGTGTCACCCGGCAGCAACACCTCCATGATCAACCAAGCATGGACCTTGTCTGATCAACATGCTTCGCCACTTTGCACCCCACATCAACGTACATCCCTTGGATTCAACACCTCTCTCGACACGCCCCCCGCGCCTCGACCTTTTGTGGAGACGGTGTCACAGACTCTACGAGAGGCCCGTGGGACACTCTGCAGCGAGGATCCGACATCCGGAGAAACGGTCACCACATTCGGAAACATAGAAGAATCCCCTGGTCTACGTCCGTCACAGAGAAGCAATGCGACATCAAAGTCAGCTGCGTCAGAGACTGAAGGACTTTAACTGTTCTGTGGATTATATGTTACGCTGGACTTATTTACTCTTTGTAACATGTGTTTTATATATGCCTCAGTCACATTACATGTCTTATGCTGTAATAAAGCATCCATGGTCTAAAAGAAATTTGTGTGTCTGACTTGACTATAATGTTTAATAAAACTGAATGATTTGAAGGTCAAAAAAAATCGAAAAAAAAAATAACTTAAAGTTGATTAAAGTAAGGTCACTTGAAAAATATTAAAGATCAAATTATTACAAGGTCAAATGGTACAGGTCAAATAATTGAATGGTCAAATTATTATTGAAAGATCACACGATTTAAAGGTCAAATGACTAAAGAAAAAGATACCAAGAGTAAAAACTATAATAAAAATAGACTTTTCTTAATATGTATACCATGCCTCTTCTTGTCTATCGCCTCAAGGTCAAAGACTGGAAATGATAAACATTCCGCATAGTTTTAAGTGCACAGGTGTTATTTCAACCCAATTTTTTTTTCTGAGATCTATACATTTTATTAGTGTTCATACACAAACAAATACAAACGAAATGTTTTATATTTATTCAACTACTCTTTTTATTCAATGTAAAAACATCTTCATCAAATCTTACAAACAACATATTTATCAACATGTGAGAAGGCAAAGATATGAATGAGTAAATTGTCTAAAACAAGCATAAATGTAATACAAATGCCAATTGTCTATGGCAAAATCCTGTCAGGGGACACTTCCTGCAGGACTATTAAAGTAATTCTTGAGATAGGCCCTCTGCTCCTTGCCAGCCGCAGTGGTCCTTGGTCCGCGGCCTGCTTCCTGCACGTCTTGCATGACAGCGTTGTCTCTCCAAGCCCCTGGGAGGAGTTGACCCTGGTCGTCCTCGTGGTCGAGATCTGCATTCTGGAGCCGTGGGTAGCGTCTCCTCATTATGTTGTGGAGGGTTAGACACGCCTTTGCCACACGCCTAACGTTCGCCGGCCTCAGTCTCATGGTGGTCAGCAGGCATCTAAATCGGTTGGCCAGGATCCCAAACGCGTTCTCCACGACGCGGCGCCCTCGAGAAAACCTGTAGTTGCAGATCCTCTCCTGCCTTGACAAGTAGCGATGCGAGTACGGCTTCATCAGGTACGTGCGGAGAGGGAAAGCGTCATCCCCAACAATGAAGTATAAGTCTTGGTCGTCGTTGGGCAGCGGGTCCGGCGGGGGGAGACCGAGAGTGCCCTGGCGTAGCGCGGGCTCCAGCCGCGAGCGGTTGAAGATGCCCGCGTCTGATGATGCACCGTTGGCTCCCACGTCGACCCAGAGGAACTTGTAGTCAGCGTCCACAAGCGCAAGCATCACCGTGGAGAAGAACCCCTTGAAGTTGTAGTACAGCGTGCCGCTATTTGGCGGCTTCTGAATGGCGATATGTTTGCCGTCCAAGGCCCCGCAGCAATGAGGGAAGTTCCACTTGTCCTGGAACTGCTGTGCCACTTCCCGCCAGGCGTCTTCGGTCGACGGAGTCTCCCACACCTCAGCCTGGTATTCTTCGAAGATGGCGTGGCAGACCCCCGGTATAAACAGCGAGATAGTGTTGTGGGGGACTCGAAACGCGAAGGCCAGGTCGTGGTAACTGGCGCCAGTGGCCAGGAAGCGGAGCGTGATCGCCAACTTGAGACCAGGTGCCAAGGGAGTCCTCTGCCTGAAACATAAAAAGGAGAAAAAATACCATTAACATCTTGCAGTATAAAATAGATTTGGAACATATGTGTTTGAACAATTTGAAGTAAATTCACCACAAGTTCAGGTAAACTTACGTTGTCTTCTTGGAGATGCGTGGCCCCACTCGTGCCAGAAGCTCGTAGAACATCTCCGGCTGCATGCGGAGGAAAGACTTGAAGTCTGACAAATGCTCCGCCTCAATCTCCCTCATAAGAGTTTCGTATTGCCCCAACAGGGATCTTCTCAAGATCCAGTCTCGGACCCACCACCTTCTTCGTCTTGGGGCTCTTTGCCGCTCTCGTTCTACTTCTTCCAACAACGCCACCAAGATAACGTCATGTTGAAGCCGGGCTTGTGCGAGTTGTTGCTGCAACATGGCCAATCTCAGATGTCTCGGTGCCAAAGCCATTGTGGTTGATTGACCATGCTAGGTAGGATGGTCATTTTATACTACTTGTCCGAAAGAATCGCCATCGGCCACGGGAGTTGAAGTTACTTCGGCCGACCATCACCCGGGCATCCTACAATGTCTGTAAGATGGCCGGCCAATAATTGTACGATGTCCGATTCAACGTCCGGTCACCGGCCGAGCATTGTAGGATGATCGATGAAGACTGTCCGATGTCCGGTCGATGTCCGGCCGGTAATCGGTACCACGACGATCAAAAAATGTTTCCCTCTGGAGTCACTCGCCGTACGATCATCGGCGGGGGTATGCACGGCCTCCGTACGATGCCTGTCGCTGTGATAGATGTGTTAAGGACTACATGGCCGATGAGGACCGATGTTGGGGCATCGCTCACGCCACCGATTACCACCGGTCTACGGTCACCGGCCGGAAATGTGACTGAGGCATAAGCCGTCAACAATTTGGCCCGTTATCGCTATAAAGACTACATTTTTTATTCAATCTTGACCAACTTGCACAGTTTGTGTATAACTATAAAATCTTTGACGGGTTTGATAATGGGCCCGATCGGACCAGGAACACCAGAGTTATTGTCCCTTTTTTGGTCCCAAATACATCTATTCCTGAAAAACTCACCTAGTAAAGGGAGATAAATGAACTATTAGGAAGATAATTGCCATCAATGTGTTATTTCCCTTTGTAGCTCATTCACAGATATAACATAAATAGTGGAGTCTGCTTATCAGTAAAATCAATACATCACTCTGAGTTAACATGATACTTCTACTTGAGATCAGCATCATTACACATAGTAACCATTAATAGCCTGCTACTGACCTATATTTTGGCTTTGTGTGCAGCAATAAAATTTTCCACTGTCTGTCTTGGCATCCAGTCAGGAAAAAGATTTAAACAATAATCAATAGCTAGAATTCATGTTGTAAACAAGAAAACAGAATATAGGAGTTAGATCATGTGATCTAAAGCCTGAAAGGGTTATTTATTTTCTGTAGTTTTTGGACTGTTTAGTTAGTCACTTATTCAGTATTATTTAATCATGTAACTTTTGGACTGACTTTTACATTTGGATTGGGATTTTGGAAACTCAAGTAATTATCGTACATGATTTTCGAAGCTGATTGATCATTTCTCCTTAATTGAAAAATACTTCTACACTGTTTTACATTTTCTCCTAAATTAAGAAATAGTTTAACACTATTTAGAGTGCACCATGCTACTTGCTGCTTGTATGGTATATATAAGTAAGGGCTTGTAGTTTGGGGACTCTTTTTAGCTCACCTGATCACGAAGTGCTCAAGGGTGAGCTATTGTGGTCAGTTTGTGTCTGGCGTCCGTCGTTCGTCTTCCGTCGTCAACATTTTACTTCAAACAACTTCTTCTCTGAAATCACTGGGTGGATTTTAACCTAACTTGGCAGGAATATTCTTGGGATGGTCCTTTACCTAATTCTTTCAATTTATTAAAATATATTGAACACTCTGGCAACCATGGCAACCAAAAGCTTAAAAACTGGAAAACTTTAAAAATCTTCTGTCAGAAACCACTGGCTGGATTTTAAAATAGTTATTACAGAAATGCTCCTTGGCTGACTCTCTTCCAAATTCCTTCAAATCATTTTGATTCGTTAAATAACATGGCCGCCAGTGGGGAAGGGCAGATTTCATTATATGGCTATATTGAAAACTTAAAAAATCTTCTTGTCTGAAACCACTGGCTGGATTTCAAAATAATTTACCAGAAATGTTCCTTGTGTGACTCTCTACCAAATTCCTTAAAATCAGTTTGATTCGTTTAAAAACATGGCCGCCAGGGGGAGGGGCAGTTTTCCTTATATAACTATGTTGAAAACTTTAAAAATCTTCTAGTCTGAAACCACTGGCTGGATTTCAAAATAATTTCACAGAAATGTTCCTTGGGTGACCCGCTACCAAATTCCTTCAAATCATTTTGATTTCTTAAAACATTGCTGCCAGGGGGCGGAACAGTTTTCCTTATATGGTTATATTGTAAACTTTAAAAATCTTCAAGTCTGAAACCACTGCTTGGATTTCAAAATAATTTCACAAAAATGTTCCTTGGTGACCCTCTACCAAATTCCTTGAAATCATTTTGACTCATTAAAAAACATGGCCGCTAGGGGGCAGGGCATTTTTCCATATATGGTTTTACTGAAAACTATAAATATCTTCTCGTCTGAACTACTGGCTGGATTTCAAAATAATTTCACAGAAATGTTCCTTGGGTGCCCCTCTACCAAATTCCTTGAAATCATTTTGATTCATGAAAAAACATGGCCACCAGGGGGCGGGGCAGATTCCTTATATGGCTATACTGAAAACTTTGAAAATCTTCTAGCCTAAAACCACTGGCTGGATTTCAAACTAATTTCACATAAATGTTCCTTTGCTGACCCTCTACCAAATTCCTTGTAAAGTGGATGCTATCAAAACAAAACACTTTTATTTAACCAAAACATGTAATGTTTGAAAAAAATAAAACATCTGACAAACTTTATACAAATGTTCTATGGTCTAGGAATTTTTTAGGGTAGGTCAGGTGAATGTTTATAAATGTAGCCTATAGACCTCCGTTTAAATTGCTAAAGATGTTGTTGATGTTGCTTATTTTTGAAGATGATTAAAAATGTTAAAATGATGAAGGCTATGATGCTTATGATACTGTGATTTTGGTGTTTCTTATGATGATGATGATGATGGTGTTGATGATGGTGATGATGATTGTGATGATGATGATAATAATAATGAGGACGATGATGATGATGATGATGATGTAGTAGTGATGAGGCATGAACATAAACAACAACCCAATATTAGAATTATATTTGAATATTCAAATTAAATATTTCCAATACTTCTGGTAATTATGATAATCTACAGAAAATCACATCAGGGAGGAACACAAAAACCAGAGCAACTGTTTACTTGAATCTTATTTGACCTCATATCCTATGTTATGTCAGTTATTGTATTACTTTCTCCAACTGATCTATTTATCCTCATGTGGCCCAATGAACTTGGCCTGTGGTTAAGCAGCTCCCTAGACAAATCAGGAAACAACACTATCAATAACAATGGAATATTTGCACATGATTCTTCCAAGGCGTAGCATGAACTGGGTTCTGTGTTGGAAAGGTTCTGTTTCAGCGAACTATTTTGAGTTTTTCACAAGTTAGTCATGTGTCTAGAAATTTAATATTTATATGTCACTGACATTAATAAAGAGTTTGTTTGAAAGTTATTTGTCCACTACTGGTTGCATGATCAGATGGGTCAACCTCCATCTATGTTTCTGTCTGTATGTCTGTCTGTGCAATAAAATTTGGGTCCTGCAATAACTCAATAAATACAAAAGCTAGGTTCGTAAAACTTTGTGTGGTTATAGAGGGCAATGGTAAGATATTGCATTTTAATTAATTGTTGTTGTTTTTTGCATCAGGAAAAAATGTTGAAAATTGCACCTAAGCAGGTATTATGCTAAAACTTTAATTTGTTGGACTGCAGTGGATTACAAAAATCTTAGAAAAAAGACAAATTGCAGTAGTTATGGCATCAAGTCTTCCAAATTTTGCATTATCATTTAATTACTTTACAGATGATGTTATAGCAAGTTTCTAAGATATCCATTTTTAACCAAATGAAAATTTGTGGTTATTAGATTTGATTGAGTTGACAGACTTGACAGCAGCACCAACTTTCTGAAAAATAACTTGAGAAAAAAAAAAGCTATTGTAATCACACTTCATACATACATTATGCCTCGCTTGAGGTTTCATCTGGGGTGGTTGTGGTCAAGGGCACCATTACTAAACAAAAAGCTGAGTACAAACTAATTTACAGAGTATGGGGTTAGGGTTAGGGTTTAATCCAGATCCAGCTAGCCCATTTTATTGTAAAAATAGATATGGATAGGCTTGTTGACTTGTTTTAGAAGATAGACTTGCATAGCATTGGGCACAAAGACTAGTATAGCTCGCAAACATTAACATAATACGCAACACCTGTATTAGCACAACTTAGGCGCTCTAAATGTATTCTGTGTTTACACTCATTTTAGTTTCACAAGTTAAACGATACCGTGACAGTATTTTCTTTGCTACACTGCAAATCGTTATATCGCAAATCGTCGGGGTCCATATTTTGTGAGTCGTTGTAGCTAAATTATAATTTTGTTGAATTTTATCATGTGTTTTATGTAAACACATGCATGTACATACTGTACATGTATATATATATATATGCCAAGGGTCGTAATCCACTACTTGTAGATCGATGCTATTTATGGAAAAATAGTCCGTTTTATGTTATATTTTCACTGCGGTGAAAATATAAAATCTTATATTTTCACTGCTCCAACAGTGAAAAACAAATGTAGATCAACACTAAAATTCTATATTTTACTGAAAAGCATATAATAAAATAAAATGCTCATATTAGTGTTGGTGAATACTATGTTCAGTTCAAATTAACAGCCTTTTCTGATCAGACGTTTCAATTGTATTCTAATGTCTTAAGTCTAAGAATTGGTTGGTGAATACGGACACTGTTTTCACATTTTCCTTTGACTTCTTTGACATCAATTTTCAATACGATATTTTGTGCACACATTTAAACTCATACAAAAAAAATGAAATCTTTCTGTTATTTCAGGACACAGTAGTGGCTGTGCAGGCCCTGTCTCTCTGTTCAGTTATCGTATCTATGGGCGCGGTCTGGATGTTAAGTTCAACGTTCTTGATAGTTCAGGCTCGTTCAGGGACTTCCACGTGTTGCCTAGCAACCGAATTGCGATGCAATGTGAGGATCTGGCACACACTGACTCTGAGTTGAAGGTCACCGCAAAAGGTGAAGGTTGTGAAATGATGCAGGTATGGTTATGAGCGCAAACTGAAACCAGTATGTTAAAATTAAGAAATAATTATTGATTTAGAGATGTTTATCGGCTACTAAACAACGATTTGGAGTTCTGCTGCGTAGAAATTATACTTTGTCATTGTGAGTGAAACACCAATATAGTATTATAAAGCAGCTTTAAAGAGGGATGGGCTGCATTTAACAAAATATCAAAATATTATATTTTACACGCACAAACCTACTGTTATGAAATATTATTTAAAATAACGTGTATTTATGTTCTAAATAGAGGGATTTATAACAATGTCATTAAATAAAACGGAGTTTAATTTGCATTATTTTCATTGTATTAAATCTTTTTTGAATATGTTGTTTGTCAATACCTAAATTGTGTTAGTGCAAACTGTTTATAGATGACACAAAGGGAACTAAACACAAATTACATGATTTTTGAATGTGTGCAATATATTTGAGGAATGTCGTGGGAAAACTGCGCTAAATGCATGTGCGTACAGTGTCGTCCCGGATTAGCATGTGCAGTCTGCACAGGCAAATCCAGGACGACACTTTCCGCTTATATGGTATTTTCTGTTTCAGGGTAGTCTCCTCTAAACGTAAATCCACTGTAGGCGGAAAGTGTCGTCCCAGATTAGCCTGTGCACTCTGCACAGGCTAATCCAGGACGACACCTTCCGCTTTTATGGTATTTTCTGTTTCAAGGAAGTCTCTTCTAAGCATAAATTCACTCTAGGCGGAAAGTGTCGTCCCAGCTTAGCCTGTGCGGACTACTTTCAAACATGCATTAAGCCCGGTTTTCACACGACACGCCTCATTTTTGTCATTTGTTTCAAGTGGACCTCACGATATAACATAGAAAACAAGGTATTGGAAGATGACATGTTCAACTTGACAGTTAGAACCCCAGTTACCATGGAGATTCTCAACAAACATTGTCGAAGAAGACCAGTTAACATTTGTGCAAGGTGAGATTTTACTTCACAGAGAAATAGATTTTTGTAAAAATTGTGAATATAAAGTTGTCTGGCTGTTTTTCTAGGTACAGAGAAAGCTGTCCAGTTAGACATATTTTAACTCCCAATCACCGTTAATTATTTACTGATATTTTAGTCTTTTTGCTACGATACATTCCTTATTAAACTGTATGCTTTGTAAATAATAAAAATTGAAACAAAACCATTTTCATTCAAATCTGAAATATGTCTGGAAAATAAGCTCACACTTTTTCCCATTGTAGGAAGCCACGTTCGGTCAAATACTCTATGCTTCTTTATCGACCAAGGGCGATTAGGCTAGCAAAACTTCGTACTCGTGAATAATTAATGAGGCATCTCATTGGTTGCGTGTCCAAGTCGGTACAGAAAATTCAACCAATCAAAACGACGCGGTATTAAAACAGTCGCATGTAGGCGATGTACGTGTTTATCATATTTACCATGATCCTGCACATGCCAGTTTTTGAGCGGTAAATGACTTAGTAACTTATTGACTTATTGTTTTCCAGACTTCATTCGAGGAGTATTTAATTTTGCTTAACATTTCATTGTAATTTCATTGGTCAGAAGGTGGCTCAGCAATATTCATGAAAACGAACTTTTGACAGCCTATTCTCCCACAGTATATAATGTAGTGGTTACAGAATATATGTCATGGGTTTCGACGATGAATTGTAGTGGTTACAGAATGTATGTCATTGGTTTCGACGATGAATTGTAGTGGTTACAGAATGTATGTCATGGGTTTCGACGATGAATTGTAGTGGTTACATAATATATGTCATGGGTTTCGACGATGAATTGTAGTGGTTACAGAATATATGTCATGGGTTTCGACGATGAATTGTAGTGGTTACAGAATATATGTCATGGGTTTCGACGATGAATTGTAGTGGTTACAGAATATATGTCATGGGTTTCGACGATGAATTGTAGTGGTTACAGAATATATGTCATGGGTTTCGACGATGAATTGTAGTGGTTACAGAATATATGTCATGGGTTTCGACGATGAATTGTTCCTTGCAAGCCTAATTTCCAAATCATTGTTAAGGCAGTAACTATGATTTTTCTCTGGCTGTCTGTTTGCTCCAAATTGTTAAAACCATTATTAATAAGCAAGCTATATAACAATGCCTCCTTTCATACTTGCCTGTGGTAAAAAACGTGTGTAGAAAACATGTGTAAACATGTCCACTTCATAATTGGTTGGTAATTTTGGCAATAATTGTCCATGTAAAAATAGGTCTTGACATCTGACCATTCCCTAAATGTCATATCGAAATAATTAAATTTGTGTTGTGTTGTTTCTTATTATTGCATGGTTTAGTTGTTGTGTTAATTGAAAGCAGTATGTTCTTGTTTTCGTATTTTAAACTATTTTTTTCCAACTAGCCTATATGCAGCCATGCACCGAAATCTTACATAAGGCCACACCCATAGGTCAGTCATGTACCAATAACATTTTTATGCACATGCTTGACAACGTGCAAGGACTTACATAAACAATTCTCAGACATTAGTAACATGTGACATTGATCAAAGATGTGAACATTATCTTCTATGTGTTAATTACGGTCGGTATTAACAGCTTCCTCCTCTTGTCAACCTGTGAGAGGAGTTGGGCGTAGTTCATACCAAGGGTGTGATCCGTACATGTTAAATAGAATGACATCAGTGTCCGTAAATGTTGTCTGGCTTTGGAGATGTAAACACATGAAGGCAACATTAGTTGTCATATCGAGTTGCATCATACTAAACACATGTTTGTTAATGATCTCCACCCCTCAACTCCCCCCCCACCAAAAAAAACAACAAACAACAACAACAAAACAAACAACAACAACAACAGCAAACTGACACATTCACATAAACAAAAGTATTATCTGAGGTAAAAGGTTTATTTCCAGTCCTAGTGTGTGTTCGAATAGGGGTGAACTTTTTAATGCACAGGTTTACTTTCCAAGACTTAAAATATTAAATAAACAGTCTTGTTATAAATCTTAATATTTTAAACATTCAGCCATCATCAAAATGTGTTGCACATTTCAGTCAGTTCAGGATCTATATGAGGGGTGTGTGTGTTTCGAAGTTTATGAGGTCCTTCCGCTCCGATGCTGCATTATGTGAGGACCCGGAGTGTGTCCCAGAACCCCTGCCTAATTTACTTTTAGACTCATCGAAAGTTGGGACGAATTTTTAATCATAGCTGCAATTTTCAGCCATTTATTTTTTACTAATTTTGGCGTGGTCTTGTGCTGTGTGTGTGGGGGGGGGGCGTGCTGGGGGGAACCGGAGTACCCGGAGGTAACCCCACCTGTCCGTTATGGTGACTACCAACCAAACTCACATGCGCCAAGTGGGGAGATAACACAGGCAGCCGAGGTGAGAAGCGAGTGTATCAACCACTTCGCTAGCCGGACCGCCCTAGAAGAGGGGATCAGGGCACACAGCTTGGGGTCACAAATTATGCTGTCCACTTCCATGAGAATGGATCTTATAAACTTAGCAATACTCATACATGCACATATCAGGAAATCAGACCACTTCCATGAGAATGAACCTTATAAATTTGCAGGAACTTAGTTTAATGTTCCCAACACCATCTACGTACTTGAAAATACTGAAGGAACAGCCATGCTAATTTGTGAATCAATTCAAAACAAATACACAATTCGTTAAAAAACAACACGAGAAAAAGCATTGGATTTCATGATTTCTGGCCAGTATATTCAATACCTTCAATTCTTGGGCTGTTCACATAATGAATTTTTAAATTCTTCTTTCGCTCACGTAATGCGTGTCATAATAGGGTGAATTGCTTCGTCTTTGCATAATGACCTGGTCATTGCTGATGTATTACATTGGTCCAATTGTTAGGATGAAGACATGTGTGATATCAGCTCATTATTTACTTTGAATTTGCAGCTTCCGTCGTATTAACGAGTCAGACGAAAGTTGGGCGTAGTTCATACCATGTGTGAACTGTACATGTTAAATATTAACGAAATAAAATGTTTTCCCTGTTATGACATGTAAATACATGTACAGGCATGTGACATATATATTGGCCAGAGTGTATGAGTACTATGAGTGATCCTCATTGGGAGACTCCAATGTACATCACATATAGATACTAGACATGAGTCCGATTCGGACTTATGTGTTTATTATCCATAAGTGATGAACAAACCCACCTCGAAGTTACAGGTTTGGGAAAGGAAACCTGTGTGTGGTCACGCCCCAAATTTTCTCAACATGGCAAGAATGAAATAAAATAGAAATTCTCAGATTCATTGTACATTCTTCAGCATATTACAATTATAATACCAACAATTGTAGAAGCATTTTATCTTGAATTACCAGATATGATTTGATAATATGTTCAATGTAATTAAAAACTGTTATGATTATATATACATGTTTGAACCAGTAATTCTCGGTAAAACTACGTAGGATGTTATTTTAAGCCTCAGTCACACACTCCCGATTATGGCTCCCGATAGTGTCCCGACAGCGCTACAATAAAAATAATAAAAACGTCGGGAATGTCGGGACGCTGTCTTTAGGTGTTGGGACGCTGTCAGTACGCTGTCTTAAGAATATGGAATTATCGGCAAATGTTCGGCGTCATCGGCTATTGTTAGTTTATGTATACGCTACATTTGAGAAGCTTGATATATTAATGGCAGGCAACCATAGAATAGAGACTGTGCCTCGAAAGATTTTTTCCCCCAAAATGTGTTAAGATTATGAAAAATGTATTACGGTATATACTTTAACTTTCGGGTTTCGGTAAGTGATCATTGTGTTGATGTCGTTTTTTTTTCATTCACAGACGGCGTCTTTCGAGCTTTGCCTTTGCCTGCTAGTATGGCCGCTAGTGGTACAGGGTAAGTCCCTATCCTTGTCCTTTGTTTGAAAAGTTGTCTCGTGAAGTTACTTTTCTTTTGCTCTGTTAACAGCAAACCATTAAATGATTTAATTAAATTAAATGAACTCTTCCCATTATCTGTTATTACTTGTTAAATTGAATTGCTATGCTACGAGGTTAATCTTAATTTACAACTGCATTAACCGGTTTAAACCCCAGATGCTTTGCATTGACCGATCAAAGGCGATGACCCCAGTTTTATCATATTTGTGTTGTTTGTTCGTTACGTGTTTTTGTATTGTTCTGTGTTGCATTGGTACTAGGTCACTTGTCATACTATTGCTGTGTGTTGCATTGGTACTAGGTCACTTGTCATACTATTGCTGTGTGTTGCATTGGTACTAGGTCACTTGTCATACTATTGCTGTGTGTCGCATTGGTACTAGGTCACTTGTCATACTATTGCTGTGTGTTGCATTGGTGCTATGTCACTTGTCATAAACATAAAGAACCGCGTGCTGCCTATAAGTGTTCTCTTCTGCTGATGTACCTGGAGTTTCACATTGCTTACAAGTATATTTTATCTATTGTAACCATCTCTTTTGTAACTAACGCACAGGGGGGAGCCATAACAATTACCACGAAATATATACAATCATGTAATTCGTTGTCATATTTGCTTTAAATAAATTGTATAGAATTGTTACCAGCGTTAGTCTATTACTGGCCCCATGTTCACAAAACATGTTAAACCTGATTTTCGGGTTCAAGACACCCTTGAGCCAGATATTTCAGGATCAGACAAAAAAATGGCGCTAACTAAAAATCTGGATCAATTTAATTTTATTTTTTTTTAAACATACAGTGTACATAATTCTGGACTCCACTTAGTGTACATTTGCAATCTGATATAAAGATTTTGATGAAAACCTCACAACTTTTCATGTTATTTAATCTCGACAAAATGTTGTCTTAATATAAAATGTTTTTAAATCTGCTCAGTTGAGATAGTTGAGATAGAAGATCATGATCAACTAAGATTGATCTTCATCCTGTAGATAATCCTTTGTGAATACGGGGTCTGATGTGGACAGTGGTTTCCATTCTTTGATATGCTGTTCTAAGAACTGTTGTGCTTGGACAGCGGTTTCCATTCTTTGAATTGCTGTTCTAAGAACTGTTGTGCTTGGACAGCGGTTTCCATTCTTTCATATGCTGTTCTAAGAAACTGTTGTGCTTGGACAGCGGATTCCATTCTTGGATATGCTGTTCTAACAACTGTTGTGCTTGGACATCGGTTTCCATTACTTGATATGCTGTTCTAAGAACTGTTATGCTTGGACAGCGGTTTCCATTCTTTGATATGCTGTTCTAAGAACTGTTGTGCTTGGACAGCGGTTTCCATTCTTTCATATGCTGTTCTAAGAACTGTTGTGCTTGGACAGCGGTTTCCATTCTTTGATATGCTGTTCTAAGAACTGTTGTGCTTGGACATCGGTTTCCATTCTTTGACATGCTATTCTAAGAACTGTTGTGCTTGGACAGTGGTTTCCATTCTTTGACATGCTGTTATAAGAACTGTTGTGCTTGGACAGTGGTTTCCATTCTTTGACATGCTGTTCTAAGAACTGTTGTGCTTGGACAGCGGTTTCCATTCTTTGATATGCTGTTCTAAGAACTGTTGTACTTGGAGAGCGGTTTCCATTCTTTGATATGCTGTTCTAAGAACTGTTGTGCTTGGACAGCGGTTTCCATTCTTTGATATGCTGTTCTAAGAACTGTTGTGCTTGGACAGCGGTTTCCATTCTTTGATATGATGTTCTAAGAACTGTTGTGCTTGGACAGCGCTTTCCATTCTTTGATATGCTGTTCTAAGAACTGTTGTGCTTGGACAGTGGTTTCCATTCTTCGATATGCTGTTCTAGGAACTGGTGTGCTTTCTTTGATATGCTTTTCTAAGAACTGTTGGGCTTGCACTGCTTTAGGGCGGAAAAACTGTTTTGTTAGCAGTGCTTCATCAATATGTAAAAGGCTTAATTCGAGTCCAATAACGATATCATTCAATTATACTCTATATCGATTACTATCGGTGTCGCGGTACACTTTCGGATTATTGTTGAATATTTATCACGTAAGAACTGGTCCAGTAATACATTATGACAGAATTTTAAAATAAATGCTATTTAGTCATAAAGTATATTGTGATGATATATTATTAAATTAGTGTAATAAATACCTATGTTAAATTACACTAGTTTCGATAATTGTATGCACACATCTAACTTGAAACCGAGACACAGATGTTTTTCTTAAAACCAACTCAAAATGCGTCACATTGTATTTGCTCTGCTTCAAGGCGGTTTCGTAACCGAGCCAGACTACCAGAGCGGATGAGTGGATATCGAGTCCTCGACATCAACGTCTCTTAGCAGCAAGACCTTCAACCATGCCCTGGGGCAAGTCCCCATACTGGTTGACGTACAGGTGAAAGTCATTGACGGCTGGATATGTGTTTCAAGCTACAAGTATGCTTCAATTTAAAAAGCATAGAAGTAGTGAAAGATTTTATTAATTATGTGTTAATTGTTAAAGGTCACATTACACTAAATAAATAAATCATGTAGGGCTGAGGCGGGTTACATTCAACTAGAAAGTAGCCGCTAAAAAGATGGTGGTAAAACAGTCAGCTTTGTTTAGTGTCGAGTTCTTTCTTACATATTCATGGCATACCCTTTTTATTGCTCAAATCAATTCAGCTTAGAATGCTCTTTAAGAAAAGGTATGGTTATGAGGGTCCCTATGTGCAAAATGTTGCATTTATTTTTGGTTAAAGTTATCGCTTTTACATTGAATTACATAAGGATTGGAATTAGTATATTGTAACCTAAACTCCTTAACAGTGGTGGCACCTGTCTTGATGCATTGGTATCAATGTCAAACCCCTTAACAGTGGTGGCACCAGTCTTGATGCATTTATATCAATGTCAAAGCCCGTAACAGTGGTGGCACCTGTCTTGGTGCATTGATATCATTGTCAAACCCCTTATCAGTGGTGGCACCTGTTTTGATGCATTGATATCAATGTCAAACCCCTTAACAGTGGTGGCACCTGTCTTGATGCATTTATATCAATGAAAAATAGCATGCGTATCATTCTGAAACATTTTGCCAAACTGTGAATAAATGCTAACTTTACATTCGGTAACATATATTTATACAATGTGTACAAGTAATGCGATTAGTTTTCGCTATTATACACATAGTGCGTGGATCACGTGAACAAGTACAGCTGCACGTGCGCAAAAGGCTATGAAGGCCAGTACTGTGAGATAAGTAAGCTACATAACAACATATATCACTTGCTTGAGAAAAACTCCTGCCATTGAACAAAATTACAAATTTACTTAAGACCATTAAAAGTGCAACATATTGGACACTTTATTTTTTAATTTAAGTTTTAGTGACTGGATTATTTTTTCCATATCAACGTGTTGTGTTATCGTTTTATAAAAGATTAACCAGGTGACCGGTGCCGGTGTATGTTTTGATGTTGCGGTCAAATGAAGCCGAAACTTATGAAAACATATATCCTTCTGTCCCAATATGGAATTTTTAAAACATGCTCAAACCACAAGTTGCGTTTTAATGACCTTAGGTATATGTTGCCTCTCTTTTAGAACACGTTGTCAAAAATATTATTAGAGATGTTCGGTTTAACGCAACACAACGACCTGTGAGTTAAATTTGCACAAGAGTATATAGCACTTGACGTCATTTTATAATTTGTATTATCAATAATTCAGACATCGATGAGTGTGTCGGAAACACGTGCCAAAACGGCGCCACGTGCGTGGATCTCGTGAACGAGTACAGCTGCACTTGTGCTCCAGGCTACATTGGAAACTTCTGTAAAAACGGTGAGTTGTTAGTGAATGTCTGATATTATAGTGTTGTATTTATATATTATAGAGTGTTTAAACATACGGTACTGGAATATATACAGATTCTTAGGCGCACAGAATTTGCAAAACAAATGTATTAATATGAGTACATGGCATGCACAAGTTCCAAAGCATAGTGTTCTAATCTTGAAATATTTAAACTTAAGGTATAAAAAATTTAAAATCGTTATATACATGTATCCTGATCTGTAGGAACGAAATATACATACCTGTATTTGTATTTGCTCTTAATATGAAAATTTTTAAAGGCAGCTTTCATGAGACGTGCTTTAATGAACAATATTTGTTAAGTATTAAGATAAATACTTGATTTTGTGAATTGGTACAACAACGCTAACATTTTCAGCTGCAATATGTTTATTCCAGACACTGACGACTGTGTTGGTAACCAGTGTCAGAACGGCGCCACGTGCGGGGATCACGTGAACAAGTACAGTTGCACGTGCGCAACCGGGTTCGATGGACAACACTGTGAAAATGGTACAGAATACACATTAACTTACTATATTATAAATAATGAAATAATTACCATTCTAAATATTTTACAACGCTAATATTTCAACCTTTAAGATGCTGTTGAATTTGTTATTGTTTTTGTTTGTAGATAAACTTGATTATTAGTTGTATGACATGTAAATCTATGTATGGAGAATTTGCTTGCATATTATTTTGCAAAGCTCAAACTGTAATTTCTTGTAATAATCTTTTTGATCCCGTCGTCGTTCATACATTAATGCAATTATAAAAAAGGATGTATTTTTTCAACACTGTTGGATTCTGCTCATGACGTCATAAAGTTAATATACGTGACGTTTTTCGAGTTAATTTGTTAGTTTCTCTTCGCTTGTTACCAAACCAAATGATGATATAAAGTACAAAATATATAAATAATAAGACACGTTTATATGCTCAAGACAAACACGCTAAGCTTCACGTTTTCTATTAACTTAATTTAACGCAAAACACGTATTGTCTATTATCTATCGGTCGAGTTATTTATCATTATTTGCAAAGTCACCTAATCTGTATCGAATGTCAGCCTTTGCTTTCTCTATAACTAGCCTTTTGAATACGGTTACATCGATAACTAGCCTCTAGAATATGGAAATATCAATAACTAGCCTTTTGAATACGGTTACATCAACAACTAGCCTCTAGAATATGGTAATATCAATAACTAGCCTGTTGAATACGGTTACATCGATAACTAGCCTCTAGAATATGGTCATATCGATAACTAGCCTGTTGAATACGGTAACATCGATAACTAGCCTCTAGAATATGGTCATATCGATAACTAGCCTTTTGAATAAGGTTACATCGATAACTAGCCTCTAGAATATGGTAATATCGATAACTAGCCGTTTGAATACGGTAACATCGATAACTAGCCTCTAGAATATGGTAATATCAATAACTAGCCTTTTGAATACGGTAACATCGATAACTATCCTCTAGAATATGGTAATATCGATAACTAGCCTTTTGAATACGGTTACATCGATAACTAGCCTCTATAATATGGTAATATCGATAACTAGCCTTTTGAATACGGTAACATCGATAACTAGCCTCTAGAATATGGTAATATCAATAACTAGCCCACTCAATACCGTAATATCGATAACTAGACTATTGAACACGGTAATATCGATAACTAGCCTACTGGATACGGTAATATCAATAACAAGCCGTTTGAATACGGTAATATCGATATCTAGCCACTAGATAACGGTTATATCAATAACTAGACTTTGGAATACAGTAATATCGATATCTAGCCTTTTCAATACGGTTATATCGAAAACTAGCCTCTTGAATAATGTTATCTCGATAACTAGCTTTTTGAATACAGTAATATCGATAACTAGCCTTTTGGATACGGTTATATCGATAACTAGCCTTTAAAATACGGTTTTCTCGATAATTAGCCTTTTGAATACGGTTATCAATCTGATTGTGAGCATAATGAGTTTAATAAAATAATACGCTGTTTGTATTTGCTTTTGGTGCAAGAAAGATCGAATTTTTTTAATTGTATCATAGAAATAGACGAGTGTGCGACTGAACCCTGCCAGAACGGCGCATACACAGATCTAACTGGCGCACATAAATGCACGCGCGACAAGGCATACACCGGAACCAACTGTGAGTACCGTGAGTATCGTTATGTGGCTTTGTGTCACTTCTTATCATCTTCAGTACATTGGTAGTGAAATAATACATTAAGGCGTTGGGGGGGGGGGCATGCAACGCAATTTAAGAAAATATTTCAAAACCGCAGACGAACGTATAAGCGAGGTAATTGCATAAGACTAATATTTACATGGAAATGAACGTTGTACCTGCTGTCCAGTAATGAAAGATTCGTCTTCATAGGATTACTTGCAGGCAACACAACCATTTAGTGTAGGAATTATTTCTGAGTCCTAATGGCAATATATTGGAGTTCTGATTTTTTTCCTAAGTGATCAATCAGCCAATCGACGGTATCTGGGGCAACTGGCAATCCTGGCAGGGATGCTCGGTGACCTGTGGCTCCGGCGTCTCCCGCCGCTACCGGAACTGCGACAACCCCGCGCCTGCGTACGGCGGAAGTTCATGCGCTGGACAGACACGAGAACGTACAGCGCTGCCTCTGCATGTCCAGGTACAATTGTTGCTATAGAAACTGATTACTGTTTACTATTGTCATCACCAGTAAATTGAGTCTGCAAAAAAATAATTCAAACAAATGCATCCATCCTGTGATATGCCAATACTTCTACGATTCTTAAAGTTATTCAACCGCCACCTCTCGAACACATATGAAAGAATGTCTACAATTATTAAACATATACCAGTTTGCGTAATATCTTTAGACGACTTAGTAATCTATAGAGACACATATGAGAAACCTTTGGAACGATAAAAGACTCTAGGACACAGATTTAAAAGTTCGAAATGACATGCAATTAACTAAGTTGACTATATGACAATTACTTTGTAATAATATTACTATCAAACAATGCGGCTGTATGCTTGACTAGCAGTTACTTATTTCAACGTAGTCAGCGTGGACGGTGTATGGGGAGCTTGGTCAGCAGAGTCCGATTGCTCGACGACTTGTGGAAAGGGCCAGAAAACACAGGTACGGTGCATCATTGGTTAACTGCGTAATACAAAGTGTAAAGAGAACACAAAAATACATGCTGCCGGTAGGGCGCATTTTGGAAGATCATCTATAAGGTAACACCGGTATTACAATATTGCACAATTAGTAATACATAACGTGCGTGGAAATAATAAAAATTATACGGAACCATTTTGACACAAACCTTGACGTAAAAGAAATAATTAAAAAGGTGAAACATAACACTAGGAACATACGGTGTCCATGTTTTTTTCTTCTGCGTTTCCACCATTTTAATTTACACAACGTGATCTTACTATAGTCACGTCGAAGTTGGTGTCGACAAAGATTTAATTAGCTTTGCTCGGAACCAGTCAAATCTCTGTATGGAATTTGGATGATCTAATGATATCTACGTAAACTCAATACAGTTTGATTAGATAAGTAACTCCAACAAGGAATTACATTTGTGAAAACATCCATTTAAAGAATACTTTGATTATAAATAAATATTATATTATTACGCGCCTTAAGTTTCTGCAAGCGTTAATCTACTGCTGTTTCATTTTCACATAAGTCTCGAGAAACTTCACCAAAAGTAACCTTGGAGATTGTCCCAGCTTTGGCTTCGGAAAGAACTATGTGAACGTGAGCTAAATTTTTTGATTTGACTGTCTCCATGTATTACTTTTTTTTTTATTTAATTGTATTTTGAAACACCCTGAAAACTTTCGATAAAATAAAACCACAAAAGACAATGTAAGCAAGTAGCAATGAACTTTCGACTGTGACGACGCAAGTGACAAAAACAATGGATGGGCCGGATGTGACGGAGTGTGCAGGCAGAACGATGCGCCAGGTAGGTTTCTGCATTCGTCAGTCAAACAATTTTTGTACACATGTATACATTTCGTATTGACAACGACAAGAACCCGTTTGCAGTGGTAGTAAATTATTGCATATGGTGAACACTATTAGAAATATAACATTCAGTAGGAATCCGTATGTATACGTGTTATATATTTATAGATTCCACACAATATTAACAGCTATCTGAGTTATGAGTATTTTTAAATCGAGTTCTTGATAATGACCACTTAAAATGGCACATTACATATTCTCGTTTTTTGTTACTTTAACCTTATTTATTTATTTATTTATTTATTTATTTATTTATTTATTTATTTATTTATTTATTTATTTATCTATTTCCCCCATTCCATTCTGTTGATGTGATGAGTTGTGATTGTTCTGTCCATATATTCATGCATTGCTATTTGTCAGTTGCTTTCGTATTAAAATATTATATAATATATATAATATGTAATATATGAGCAAAATAACATATATGTGGCGCGTCGTGAGAAAATCGGTCTTAATGCATGTGCGTAAAGTGTCGTCCCGGATTAGCCTGTGCAGTCCGCACAGGCTAATCCAGGACGGCACTTTCCGCCTAAAGTGGAGTTATGGTTAGAAGAGACTTTCTTGAAACAGAAAATACCATAAAAGCGGAACGTGCCGTCCCGGATTAGCCTGTGCGGACTGCGCAGGCTAATCCGGGACGACACTTTACGCACATGCATTATGTCCGGTTTTCTCACGACGCGCCACATATGTTTATTAATATTCATTGTATTATGTTTTTTAATAATTAATCACATACTGCTGATGTCATATGACTACATATCTTATTCATACTATGCATTGCTATCGTCTACATTGCTATATTAATCTTTACTCTTATAGTATGTATATATTAATTAATATATTATATTGTCGCTATTTAATTCCACGATGGTTCTCCCATTTTGTTGGTTTGCCTCTGGTATATATGGACTTCAGTTCATATCTCTGATTTATGCTAGACATTGCTGTTTGTTTCATTTATCTATATTCAAAACATGTGTTTTGTACATGCATATGTTTATTCATATAATATGCATTATAACATATACAAGAATAACGTATGTTGGTGGATAACATATTTTAATTCCAGATGTTGCTTTCCCATGTGATATATATTCCTTTCATATCAATTATTACGAAAAACAGTTCTGTTTGGTTTTTGTTGGCTTTTATTGCATGTACCATTTGATAAACTAATGTTCTTAGAAGTCTGGTAAAATAAAAAACATCGCTTGGAACCTTTCTAAATTTTAGAAGAAGCGGGAGCTAACTTTCGTATGGTAGTAAAAGAAGTTATTGCCTTTAGTTATATACAAAGTCGGATCAAAATGGAACATAACAACAACAAATTTACAGTTAAGTGTAGGGTAATGTTGTTACATTGTTATCTGTAACCACGTTGAATAATTTCAGGTCTCTATGGCAACGGTGTTGGTTTGCTGGCGCTCCTGACCACAACTGTCTACATGTTGCTGGTCCATTAAGATGGTGGTGTGAAGAACATACTCGTTTTAGTTTCGCTGGATGGGCTGAGGCTGTTTGTTTTTTTGACATGTTTTTTTCGTACGGGTTACACTATCAAGTAATAAAGAAAGTTAAGGACCTTACGTTATAGTACTAACACAGTGTTTGAGGTGAACTGACAGTATAAATGTATTAGATTTGTTATGAAACAATATGAGTTTCCTTTCTTTATCTCCTTTTTTATTGTTGGCGCTCCTGGCCACATCTATCTACATGTTGCTGGTCCGTTAAGATGGTGGGGCGAACAACATGCTCGTTCTATTTTCGCTAGATGGTTGACACTGCTTATGTTTCGAACAACGTTATAGTTTCCAAGTTTCCAAGTTTTTTTTATGAAGGAATGAGCAAAATACATGTTGGGAACATTTGATATCAAGGCTATCGAATACCATATACAATGCGCAACAATTAATAATCAGTTTAATTATGTAATGGTATGTGCATTTGCTAAAAAACATTACATCAAATAAATATGTATGTTGTAAATAATTTTCACGATATAACGTGTTGAAACATTTTCATAATTTCATTACAAATTGGCACAATTTTTTATACTTCAAGTTCATATTGTTGTCACATAAGGACATTAACGATTTAAATTTGAACACATTTGGGTGTGTATAATATGTCCTTTTTAAATAACGACTCCTAATATTGCCAATAAATCGACATTCTACGATATATAGAGAATAACGGGTTACTGCCTGGTCTTGTGTAATATATCAGATGGGGCTTAGAATAATATGATTTTTTATTTTATTAATTTTATTATTATTACTTTATTCGTGTCAAACCTGATATATTACACAAGACCAGGCAGTAACATGTTTTTCTATTTTCTTAAAATTACACCAAACGAGATGATATTTTTTATATAATTTTACAAAACAAAATAAAAGCAGAGCTGATGTCGCTGAGTCGGCTTTTACACGGTTACACGTTTTACACGTTCACGTACATGTAGTTATATATTTCTACAACTTGACGGGATAATACCTTATTATTAACATTTCGTAAGGACAAACGAGCTGATTTCACTACAAATACATTGATTGACCATAGCGTTTATATTTGTTGTAGAAAATGATTTTGGCTCAACATAAACTGATCGTGTGTAGTGACTTTTAGTGCATTTATTTGGAATGTATTGAAATAATTGTGTATGGACGATTTATTGTTCCATTGAAGACGTCACACTGGTATAATCATGGGATAGAAGATATAACACAAACATCTTCGAAATTTAACTTTTATAAACTGAATGCGGCAGTTATGTTATAAACAACAATCCAGCATTTACTATGGCTTACGATACGGGTTAAAACTCAGATTAAGAAGGTACCTACTAAAAAATGAGTAGATACCTACTCATAATTACGTTGGTACCTACTAAAAAATTATAAAAGAAAAAAAAACACATCAGAGGCCTAATTCTTTAATATACAGGTCTAAATCAATAATTTTCAATTTCGTAGGCCACAAAAAAGTCGTGCAGGAGAAACCGGTTGCTGATATATTAATTTGTGAGTGGGTGCGCCGTTAAAAACTAATTATACTTACACTTGCATTTTCGCTTTAGTATTATAAACTCTAATTGGGTCGGTCATCCAACCGGCAACCCGGGAACGCACGTGCATTCCGGACTGACCAGTTCTCACGAACTCTAAAATACGAACTCTCACGAACACGTACCTCGATCACTCACGGGCACTCACGATCTCTCACGGAAACTAACACCGAAATGCGGCTCGATGAAACGATTTAATTCCGATGAATCTGGTACGCGTAAAATGTATAAACATGTAAAAAAAACAATAATTTAACACTGTGACATTATCCGCTGCTTAAGATAATGCCTCCTGGCATACCGCCATTCAACAATTCAGTTGTATAGTATTCGAAGGAAAGTCTGCAGAACTGTATACATGTACTATTCATGAAGAAACACACAATTATTTAAAAAATGTTTATGAGTTATTATTAAGTAGCAGAGTAATTAAACAGAATATAAAATATATACAATTACATTGCAATATTAATATCTAAACATCAGAATAACAATCATTATATCGTACACAATTAAAATAGCATCAATTTATTTGACATGAGTGAAACTTAAATAAATTGCATGTTTAACCTGATATAAATTTACAAATTTACGTCTGTTTTATCTGAAATAGACAAAATAGTATTTCTTCATGAAATATTAATTTTAGAATTACTAGTTATGTTATATCAAAAAATCAACACATTTCCTGAAAAAAGATTGAATTTACAAAATTAATTCATTGCAATATTCAATCATACACAGATAATTTTAAAACTATTTACACTACATGTAATCACATTCACAATATTATAATGTAAGTTTCTACAGAGTATGATGTTATGACATGAATTCTCCTGCAATAACGGCATAATATTATAAACTAACACATATATTTTGTCGTTCCAACCTAGCAGAAAAATTATAAAGAATTTATTTTCATTATCTTGGTACAACAATGATATGCTTGGAAGAAAACTTCCAAAGACAACTTTCAAAGACAAACACTTGATGCATTACTGTGGCATTCTCCATCCTGTCTATTTTACTCAAACTACTCCCCATACCTACATTGTACAAACATTAGTGTGTGGTTCGTCGTTTGCCTAAAACACATGTAAAGGACCGTATAACGCTATTAAAGGGAAGGAACCTCAGATGGTCCAATTTATACAAACGAAAGCAAACGAAAACGACAAGAAAGAAAATTGTCACAAAAAATACACGATTTGTTTACATAATCGTATCGAACACATAGAAAAATTAGACACATATGTTTTTATTTACATGAAAAACAATGATTTTACATCCTTTTTATCGTTCTAAAATCTATAGCGTCTGCAGACGCTATAACCCATCGAGTAATTTAAAATAGCGCCGTTTTTATTTAGGATAACACATCACAGTTTAGTTGTATCGAGTCACTCATGCGCACACTTGAATCGACCTAACTCAACATTTATTTTTCAATGAAACATAGAGTTTGTGACAGTATTTGATTGTGTTCCATGCAAATAGTGGTGGTTGTACGCATGTTTTTACCGTTTAGGCGTAACCAAGAAAAAAAGCACATGTTTATGCCCATCTGGAATTCAGTATCTTTAAGAGTTCCTGATTTCTCTCCTGCTGATGTAGCTGGGGTTACATTTAATTTTTGTAATTGTGCTTCATTTAATAACATACATTAAAAAATGTATATGTTTGCAAAAACACCAGGTATAAAATGTGAATGGCATTGCACGTTGTTATATTATTTGTAAATATGGTATGTGTGATCAGGTAAATACTACGTTTGTTACCCAATAAGTGTCGGATAATTAAACTGCATAATGGTGTTGAACAAATGTATGTTTGTTACAATACGTTCACACTTAAATGTCACTATCACAATTTTTATAATGACAGCGCTGTAAACAACTCTGTTAACAGATAACGCGCAAGGTCAAATAATATGCGTTTAGTATTGTTACCTAAATTAAACGATTGAGTTAGTGTTATGTTATAGCGATGCGTTTATACTAGCTAACATATCATCATTCGCTTAAATTATTGTCTGCATGCAAATGACATAAGTATGGTACTGTGCACAGACAGACTACGTATGCACTACTTATAAACTTTTATAAATAAACTGAACCTACTTCAAAACAATACAAGATCTATATACAAATCATTAAATTGATCATGGTATATCATACTTGATTTAAAACGTTTGACGCAGAATTGTCCAATATATGCACATCATTTCTCTTTATTCCTGAAACTACTGTTATCGAATACACTACAGAAAATAGTCTAGTCTCAGCCCTTCTTCTTTTCCGGTCAAAATATGTTTAGCTTTCACAATCAGCTCAGTGGCGCCAAAAGTAAATGTTACTTGTTGACCTTGATATTTAAGTGGCATGTCATTAATGTTCTTTATTCTCAGTTTGCAAACCAGCTCACACCCAGGATCCGTTGTGTACTCAGGGTTCTCTGACAGTGTTCTGTAAATCGGAATAGTTGATACGCTAAACGCAGATGTAGAGATATGCGACACCTTGTGGTCGACCGGTATCTCCTCGTTCGCTCGTACAAATACCTTGAAGCAATTTTCAACGACCCATTCACCATTTAAATCAACTCTTTTCTCTGCAGGATGTTTTATTTCATCATAAATATAGTATAGTCCTATACCGTAAGTGTAAGGCATCACACGGGATATGATTACATAAGGGTTGTGCCCAAACATGACGGCCCCTTTCAGAACTGCCAACCCTGCATCGTCTGGTACTATCAAATTCATGCCCACCAATGCTTCTCTGAGTTTGTCTTGGACATACTTGCACTCCGCAAATCCACCGACCAGCAGTACTGATTGAACGTCGCTGATTCTTTCATGCATCAGGATTTCTTTAATGTGTTCAACAAGCGATACAATAGGGCGTTCAAACCAAGATCGCACATCCGAAATATCAATGCGTAGCTCGTCAAAACGCAGTTTGTCTGATCCACTAAACGAATTCCTGTTTCGGGCGATATCCAACAGCGATCCTGGCAAACGCATCGTACAGACATCTGATGCAAAAAGTTTAATGGATCTCTTTTTCGTTTCAAACGCTCTAATCACCTCAAAGAAATCCCCAAGATGATCTCTATGCAGTTCCTCTAATACACCATTTCCAAATACGTTATCCAAATAGTGCAGGAAATTCTGTTCGACGCATATACCACCCCAAGCGCCCCCGCTAGCTTTGTGCAACGCTCTGACACTACCGTCTGGTAATCTTTGATGCACAGATATATCAGCAGTCCCACCTGAGAGACATATATGATCAAATATTCAATAAAAAGGAAAACCGGCAAATGACAATCTTCTAAAGCATTATTACTACAACTGAAACGACATCAACAAACTACGTGTAAACTTGCAAGAATTTATACCTATTATAATATAAGACCTTTACAAACACTGAAAGAAGTTTTTCGTATTTATTTTCATTTGTAAAGTTTTAAAACGCACAGTTGTATAACGGATCTTTCTCAATAACAGTACTTATTTGGGAAAGGGTCTAAATAGGAAAATTCCTTCAACACAACGAATTCAAGAGCTGTTGATACTACATGTAACAATGTCTATACTTATGTCCCTCCATTATAGCCAAATTTAAATGACCTACCTCCAAGGTCTACCACGATGTATTTGGACCCTGTGAGTTGTTCGTCAATTATTGGACCGTCATTGGTTATCTGATGAGTGCACCATAAGGCCGCCACCTCTGACTCGAACGCGATTTCTAATCTGTTCCCATCGATTCCTGCCTGAAAATGTAAAAACTATTCTTCTTCACATTATTAATTGCCTCCACATTTAAAACGAGCGTATATTACTGTATGAAAAACCTTGAACGGAATATCTATTGAGAAAACACAACATGCATGTTTTGAAAGTAATTGATTAAAGACGTAAGCGCTCACGCTTTGCCGCAATCTTTACGGTGTTAACAATGTGTCACACGAGTTTTGTTCATGATTTGAAAGATAATAGCCGAGGTAAATAATGAACAACTCATTAAACAGCAAACCTGTATTTGCACTCGGCTTCCGGCACGGCTTGGCGGTTTAATAAGTTATTATTATTGTATTAATATTTAACATACGTTTATTGCAACCTCTCTCATAAATTGTTTGGCAGCAGAGTCCCATATGGCTGGTACAGTGAGGATGTACTGAATGTCGGTCTCAAGTAAGTATGATGTTCGTAGCTGAATGGCGTCTAAGAAATGACGGTGTAGATATTTTATCGCCATGCTGAATATGCCCATGGCTGGATATGGTTTTCCCTCGATATCTTCTACTGTTGTATTCATTGATATCGACTAAAAAATTAAGGTGTAAGGTATCATGATGATGATGATTATGATTAGTTTATAGTGATGAAGATGATGATTATTACGATGATTATGACGATGCTGCTGATAATAGTCTCTGCTATTTTGTTGTTGAAGTTCGGTGTTTGTGGTTAAATGTTCAATCAAACCAAACTTCCGTAAAATCATTCATATGTTATGTATAAGTATATCGTCAGTACCAAACAAGTTGGATATTAAAATCATTTGTCTACGAGGAGAAATGTCAGCTCATGTAGCACATGTGTCAGTATAATGTGTCAGTATAATGTAATTCTATTAAGGCCGATTTTCCATATGTCCGTATCCGCATCCGTATCCGTATCCGTATCCGTATCAGCATAAATATTATACGGACGCGCCTTTCCATGAATCCGCATATAAACTTCGAATATTTTAGTTTTCTTATTATTTTCAAACAGTTACAAAGTGTGAGTAAGAAGCTTTCTAGAATTTTTAATAACTTCGGCTGCAAATATATATGCCAGTATGCGAAAGCATTTACATGTTGTGGATTTAAAACAATTCAATTTAAAGCATCCAACAATTATATCTAGAGCGTCATTCATGACTCATTTAAAGGTTATCCGTTATTACCGAGTTATTGTACTTGGTGTGTCTTAGGTTGAGTTATCCATGTGTATCTAGACTGTTATATTTTCCCAATGTATAACAGCCCTTTGTTTAACATGCTATGTTTCATACCATGTCGCGAGAATTCGAATAAAATCACTCTCCGAGCGATTTCTTGTGGACGACTGATGCGGATGCGTTTTGCGGATACGGACTGCAGACATATGGAAACGATCCAACTGTTTAACTTGTTCAATATTTTGGGGATACGGATTTGCGAAATACGGATGCGGATACGGACATATGGAAATGCGTCCTTATTCGCTCAGTCTAGATTACTGCATTACTTGTACAAACCGGTTCAATCCCAAAATGCATTAATTTGTACGTTGCAATGGTTTTCCATATCAACCTTGTCAACATCAATGGCTAAAAAAGCTGTGATGGTGAATGTTCCATGAATACTATCGTGCCTTGAAGGCCAAAAGGTGTTATAAGCATATGGAGAAAGAAGGATGGTCGTCTCTTTTGGCTTTAAAGGGAAGATATAGTATGTTTTATGGCATGGAACTCGATTGAAATAATAATAGCCTGAACTGTTTTCTTTACTGATATTCAAGCAATCAACTTTACCTTATTGTTATGCAGAATCATTTTAAAACGTCTAAACAGTCTCCAGCCTCTGTGTCTATTTTCCTCCACCAGGGCCGCGAATTTGTCCTCTGCCTCATAGCCAAAGGACTCAAACTCCCCATTGTCATCCAGGAGAACCGATGTCGGGGTCTTCAGGGCCACCAGGTTGGCGGATGCGCCCCCGGAGTACCACTGGGTATTGCTGATTACCTTGTAGGGATCGTTTCTGAACGAGTAGGCATAACCGCTGTATGTGGTCCCGAAATCAAGCGCAGCCACCACTAGAAATTCCCTGTTATGCATTATTTGTGGTTTTCCTGGTGTTGAAGTATTCTATAATAAAACATAATTAAACGTCTCTTAATTGACGCAATTTTCCGTGTTTGTTTGTCTGTTAGCAATTTTACGCAAACAAGGCATGATGCAAAGAACAGGGATTTGCATTAATTTACTAGGATGACTGGAAATGGGCTAATGAACAAATTGTTAGATTTGGTGATGATCCGGATCACATCTTAATCCAGTATTTTTAAATCTTTTTTTATTATTGGGAGATCATGTGAACTGCTGAATATGGGGGTATGGGGGTATGAGCCGCCTTCCTTGGAGGGTGACTGCACTCTCCGAGTGCTTACTGGTACTACTAACAAATTGCTCGGGGCTGGTGTTCACAAAGCTCCTAAGGGAAATCTTAACTTAGGATTTACTTAAGTGACATTTTCAAATCAAATGCTTTATATGGCATCCAAGGATTTATGTTCACAGAAGGGTAAACTGTTACAAATTAAAGCAATATGTATTGGTAAAATACACTTTAATGTAAAACGACCTATACATGAAACACCCACAGATTTAAGGAATTTTATTAATTTAAGAAATTTACTAAAGTTTTCCATAAGGAGCTTTGTGAATACAGGCCCAGACGACAATTAGGGACGACAACGAAAATTCGAATAATCGGATACAAAAATCTATTCGAATACTTTTTGTTCTTCTGATACCCGAGATCTATTAATTTATGGATCATTACACACTTGCGTTTTTGTTGACTTTTAAAGGTCCGTTTCATTCTTAGCAATATTATTCTATTATATTTTGTAGTTATGAAACTAAAATATAAAAAATACATGTATAGTTTCGTTTGTTTTATTTTCGGAATGTTGGGACTACTTCTTTAAGACAAAACATAAATGTGCATAAAAATATAGAAAAAGTAGAACAACTAGTTTATAAATTCATTTTTATGCATTTATTGGTATACATTCAGCTATTATTTTAAAGAAATGTGTTATTTTACGGCATTCTGCTCAAAGACTGACTGTTTGGTCACAAAACGAACAGATAATAAGGTTTGAATAATGTATGAATCACTTAGTTCCGAGTAGACCCGTAGCCTTTATTTGAAAGTATTATTTAACCAAATGTGTATAATTATAAATAACCTCCCAAATATAAACAGACAATGTGCAAACAATTAAATGCATGCAATAATATTTACAATAAAAGCAAATCCGATGACTTCCCAATCTTTTAAAGTTCCTTTGTTGTGTTTCCTACTTTCGATTTCGAAATGAGAACGTGTAAATAATGTCAACAATACATAAAAACATATAAGCTAGAGCCGTACTTACAACTTGCAAACGATATTAAAAATTCCCCCTTTCTTCCATCTTCATTAAACTATTTGCAATGTATTTATTACGCCTGAACATTATGTAAAGTGTACAGTTTGACATGCACGATGTGTCATCGTGTAATATCGACCTTGTAAGATAATACAAGTTATAAGATAATGGGTCAATGTCATCTTGCCGTGCAGTTATCTTCGTCTGCACACATTATATAATTCGCTCTACACCACTTAACGATAACAATGCAGATATTTCTATCACTATTCATTGTTCAATCTACGTGCATTTTTATTCATATATATACAGGTATCCAGAGGCGTAGTTATGAACATAAATTTAATTCAGCTTTGTGTATAATTTATTTGCACATCCGTCTGAAATTGAAATCAATTCCTTCGGTGTAAGGTTACTATAGATTGTATGAAAACCGCGATTGAGTTGTTGATATTTTAATGATTAAACATAAACACACTGTGAACAAATCTCCTAAAATATCTAATATATATATACGGTCACATTATTTTGAGCGTCTGTTGTGTTTGATGCACAAGAAGACCTCGTTGCTTAAAGCCGCGGTATCCAATTATAAATACATTGATGACTTTGTTAACACTAACATGCAAATCGTATTCAATTTGAAATGTTATAATATTATTATATACATTGTATGTACTGAATCATAAAATCGTATGTTTTAATATACGTTTTAAGCATTTTATTATTGGTTTTGATGTTTTTAAAATGTTGTTGGTCGTTTTATGTATGTTTCGTCTTTCTTTATGGGTTGTAAATTATATATAATTAGTCCATTAATGTAGAAAATCGCAACTAGTTGTATTTAATAAATAAAACTTACAAAAACATTTTCTTTCCAGATCAGGAAGGATTTACTTGTAATGGCAGTGGTTATTTGGGGAAGTAACCGATGCGAGGAGTTTGATCATCACAGTGTCGTATTCTCGCGCTGTCGCGTCGTGTCGTCGCCCAACGCATCATAGCTTCGTTCGTACGTTTCCTTATCTCGTGTTTTTGTGTTTTATATGCGATTAAGTCGAAAGGGCGAAACAGTGATGGCTCTAACGGAACACCGTATCTGCATTAGTTCGCGCAACATGCTATGTGTAATTAAACTATTTTCAAATTGTTCACTTCCTAAGAAAAGCCACTGATAAACATGGCATAACTGACTAAAGCCTCACACACGTCTCGCAATGTTTGGTCAAGGTGGTATTTTTTTTATTTGTCAATCAATTGTTAGTTTAATTTTCTTTAATGGAAATTGCTGTTCTTTTTACATATATTTTACTTTAAAAACAGCAACAAAAACAAGACTTATTTTAAACAATAAAAACTGTTATTTTACAAACAATAAGTATCATTTCTCTGTTCAAATGTAGGTTGGGATATTTGGATGGCTATAATAGGTTTACAATGGAATTATAGTTTTGTTGACAGACACTAATAACACTACGGACACAGCAAAATGCTGTAAATTCCGTTTCGTTAATGAGCAATCATCAGTTGAAATTGAAAAATTATAAAGCGTCTGTAACGCTTCACGATGGAATAATATGGAATGTTTCTGCTGTTTTCGTTTACATTTTAGACACACGGGATCACTTATATAAAGTAAAAAAAAAATGCCGATTCAAATAAAAAAATCAGAATTGCCGAGTGGTTAAGGCGTTAGCCTTTTGATCCGGAGGTCTGAGGGTCGAACCCCGGTGGGAGAAACTTTTTTCTTTTCTTTTTTATTTATCCTTTTCGTGAACCATTATACCTAAAGCTCTTTAGTTTCGATGCTTAAACCTGTCAGGTTAAGACATTCAATGACATACTTAAAAAAATACAAACATCTGTGAACAAGTCACTTTAAGATATGTGACGCGGTCAGCGAAAATGAGTCCTGTGGCGGTAACGACGTTATAGAGAAAAAACGAGATTAATATTTATACACGATTTTCTCCAATTATTTCCTTGTTAAATTAAGCGTGCATGTCATTAATATGCAGTAATTTCGATATAAAATTAAATATTGTTAAATCAATAAATGTTACTGTTTTGTAACCAGTTTATTAAGGTAATTTCCCCCGAGCGGAAGGTGTCGCTAGTCGCCATTTTGTGTAAACAATTTCGTTTTGATATCGGAAATGTCGTTGTTTTTCGGTTAATTTTAACATAAAAGCTGTATTGTTGGAATGTATACATGGAAAACCAATTTCAGCAGGGGGTAGTTTGTACTTTAGCGGTCCCCGGAAATTCTAAATGTAAACAACGTTTTGCGCATGCGTTGACGTTGCTATGCATGACTTGTCTTGTCCCAGTCGTCCGCCATTTTTTTCTCGATTCGTAATGTTTTTCTTGGAAAAATATCATTGTTATTGATCGAAACAGGATGAAAATATGAGCCACACGGCGTTTGAGTGTTAATAAGCGGGGGTGTCGGGGCGGCAGCCCCCAAAATCAGTCAGTCCGCTAATTAACAGTTCAAATTTCTTCGTGGTTTACTGCTACAAGTCAACTGCTTTCAGTTGAGACGTGTAAACTTGCAACTAATGGATGCACAGAAGGCCGTATTGAACATTTCTATATATTGCTATCATGTTCTCTGTTATTATTTTTTTTTGTAATTTGTGGTTTTAAGAGTATACATCGCTTTATTCCATTTGCAAATTATGCTTAACGTGTTAAATCGTTACGCATGACTTCGTCGACAACCATTTTCCAAATTGCCGACCGTTTTGTAGAAAGCGGGTTAATCGCAAAGATACGCGATTTTGAATTAATATTTTGTGAAATATTTCACAAAATATTAATTAAACTTTGCACAAAAATCTAGATTTTGTGTGTTATTTTTCCGTTTTAAGGCCGATTTTTAAAAATCGCCACGCTAGCGCGCGGCTCACTATATTTACGCTCACCTAGTCCTTAGTTACGTAGAATATATATAGTATTTCCGGGAACCGCTAAAGTAAAGGTGTTCCTCAGCAGGTACGTATGGCATTTTCTGTTGTTGTCATTGTTTATCTATCGAATTATTTGCCTTTTCCTTGTAAAAATTATCAGCAGAGTTTGACCCGGAAGTAGCGATAACAAAGCTTTGTTCATTCAGCCAGTCCATGTCTGTCACCATAGTAAACCATAAATTTTTATCACATCGCTAAAAATTAACTATGGACATAAAATTCATTGTTTTGATGGAATTAAAGACATTAACGTTTAAATGTTTATATATTAGTAATAAAATTGAAAATCATCAGCGTTTTGTTGATAATTTTCACTATTAAATTGCCGATTTTGTTGTTTACTGAACAGAATTTGCGACTTCCCTCTTTGTTAAATTACTCCTGCCTATTTTTAGCTACAATCATGTATTATACATCATTGGAAAGGGGAAAGAACACGCTTTCTGTTGGTCTGTTGAAAATAAATTATGCAAATTAATGCATGAAAGAGCAGCAAGGCGCCAAATTAAGGCAATTTACACTGGCCATTTGTCTGATGAAAACAATATGGTCACTGGAAAGCACAAGTATGCCAGCAAAATATAAACATCCATCCACCATTTAACATCAGTTTCTTAAAATTACATCTGAGCGCATTTTTGCGCAATTCTTTTAATTCCATAAACTGTCGATCAGGTACCCTGTGTTCTTCCGTCAGTTTCCGATAGCGACCCGTTATCAACCGAATCTGATTTCGTGTCACTCCGCTTAACGTTCGTCATACTGCAAAGAGTGATCTCCCCTGAATGTTATCAGTTTTCGCGAGGTATTGCAGTCGTGCAACTTTGACGTCTTTGTCAATCTTTGTTGTTTGATTGTATATTACAGGTACTGCAAACTATTTACCACATCAAAATAATTATTATTGCAATTAGTGCATGCAAGATGGCTGTTAATATAATTATATCACGTAAGATTAACGATGTTTAGGCTGTTGGAAGATAGTGAAAGTGGACAACAATTTGACAAGACATAGTCTCGATTTATAGCACAGCATTGATCCTCACTCATCACCGTGTACACAACTGAAATGCAAAGCCTGTCGTGTTTATTTTCATTTATAATTGATCAATTTAATCGATATAATTTATTGAATGAGCTGCAAATAAGGTAGCTGGGTGCGAGAGGGGTGAGCACTCCCACCCTTGTCATTGCCTTTAAGTGGTCACTGCAGGTTTAATTGAATGACTTCATGTTGTATACTTACAAGGTTTAATATTTTCTTTAAATTTAATGTTTTGTTGTTGTTTTTCTTTAAATCTTAAAACATCCTTACATTGAAAAACAATTCTTACATTGAAAACAATCTTGTAACAGCATTTATTCTGCATGCTTGATATTTTAACTTAACTGCAATACTAGTAGCACTTCATCAAATGCTGTTAAGTAACAGCATTAAGTATTGCATGATTTTCTTGTGCATATATTAATTTCAGGATTGCTGCAGTTTTTGAAAGATATTGTGCTTTGGTTTTTAGTCTTCTGTTCATACAGGACAAACATGATAGTGGAGACAGTGGCTTTGAAAACAGAACTTAACAGTCTTTCTCATCTTAGGTTATTTCCAAGATGGTGAGCCAAGGAGTCTTTAAAGTTGTGTTGTGGTGCTTTGCATTGCAGTTTTTAATTGTTTTTTCTTTTGCCTGAGATGGCCTATCCAGTATTCAATGTGTTAATGTTTGATGTTGCTGTTACTGTTCATATTTGTCGGAAAAGTTTTTTCGTATAATCACAAGCCTTTGTTCTTTTCAAGTATTTTCTGATCAATACTTAAAAACTGTTCAGCATTTAAACCATGTTAATTGTTGTATTTAAGGTATGGTTTGGGTTCTTTTGAATGAGTGAACAATTAGTATTCCAAAAGTTCCTAAAGCAAAAGCTGCATTGAAAGACCACTTTTCATCAAGACCGCATGTTGTTTAATACATGTATTTACATTTCTGTGGCCATTTTTTAATAACTTTGAAGAGTACATTATCTTTTTTGGCAGAATTAAAGGTAAAATATATTACCTTGTGTTTTGGTCTTCCAGAAAGGATGGTCTTAAAACTGGATATGATGTCGGATATATGCCTTTAGAGTTAATGAATACACTGTTCCGAATACTGAAATAAATTAGTCTGTTATATGTACTAAGCATGTTAAAAAATATATAATATATATATATAACTGAGCTTTATAAATGTATATAACATCTTTTACTTGCGGTTTGTAAATGCCAAATGTTTTTTACGCAGTACTAGAGACATTGTCTTAGCCAGATTCAGTCCAGCATTTGGCTTTAATACTCATTCCATTTTAAATGATTTGTTGTCTTTTATAAGTCACCATGTATGTAAGACAGTGAAAATATGTGAAGTATTTACTTAACAAAGTATAAAGTGACATGAAAAGATTACTTTGAACCTGTTTAACTGCCATAAATTATTGCCAGGTGTATTATTGACAGATTTTACATATTTGACAGAACGAAATGTGGTGGGTTACCTTCTTCAGATACACATAACTTTGTTTTTTTTTTCAAGATACAGTAATTTCATTTGCAGTTTTGTTTTTCTAAAAGAATAACCTTTAAAATGGTTTATAATTTTATAGGTTTTTCTAAATTTAAAAAAATCCTCTGTTATCGCTACCGGAAGTAATTTTGTCAGACAATATATTCAAGTGGCGGCAATTTCAAATTGTAACTTCTTAATAAAATAACGATATAAAGTCACATACATATTATAAGTGTACTAGTTTTGATAAGAAAATTTTGCAAAGGCTTTTACTTTTTATTTCTAAAATGCGAACATAATTATGCCACTAAATGTTAATGGAAGTCTTCAAGACATTATTAATGTGTGTTGCATTTTTTAAATATAGATTTGTGGTTTGTGCACCTTTTATGTTGAAATCAAGCCTGCGCATTGATCACACTTAAAACTTATGTTTTTGCATTATTAATTTTTAAAATTGTCATTGAAACCAACAAACATTTCTACTTATTAGTATTAACAATATCACTTGGTAAAGAAAGTTTGCTGCATAAACAAACTTTTAAAAAAGCAAGTTGTATTCTTCTACACGTTTCTTATGGTTTGTGAATTCTGATAGGCTGGCTCATAGCAGGTATCCTAAGAAGCCCAGACAGTTACGCTGTTTCTTATATCATAGGCCGATTGTTTTTTAAGAGCATTGAATGAATTTAAGGAATGGCCTGATTGACCTACCTCATTGCTTTGTAACTGTAAGGTCAATATACCAACCAAAATATCTGATAATACATGTCTGCAGGAGTTTTTACTACTTGAAATAGTATTTAATCATAACATGAGTACAGTAACTTTTTTACAATAAAATTGAACTTGTTAATATTTTGTTTTGTTGCAGTTTTGTCATCAAACATATTTGTCAAAACCTCTGGTGGAAGTTGTACGTTTCTTATGGATTGTGAATTCTGATAGGCTGGCTCATAGCAGGTACCCTAAGAAGCCCAGACAGTTACGCTGTTTCTTATATCATAGGCCGATTGTTTTTTAAGAGCATTGAATGAATTTAAGGAATGGCCTGATTGACCTACCTCATTGCTTTGTAACTGTAAGGTCAATACACCAACCAAAATATCTGATAATACATATGTCTGCAGGAGTTTTTACTACTTGAAATAGTATTTAATCATAACATGAGTACAGTAACTTTTTTACAATAAAATTGAACTTGTTAATATTTTGTTTTGTTGCAGTTTGTCATCAAACATATTTGTCAAAACCTCTGGTGGAAGTTGTACACAATTTTGATATGAGCTGTGTTTAGAAATTAGGTTAATTGAATGTAAAACTATATTTGTTTTATTTGTTTTTTAGAGAACCAAGTGTTTTATCTTGAAAATGAAGGCTTGGCGCCAGGGCCCACCCAGCTATAATCTTCCTCCGCCATTACCTTAAAAGGGGCCCACCCAGCTATAAGCTTCCTACGCCATTACCTTAAAAGGGGCCCACCCAGCTATAAGCTTCCTCCGCCATTACCTTAAAAGGGGCCCACCCAGCTATAAGCTTCCTCCGCCATTACCTTAAATACTGTGGTCTTGGTGAGAGGTATGCTCAATTCGACTGCAGCAACTGTGATGGACAGAATAAACATAATACTCTCCTGGTCTACGCTGTGTGGATAAAATTGACTGGTAAGTATTCTGCCTTAAAATGCTTATAGTTATACATAATTCATATACCATTCACATGTTATTTTCCTTGACACTGGTGTGATTTAATTTATTACCATGGAAAAAGTGCATATTTTCTACATTGTTTAAAAAACAGCCCCAAAGCCTAATGTATTTAACAGAATAACTTTATTTGTTGGATACTCTATCTTAAAATTGCTACCTTAAATTTATATATTTATATTTGGAAGGAATACACTAGGGGATCGAATACTCCTTGATGCTTGCAGGCCACACCAAGTTATCAAGTGACTGGCATCTTTTGGCTGTGGGAAAACAAGTAGCGACATATGTATGCATATGTAACCATGCAGGTATTATGAACTATGAACCGAGTATTATTCCACATGGTATTAGATGATCATGTCACCAAATTACAGAACCATACCGAGCTTGAGAGATTATTCTGATGATGATTGCCATAAGAAATCCCTGCTATATGTACATTTTAATTAAACAACACATCTATTAAGCACTTGATAGTTAATGAATGACATTACATTATATAATATTAAGTTTAAATTTAGGACCTATAGTTACAAAAAATCATGAGGGATTATTGTTTGCAAAAGAATACTTGTACTGTACTATTTATACAGGACACAGGTACAACAGTCATGAAGTTGTGCGGGTATGACCATAATATGCCATATCTGGTATCTTCAGTATAATGTAGATGCACCTCGTGTTGAAAGCTTACTGATGGTCACGAGGTAAGAGTAAAATGTGGGAGGCCAGATGTCAACCTTCAGAATGATGCCATGGCGAACCAAATATTTGGGCCAGGTTTCACCGTTTGTCTTCAGAAAGGCAGTGGTATCCCCAAGATGAAATCTGACAGTTTTGTCGTACAACTGTTGCTAACCTGCCAATTACCTCTAGTTCCTAAATGGGATCATCACAGACAAAAATGAACGTGTTGAATGTTTGTTTTAATGTGTACACATTTAATAATGTTTGATCATAACTGGACGAAAGGAATGTGTTGAATGTTTGTTTTAATGTGTACACATTTAATAATGTTTGATCATAACTAGGCAAAAGGAATGTGTTTTTCCATAACTGTTAAACTTAACCCTATTCACAAAGCTCTATAGGGAAAACCTAAGTTTTTTTTTAAATCACAAAATTCTTTAAGTCTATGGATGTTTCATGAAGAAGTCCTTTATTATTTAAATGATTTAAACTAGTAAAAATTGCTTAGGTGTTTAGTATTTGACGATTTTGTAAACAAAAATAATTAACACATGTATAACATATAAATACTATATAAGATTTGCATTAGGAAATTTTTGAATACTGGCCTAGAACATTTACCAGTATCTTATTATACTCTATTACATGTGTCTTATTTTCATGTGGACAAAACCTAAGTTTTCAAAAATTGGATAAGTTTGATTTGTTATTTGTAACGATGAAGAATTATTTACATTGTTTTCTTACAAACTAAAATGTTTATGTATTATGTTATGGGTAATTGTTCTAGTGTTGTCAAGTTTGAATAAATGATACTAGTAACTTTTTGTTGGATTTTTTAACCTACCGTTTAAGGATGTAAGTAACACAAAATTATATTGTCAATTTTGTTCATGTGTTTAATATTCAATTAACAATACTAGTGTGCGTGCTAAAACTATAAAGGTTGTTTTTTTAAACACCTGTGATATGCATTACTTATATCATTATTGCATGTTTGTTATACAGGCCCAATTAGCATCTAAAATGCTGTTGCTATGGAGACAGTTACTGTGTGCATTCGAGAAATGAATCGTTTATGCATCAGCTGTAGTGTGCATATAAAAAAGAAGTAATTGACTGATAGAAACAAATATTATGGATATCATATAAGTAACACAGTTTATTATTCTTAAACCTACATACATGTACATTGATTCCAACAGGTTTGTAAAGATATTTCATGGCAGTGCAATTATCACAAAAATGTACTTTTATAAGCTTCTAAATAAGATACTAAAATGCAAATACATTGTGTTCACCAAGACTGTGGTAAAGTAAATGAAATTGGTAATTTTAATCTAAATAATAAAATTTTCTACTTGGGTTACCTTGGAAACATTTGTGGTCAAACGAGAAGGAAGTGGATAAAATGCCTTTTGATCGATATATTATTGCCAGCTCACATCCTAAACACGGAGCGTTCAAGTGATCTCCACAAGCGAAACGAAGTACCAGTTACTCACTATTTCATCGTGAGTAAATCAATTATGCCCTAATCAAAATTGGTTCAACGACAAAACAGAAACAACAAGGCCATTAGGTATAAGGTCTGTTATTGGCAGCCATTCGTACCCACAATCGATTCTTGATTTGAGTCGGCCCAATCGTCTAACCGCAATGAACAGTGGCTTGGTTGCTGGCCGGACCGGAAGAGTATCCAATGTTCTGCTGTCCTTCCCAATAAGAACGCGTCGAATGTGCTGTTTGAGGTAAAATCTTGAGAACTGAAAAAATACTAAAAACAATTCTACAGCAAATGTCTTGAATTGTATAAAAATAAAAATAATATCTTCAACTAACGCCATCCCATTTTCGAATTCTGCAAACAAATAAAAATATAAATAAAATATTATCCTTGGTCATACTCTCTGTTTAACATCTTTTGCAACTCGATTCACTTATCAAGTATACATACACGTAAATAATGAAAACGAAAATATAATAAAACATTAATCCAAACATATCAGCAGGATGCAAATACAACTATAAACTCATGAAATAAAATAATTCGTTTTAAGATATTAACTAAAATAAAAAGTAGAACCATTAAAACAAAACAGGGTGGGTGGGCGTGTACACGACCTTAATTGCTGCCAACAAAACCTCGAGTGACGAAACAAGCCATCTAGCGAATATATATCATCACAAATCCATGTAATGCATGAGCAATTTTCCTGCTCAAAATCTATTCGTATGTTACGACAAAGTACGAACGAAACCGAAATCTATAAATAGAAACTATTTAGAAACGTGAATAATTTTATTTACTCACTATTTCATCGTGAGTAAATCAATTATTCCCTAATCAAAACTGTTTCACCGACAAAAAAGAAACAACAAAGCAAATAGTTATAAGGTATGTTATTGGCAGCAATTCGAGTAAAACAAAGAAAGAAATTATTTAATTTTCAGGTCAATATTCTAGTAAAAGACCGATATATGTAAAAACGGAAAATTAAAAAGTATAATTAGCCCGTATATGTTCGTTCCGTTCCGAATGAAAGAAGATCACTACCAATGACTCATCGTAGACATCTGTACCTCTAATCAACATCAGGCACCATGTATCGCTTAGGACATCAGGTTGAACTACTGCCAATTGCAGAGCACATAACTTGTTATCCCGCCAATTGCAGAGCACATAACTTGTTATCCCGCCAATTGCAGAGCACATAACTCGGCATTCCGCCAATTGCAGAACACATAATTTGGCATTCCGCCCATTGCAGAGCACATAACTTGGCATTCCACCAATTGCACAGCACATAACTTGGCATTCCGCCAATTGCAGAGCACATAACTTTGCATTCCGCTAATCGTAGATAACATCCGCCAATGCAGAACACAAAAACTTAGCATTCCACCAAACACAAAAATTAGCCTTCCACCAATTACAGAACACAAATTAGGCATTCCATCAATTTTCTAGCACACAGTTTGACAAATCATAACACATAATAGTATAACCGCCAAATTTCACTGGACATTTATTTCATCCATAAAACCTTGAAATGTATTACTAACATCAAGCAAGTATCGATGCAATGACTTTTATGTTCAAACTTGAAAGTCAAGTATATATAACATAAAATTAATAGCAAATTAAATCTCTGTTTCACTGTAAGCAGTTCTCCAAAATTAAATCTTCAATTCATAAACTTCACTGCATATTAGTGCATGACCTAACTATCACATAAATAATGGAGATGTCAAATAATAACTATTCACAAAAACACAACATGTCTAAGCAATGACCATATACACCACCGTACGTATAACAAAACTGAAATAAACACATGCATTTAAATTATAGATTCAAAGTTTTAGAAACTGTCAATTTATCTTCCAAAGTATCTTGCACATATCCATGTCTAGCAGACACCGACTTCCATCTCCCATGTCTTTGCAACAATCTATCTGAAGTATGGTTATTTGCGCATGTAGTTGCAGCACCAGACCGAAATGAATGTAAACCAAATTTAGCAGCATCTAGTCCCAGTTCTGATAATTTATGTTTAAACATATCTCTAACACTGGAATATGCAAGCGATTTACTAGTATCTGATCTAAGTACGTATTTTTTACTCGATTTGAACAGGTCTGAATAAAAATTCAGTTGAAGACTGCTCAATTTTAGCCATATCAAAATAACGCTCCAGTAAGCCAACCGGGCAACTATCATTACTGGTCCTGGCAATAATTACATGATTTCCTTCCCTCAAAACGTCTGTTTTTGATTTTTCTACACAGATATCACAATGCTTGTCTAAAATTTCAATATTTGATCTCCTTAATGCAAGAGCTTCAGAAATACGAAAACATCCAGCGAACGACAAAACAAACACAAAAGTTATTCTCAAATCAGCCAGAGAACTGCCTTCAGAAGCATAACTCTTTACAAATAGTTTAATACTGTCAGAAGTAATGGGATCTTTTTTATTAACAGGTTTGGAAACGGATCTTATACAACCATTTAAACATAATTTTAACTACTTATTATCACAAGGATTAGTAACATTCGACACCGTATGAGCCCAATTGATAGCATAAAAAATATTATTTAACTTAGATTTGCTGCAGTTAGTATCGTTTTCTGAAATAGTAGCAATGTATAGAGTCACAGTTACAACGCTTGCAGGTAAGCAATCAAATTTACAATCAACACACCACTTACAAAATTTATCGAATGCTAACTTGTAAGTCCGGATGGTGGAAACTTATCGTCCATTTAAACAAGCTTCTTTAACAGCTGAAAGCAGTTCTGGGGCACAAGCACTTGATTGTGTAACATCCTGCCATGTCTTAGACATGAAAACATCTGTAAATACACCCAACAAAGTTAACAACTGATTCAAAACAAACATGTATAACATGAAGGATTAAACAGTTTTCCACAAAGGTAAATCATCAGGTAATATACATAAATTTACTAATACAAAGCTCCAAGATGAAACAATATATATCTTTCCATTGCAAACATTATTTAGCAACATTACAGAAAATATATGCAAATAAATATCATAAATTTAAGCAACGTCCTAAAAAAGTACAAAACAAGTTCCTACTATAAAATAATGGTATAGTCCATTTTCCCACGGCAAATTTGTTTATGTTCTAAATATAGCTCAGGGGTTAACTCAATGTCAGTTTTGTCTGTCAAACACACGCTAATTCAGCAACAATCAATTCGTGCTACCAAAACCTTAGATTTACTCGTAAATCTTTCTGAACCAAAAATACTTTCAGTAATTTTTCCTTGCACATAAATTCCTTTAACATCATTAAAAATTAAAATTTATACAATAAATGGCTGACAAACTGAATCATGTCCGAACAACATAGTAACAAGAAATGTCTTTAAAAAAGACAATCGGCGTTAAAATTAATATTGAGATGTCGTTTAAAGACGGCCAAGATGATCGGTTACGTGACTTCTCAGATCCCAGATTTTTTGGTCCCCACCAATATTAGGGGACTTATTGGACCCCAGATTTTTCGGACACTATCAGTAAACTTCTCGGACCCAAAAGTTAATTTGAGATAAATTTATAAATTTAAAAATTAAATAGAATTATAATTAATATCTATGCCGTGAATAAACCAGTCATACAACTCCATGTTTCCACCAGTGATATATGAATAACCAAAATAATTTAGGTTAACATAATTGTTATCTGAATTTGTCAAGCCAATTTAACAAATTAACAATGTAAGAAAATAATTTCGGGAAAATTATTATGTATCAGACGAGTCTATATAGTTATTTATAGTACCGTTCATGTTAGTTATCTAATATAATAACGATTTGAAGTCAAATAAGCATGTACCCTGTGTATCCCAATAAAAAGCAATAGTCAGGGAACATTCAGCGATTTTTGAAATGTTAAGACTTTATTTTTTGATAATGCAAACATAAAAATTCATTAGACTATGACGATTGTAAATTATATCAGTAGAAATATGATATATCAAGGGTTCCTGTGTATAATTAGTATTACAAATTGTGTATTCATGCTACGCGAATAACAACTCGACATATTCCGAATCTTCTTTCATAACATTTTATCTATAGAAAATGTAGCATCTTTTTACAGATTAAATAACATCTACCGGAAAAGTTGATAGAAAGATGCAATTATAAATAGTCGTTAATAAATCGTAACCACAATTTTAAATCAAATTAACAGTAAGTTTATAATATAAATTCCACACTTATTGAAATGTTTAGGTTTATGATTCTCTGAACGCTATTATTTATGCATGTACGAGTATATTAACACAGCTATACAGCCGTTGCTAGCTACGCGCGCTATTTTTAGAATGACACTACTTTTTGTGGAATGCGATGAACTCGCTAGAATCAATGGGCTACATGGAACGGCAACTCTGTGCGTGAGATGTATGCATGGGAACACTGCACAATTGCTATTTATAGAGCGTAACGCTTATATAAATGTAGGCTAAACAAAATAGTCATTTCGTTACGTGAATGAATATATCATTCTGTTTATGGCATACAATGAGAAAATACGTTCATAATTAGCCTCAGTTCTAGAGTATACGCGAGGATATGTTTATAACTTCATTTTAACCGCTTAATGTACCGCTACCTTTATGTATAATGCTTATGCAATTTTTACAATCTGTATGCCATATAACTGTTTTACCTTTTAATTTATTTGTGAAACAGTCCAACGAATATCTAATGGCCAATAACTCTCTGAAAGTAGAACTTTGTGCCTTTTCAATCACAGACCATTGCCGATGAGCGACAACGTTTTCACATTCAACAAAGGTTGCACCAGCGACAGCTGAGGCGTCTGAGAAAACAATATACACAGGCATGTAATCTTGAAATAACTTCTTGGAAAATTATTTCGAAAAAATTGTATTCCAGAAGTTAATAACTTCAAAACATTCTGAAATATTCAGTTTTGAATCCCACCGACGTGATTCAATACGCATAAGAAACGTCTTTGTCTGAATTAAAGCCACATTACCTAGAACAGGAGCCATGAAAATAACTTTGCCTGCTAACTGAGCTAAACTGCGAGCAGTAGAAATGGGAAAGGGTTTCAAAATATTATCAATACATTGTTGGACATTAAGAATTCTTCGTTGAGGAATCCTTAAAAAACCGTCCTCTAGATCCCATGTAAAACCTAACCACTCTAACTTTTGAACCGGTTGGAAAATATATTTTTCCGTATTAACGAGAAATCCACATTTGTATAACGTGTCACTAACAAAATCAGAATCACTTTTAGTGCTAACAAAGTCTTTGTTTACACCCCAACCATCATCTAAGAACACTACAATTTTCAAACCATTATTTCTCCAATACTTCACTAACGGACGTAAACACTTAGTAGACAATCTAGGCGCTGAACTAAGACCAAATGCTAACACCGAAAAAACGACATTTATTTGTTTTCTTTTAAAATTCCAAGAAAACCCCAAATATTTTTGATGATTATGTTTGATAGAAAAATGATGATTATGTTTGATAGAAAAATGATGATATCCATGGAAAGATCAAATTTATACATAAAACCCTCCGGTAAAATGTATTCAAGAGCAACCTTATAGTCTTCGAATTTAACTCTTTCCTTTTAATCATAATTATTCAGAATACTCAGAGCCAAAATGAGACGTTTTTTACCATTCGAATTATTAATAGCAACTGACAAAGGGTTGACATGAGGTTTAAATGGTACCTCAAAAATACATTTGTTCTGGATTAAGACAGATATAGCAGATTCAACAAATTCAGAATTGGATAATGCTGACTTATTATTCTTGATATGAAAAGAAGGTGGTTCAATTTCGAATGGAATCACATAACCGTTTTTAATAACAGATAAAATATATTCATAAGCGCCAATTACTTTTTTCCAAAAATCATAACAATTTTTAAGACGTCCTTTAACAGATGTTTCTGTTACTACTACCGAATTTTCTATACTAGCACAGTAAAAGTCTTGAAATTCATAATTAGTGAGAGTATCAAAATGGTCAGAAAAAATCCAATACTTATCGAAACCCTCACTAGTGAAGACGTCTTCATTGTGAAGCCAATTCTGAGCCTGATTTTTCTTCTGTTTGAATTTTGAGCATTCTCCAATGCCACTTCCTGTCCCAATGGATCGAGTAAACTGCCGGAAGTACGTTGGGCATGCTCCGACTCTGCTAGCCAAGGGTATGTTATCTTGCTGAAGTGAGGCTCCACAGCCACTGGCGAAGTGACCTGGAATTCCGCATGCGAAGCAGACGACTTCCCGTCTGCTACCTTGTTGAACGGAAGCCATTCGCTCCGACCTCCGAGAACGACCGCGAAAAGGATCAGCATTAGAAGCGTGCGCAAACTTGAACTCTGCCAAAGCAGATTCCGACTTCTTTGCCTTTTCAAGCCGATTTTTTGCCCTTTCCTCTGCGCGACGAATGCGCTTGTCGTCCTCGGCGTCGCTGTCAACCTCATTTTGCTCATACTCTTGAATGGTTAGCCAACCTGCGGGTGAAGCGCCCGCTATTCTAATCAGTTTATTTCTATGTTTCAACTTATCCTGAGCCTCTGTCAGAAGTTCCAGTTCCTTTTCAGCACTTCGTAACGATACAGCTTTAGATGCAGCAGAAATCAAGTCAGAAACTTCAGTATTACAGTTAAATTGTTTACGATTAGCAGCCGACTTAAAAGCAATGTTACTTTCTAATCTGACCTTTTTCTTCACGTTCTCCTCCGTCCAGTCGGAATCCTCCTGAATGTTCCTCTTCAAGTCCTTAAAGTTTTCATCGAAATAACCCTTTAACTCTTTAACTACTTTACTTTTCACTTCGTTTTCCGAATCGGACATATTGAACTATTTTCAAACGACCTTAATTGCTGCCAACAAAACCTCGAGTGACGAAACAAGCCGTCTAGCAATTATATATCACCACAAATCCATGTAATGCATGAGCAATTTTCCCGCTCAATCTATTCGTATGTTACGACAAAGTACGAACGAAACCGACATCTATAAATAGAAACAATTTAGAAACGTGAATAATTTTTTTTCTACCCAGACAGAGGACTCAAAATTATGTTGGCCTTTATCAAAAATAAGCGTTTTAATATTTCTAGGACCATAATTGATTACTTCTAGATTCTAAAATAACTCAAATATATCGATTCCCGATTTTTAATGATGGTGTTTTGTTATCTTTGTGCAATTTTTTTTTTAAATCTTGCTATAATTATAGGACTGGTATTGTTTTCTTTTGATTTAAATCGCTTTAAAAATAACACTGATGATTTAAGTGATACTTTTATTACAAAAAGTGTAAAGTTTAGAAAAATAGTACAACATAATAGTATACACATATGAACAAAAGTAACAACAATTTCTACTTAACAACGACAATAACTTATTTTTTTATAAAAACTATTATTTTAATTTGGTTAATTTGACTGCTATACAATATGTTCATAAATCGTTTTAAGTGTAATATGTGACCACATTTCTAATATGTTGTTGTTTTGTTTGTCATTCCAATTTATTTATCTGTTGATTAAAAGCTTCGAACAGTTTGACTTTTGACCACTAAAAATAACTAGGTAAGCCATTTATAATAGGTTTCTAGACAAATATGAACATTATTTAGCCACATATAATAATTAGCAATTATTTTTAGTCGAGACAATACTACTAAACTGAGTTATAGAGGACAAAAACAAAGTAAAAGTAGTTGTTTTTAAATTAGTGATTCACAACTATGCTGATTTTATTATCTCTTGTTTTAAAATAAAAATAAAAGGAGATATAGAAAGGAAACACATATTGTTTCATAACAAATCTAATACATTTATTAGTTCACCGCGAACAGTATGTTAGTACTATAACGTTAAGTCCATAACATTTCTTGATTGTATTACGCGTACGAAAAAAACATGTTCGAAAAACAGCGTCAACCCATCCAGCGAAACTAAAACGAGCTTGTTGTTCACACCACCATCTTAACGGACCAGCAACATGTAGACAGATGTGACCAGGAGCGCCATCAAACCCACGCTGTTACCATAGAGACCTGAAATTATACAACGTGGTTACAGATAACCAATGTTTTTATATCAACAATACATTACCAAATAATTGGAATGTCAACATTATTTTTCTCCTGGATCTAGTTGTATGCATAGCTAAGGGCAATGACTTATATTTTTCACCCTTAAAAAGTCAGATTATGTCTTCTGTCAAAAACTGGAAATGGTTTTCATCAGCCGCGATCATGAACACATCTCCAAGAATGGGAGCCGTATCGTGAAAAACCAAAAAAAAACAAAAAACATTTCTTAAGTATTTGATATGGAAGTAGCATCAGAAAGTCATGTTTTCATTTACAATAAATGTGCAAGTGTTAATACTATGGAAAAGGTCTTAATGAGACAAACACAATGGTGCAAAGATTTTTTAAATTTGGACCATCCTAAAGGGAGTTATGGCCCTTTGAAAAATTTGGTAAATCGATTTTGTCTGCCGGATATCTGTAATAATCTGGCGATTTATTTTTGACGCAAATATTCAAGTGTCATATATCATTGTGAAGGTCTCGTCAAAAGAATAACAATGGTGAATGAAAATTGAATATCTGAACATCCTGAACAGAGTTATTGGAAGGTATAGTTTAAATATAAGAATACTGAAACTCCCGAGACTTTAAAATGACAGAAACCCTTATTAACATCCGCTGGCCATTTATGTAAGGCAAATGACCAATTGTCTATACAGTACAGGACAATGCGCACAACATAACACATAACATAAATATGCAAAGACTTGTTTTTTCTTTCAAGACTACTAATAATCTGAAACAGCTGAAATTAGTTGGAATTTTTTATTCACCATGTTTGTTGTCACAGCCATCAACACATTTTAGGAAAAAAACCCACTATAAAATCTTGTCAAACCAATATATTCAAAATTGTACATACATTCCAACTGTATTTCTTCAATATTATTCGCTGCAAACAAAACTACTAAATCTGCTTTGGGTCTTTGTCAATATAATAAGTAATACTTATAACTGATCTAAAGAATGTCACTTGATAACCTGATAAAGGCAGAAACATACCTGGCGCATCGTTCTGCCCGCATACTCCGTCACATCCGGCCCACACCTTGTTTTCGTCACTTCCGTCGTCACAGTCGTTCGTGCAGTCGCAGATGAACGGAAGTTCAATGCACGTGATCTTGCCCGTCTTGCATGTGAAGTAGCCGACTGGACAGGACTGTATCAAAGACACAATAGCAAAGTTCCAATACTGAGCAATTTTATAAAATGTTTAAAACGAGTGGCGTCGTTGGAAAACCGGAATTAATGCATGTGCGTAAATCGTCGTCCCAGATCAGCCTGTGAAGTCCGCATAGGCTAATCCGGGACGGCACTTTCCGCTTTTATGGCATTTTCTGTTTCAAGAAAGTCTCTTCTAAACATAAATCCACTGTGGGCGAAACGTGCCGTCCTGGATTAGCCTGTGCGGACTGCACAGGCTAATCGTGGACGACACTTTACGCACATGCATTCAGACCGGTTTTCCAAAGACGCGCCTCAAATGTTTATACAACACCAGTATTCACATGATTACAGGCATTAACTATAGCATTGGTCAGTCGCAACAGACGTTTCCAAAAATGTCAACCATATGCAACTTAATCTAGTATGTTACCCAATCATTGAACTCGAATACCACGTGTTTAACATTTAACCTGTTTTACACAAAAAGGCAGCTGGCAAAGCTTGTGATGTGTAGTATGTAATTAATCCTGAGTGAGGAAATTAAATATAAATAGCAAAATACTGGAAAGGCCTTTTGCTAACGTAATGTACAGTCTTTTGCTTTGCCGCCAGTCTCAGTGACGCTACACACACAATAAAATGCAGTCAAAGATTCAGCTCACGTTCACATAGTTCTTTCCGAAGCCAAAGCTGGGACAATCTCCAAGGTTACAGTTGGCGACCTTGACTTTGCTACCCTGACAGTCCCGGCCTCCGTTGGTACGGGCGGGGGCATCGCACTCTCGAGTCTAGAATGTTTATGAAACAACAGTAGAGTAACGCTTTGTGTAGCTTAGTCGCGCAATAGTCTAATTTTAAGGCTGTCCTGACCACTACTAATAATAACAATAAGTGGAATGCTTTATTGAAGCTGATATTAGAAAAGAAGCAGAATATATGTACAATTATTTATGAAATAAATAAAATAGTGTTTACTATTGCTAAATACATGTTTTTTGAATTCGAACGAGACACGTTGAGATGATTACTGCTATATTTGGTGTATGCCAATGAGATGTAAGCGTGTATTTACGGCGTATAGATAAAGCTCTTACTTTGAAAGCCTGTTTCATATGTTCCAATACCCTTGTTACTATTTCCCTGTGACACAGTTTACCATGCAATATTGAAATATAGCAAAACACAAACCCAGATACATCAGCAACACAGAAAACCTTATTAAAATCCTCAGGTTCTTTGTTGGAGGCAAGTGACAAATGGCCTATACAACACAGGACAATACGCACTACTCAACGCAAAACAGCAAATGGGATCATTGCCTTGAGCCGGTGATGACAATGATTTATCTTCACCAGAGCAACATAACTGCATCTTTCTGAGGCACGTTGTTACCCGCGTTGCACGTGATGGCTCCCGTGTTACCTTTCGACTGACCGTACAAAGAACACCCTATCATAAACACGAGTACTTTGCCCCATTCTCGATATACTTTGCATAATGCAGTTTACCAATGACGCAACGATTACCTTAATTGTGTCTTCTAGGTACACTTTGTACAACCTCCGCGTAGAGATTTAACTGTGTCCGAGCATAGCTCGTTTAAATCCCTGCCGGCATGAAGTTCCACGTGACCATAGGCAAACACTTGGCGCGAAACAAAATCGTGGAAAAGCAAATGATAAAAACGTGGACAACCTAAAATCCTTGCGTTGTTATGTTTACTTATTTATTTATTTATTTTTTGTTTTTCATTTTAACTCTCTATATATATACCTGGACTAATCATGCAACATGTCTGTGTCATTGTTAAAAAAAAAAGATAACATTTAAATTTTGTACGCAATAAATCTTCAATCTCCACATAATCGTCTCCCCTGAAAACGTCCAAATCTGTAAGTTTTTAACTCGTGGTGGCAGTGGTATTACTGAAGAGTAGCAATGGGCAACTAACCACTGCGAGGAGATTGCAATTTCTATAGCGAAGTTTACCAATGAATTATCGAGTACCTTACCTGTGTCTTCTAGGTACTCTTTGTATAGCGTATTTTACCAATGAAGCATCGATTACCTTACCTGCGACTCCTCTATTTATTTTACCAATGAAGCATCGATTACCTTACCTGCGACTCCTCTATTCACTTTGTATATCAGAGTTTACCAATGACGCGTCGACTACAGTAATTGTGTCTTCTCTATACACTTTGTATAAAACATTTTTCCAATGATGTATCGAATATGTATCTTCACTACACACTTTATGTAACGCAGTTTACCAATGATCGATTACCATATTGGTGTTTTCTTGGTGCACTTTGTATAAAGCAGTGTTTCACTGACGCATCGACCACCGTGCTTTACGATACGCGTTGTATTGCTCAGTTCACCTTTTAGATACCCATACCTGTGTTTTCTGGCCCTTGCCGCAAGACGCCGAGCACTCGGACTCTGCTGACCAGGCTCCCCAACCACCATCCACGATGACTGTCGACATAAGAAGGAACGTGTGCATTCAGTCATTCATTGACCTGAATATACTCTTGTTATCGTCGTTGTATTCTTGGTTATTTCGAGGTTTGTATTAAAGAATAATAATAAGATTGGTTTCAATTAGCATAACTCAGAACACATGTTTATGCTTTTGAGATTTATTGTTCAAATGAAATACATTTACAACGAACACCAATACTTTTATTTATAAAAAACCCGGACATGTTATTTACTCGACCTTGCATCATATTACACTTTTACCTGGGCATGCAGTGCCAGTGCCACATGTGGTCTCCTCATACGTCTGTCCCGCGCATGGACTTCCGCCGTACGCAGGCCTCGGGTTGTCGCAGTTCCGGTAGCGGCGGAAGACACCGGATCCACAGGTGGCCGAGCATCCCTGCCAGGACTGCCAGTCTCCCCATATACCGTCGATCGGCTGATTGATTACTAGAAGATATAGAGGACATTTGTTGGTTTTGGTAGAATATCGATTTTAATTCACGAGTGATCATAGAAATGACGGTCCGTTTCATTTACTGTTAAATCGGGAACCAGTATGAAACAGTGAAACTTATCAGAGTAGTAATTTTCACTGTTTCAGACAGTGAATTACCAGATTTATTTCACTGATATTTCCCTATAAATTGTTTGAAAGCATAAAATAAAATTTTCATTTTTATGTTGTACTCTTGTCCGTTTAATGCAATACTAACTTTATTGGCATAACAAATATATGGTGTATTTCTTTGGAAATATTTGTTAAATGGTTAAATTGTCAGATCATATCAGATCATATTAAACATTTGAAATATCAGCAATGATAAGGTTGCGTTCAATATAAATTGTAATCGTGCCGTTCTGTGATCACGTTTGTCTAATACAACTTGACCCCTCTCATTGCAAGATGAGAGGGGTCAAAGAAATGTTGATTTCAATCACGAAACTATCTAATAGTAATTTTCCTTATAGTCTGCCATATAATACTGTTCAATAAAATGAATCTTTGTAAGTTGATTTAGCAAGAATAATAAATAATTGTTATTTAATTAATTGTTATGTACTTCTTTACACGAGAAGGACGATATCAACTCACGGTATTCACAGTTGGTTCCGGTGTATTCCTTGACGCACGTGCATTTGTACGCGCCAATCAGATCTGTGCACGTGCCGGACTGGCAGGGCTCAGTCGCACAATCGTCAATTTCTAAAAACACAACATATTAATATATATGTCGCAATAAACCGTTTGATATATTCGCAGTGCATTATATGACCATATTAATATCAATATTAATATTAATAATATATTATTATTTATTTAACATTACTTGCCTCATACATTAATTGATTTATAACTGTATGATAAGATATATAGTCATCAAAACTATGACACAAACAGTTCTTAATAAGCACATACATGCAGGTACAACATTATACACAGAAGAGAGCAAAGTGGACCCCTTTTAAATATAATATTTATTAAATATGAGGACAAATGATGCGATAATTGTACAAAATGATAATTAAAAGAAACATAGTTGTGTAAAAATGCTTCTAAATCCGGAAGGATATCTTGGTGGTGGCAGTGTTTACCGTAAACCGCCAATGGGAAATAACCGCTGCAAGGGGTATACTATCACCTACCATTTTCACAATGGTCCCCGTCATATCCAAGAGCGCACGTGCAGCTGTACTTGTTAACGTGATCCACACACATGGCGCCGTTCTGACACTGGCTACCGACACAATTGTCAATATCTGAAAAGTCATACGGACTTTACAATACATTGAAAAAAGTATAATGGTTTTTCATTCAATAAGTAACATTTCATCAAAAGAGTCAAAACAAATAAATAAACAATACCATTCGCTCTAATTGCGTTAATTGAAGTAGCGCTGTACACATTAACAGCATGTTAAAAATGATTTCCAAATTATAATTCATAAAATGCACTAACAAGGTATTGCAAGTTTTGTTAAGAGTTGAATTTAGATTTTACATCCACAACACATCGAAGTTCCCCATGGTTCAAATAGCAGCTCTCGTTGAGCTAAAGGTAAATATTCATGAGTGTACCTACACTAAAACACTGTTGATAGGGCATACGGTGTTTCTTTTCAGATTTATTCTAAATGTGCTTACTTTGACCTTTGTGTGGTTTGAATCCTCAAGAGACCAATACAGTTTCTTAAACATTCCGTGCGAAACATTTTGCGAAGGCACATTTTGTAAAACCATTTTGTGAACTTTGTTAAACAGATATACAAAAACACGTTTCTAGTAGATGAGGAAAAAGATAATTTACACAAACAATGATTTATAAAGCATGTTTTCACAATTTTCGCAAATAGGCATAGCATTTAATTCAGTTTAATACTTGGAAATTATGCATTTACAAGAAATGAAACATACAAACCGTTTTCACAGAAGTCGCCTTCGTAACCCGGGGCGCACGTGCAGCTGTATCTGTTCACGTGATCCACGCACGTGGCGCCGTTCTGACACTGGCTCCCGATTTATTTTAAATGTGCTTACTTTGACCTTTGTGTGGTTTGAATCCTCAAGAGACCAATACAGTTTCTTAACATTCCGTGCGAAAGTTTGTTTTTTTTTGCCAAGGCACATTTTGTAAAACCATTTTGTGAACTTTGTTAAACAGATATACAAAACGTTTCTAGTAGTTGAGGAAGAAGATAATTTACACAAACAATGATTTATAAAGCATGTTTTCACAATTTTTGCAAATAGGCATAGCATTTAATTCAGTTTAATACTTGGAAATTATGCATTTACAAGAAATGAAACATACAAACCGTTTTCACAGAAGTCGCCTTCGTAACCCGGGGCGCACGTGCAGCTGTACCTGTTCACGTGATCCACGCACGTGGCGCCGTTCTGACACTGGTTACCAACACACTCGTCAATGTCTGAAAAAAAAACGGATTCAGTTTAGCATTGCTTGTATAATGAATCAGTTTAGCATTGCTTGTATAATGTATCAGTTTAGCATTGCTCTTGTTTTATGAATTTCTTGTACATTAATATGCACAAAACAAACGATATAATCAAATCTGCAAACATTTTCCTTCAAAGATCAAGAGTTAGGGATTCAATACTGACCTATTTTGCAAAAGTCGCCATTATAGCCCGGAGTGCAGGTGCAACTGTACCTGTTCACGTGATCCACGCACGTGGCGCAGTTCTGACACTGGTTGTTTGCACACATTTTTAGAACAATTAATTTCTAAAAATCGATGTTAAACCAGTTTCGTAAGCAAAGCATAGGTTAAATAATACAGCAACTGTGAAAAAACACACATTCAAACCATGTCATGGATACATGGATTATGTACTTACCAATCTCGCAGAAATTACTAGCGTACCCAGGTGCGCACGTGCAGCTGTACTCATTCACGTGGTCACTGCACGTGGCGCCGTTCCGGCACTGGTTTCCGACACACTCGTCGATGTCTGGAATAAATAATATGTTTGCACATATGCTTTTGAATGTTGTTGTTGTCAAAATATACAATAGACATATCTAAAAATAAATATTTCACGTTGTATTAAGACGTTTTTTATTTCTTTTTTTCACTTCTTTCAAAGAACAAATGTTGGCCTTAGGGTGTAAGACGTAAATCGCCTATATGTGTTCCTTTTTCTACGGGTAATTGCTTTTCACTTTTTATAAAAATAATACCTATTTCACAGAGTTTTCCCTCGTATCCCGGTACACAAGTACACTTGTACGCGTTAATAAGGTCGTTGCACGTGGCGCCGTTCTTACACTGGTGGCTCGCACACTCGTTGATGTCTGGATATATGTTTTGACACAATAACATCAATTTGAAAATTGTGAAAGCAACAGAAAAGAAAACAACAACGGTTTCAGTGTATCAGAATAAAACGTCTCTTGGCACCAAACTGTTCCTTTTATACACTAAAAAGAATAATACCAAAATAAAACGCCATCCAATGAAAGGAAATAACTTAATCTTCGAATAGAACACTAATTACTACATTTGCTTTTTAACTATCAAGTATCATTCTCCACTGTTAAATTAGCCTTCACCGATATTATATATCATCCATAAAGTATGTGCGTTACGCTTTGTAAGAGAAGTATTGTAAACAAATTTATGTGAACCACGACATACTAGTCTAGCATATACTCTTTGAAACATGTTCACCATTTCAGAAATGACTATGTGTGTATTTTCCACTTTGATTTACATTTCTCTAAAAGTATGGGAAGCTACAAATAAAAGAAAGTTAAGAAATTTACACAATCTCAGCTATAACTGTGTATGCAATGTGTCACTTACTGTTCTCACAGTACGTTCCATCATAGCCGGGCACACAGGTGCACGTGTACCCGTTGACCTCGTCCACGCACGTGGCGCCGTTTTGACATTTGTTGCTGACACACTCGTCAATGTCTAAAATATTATTTGGACACAAAATGACACGGAAAATAATGCGCCGAAATTAACAGTTACTTTCAATAAACATTATAGTGAAAACTGCAGTTGTCCAACAACACAATTCATAACTCCGTCCTTTTATTTCTCTTCATCATAAGTAACGACCGTTTTTTTTGCTATATACATGTTAAAACGCCAAGCTATCTTTTTGAATGCGTTTAAAATTACTATCAAAA